>CM038469.1:19180510-19780510 GCA_021464415.1 Lonicera japonica
TGAAAATCATGTTTATTCGGATTATGTTTTAAATTGTGTAAAGCTTATATGGTTTAAAACAAGCACCTAGAGCATGGTAATGATAGATTAAGTTCGTTTTTGATTACAATGTTTTGTTATATAAAATTGATACTATCTTATTTATCAAAAATCATGATAATGACATGCTACTTGTACAAATCTATGTTGATGATATTATATATGGTTCTATTAACGAGAATCTTTGTAATATATTTCCACATGTGTAGAATCCGCAAATGGCACCCCCCCCGGGTCTCGTCCCCGTTCGTTGCGTCTGAAATGTCGAACGGATTCTTTCGTTTCCATTTGCTAGAGTGTCTCTTTTGATTAATATCATGTGTCCCTATGTTCTATTTCTAGATGCAAAGGTTTTGTTCAGAGTCGCCAGTAGGTTTTACGGGAAAACGTACAAAAGGTTGTGTAAGAGGAAAGGTTTAAGCCTTTCTTTACACGTTTGTCTACGAAACCAGGATTCTATAGGGTTCGGAAACTACATTACGTTTTGGGAAGGTGTTAAGCACCCATTCCGCCCGTTCGTCTCTAGGGTCTTTATATGTTTGTTCTTTGTTGAAAAACTTATGCTTTTACTGAAGCCTATTACTTTTCTGAGCGAAAACCCTAATTTCTGGAAAAACGAAAAGGGATAGAAAACCTTGTGTTCCAAGATCCAATGTTTCGTTTTGAGAAATGCAAATACAATGACAAGTGTTGTTTTTCTTTAGAAATGGAGTTTCCCGTATTATTTCTCATAATGACGGTTTTCTCAGTTTTGTAAAAGTGCGATCTTATAATGGAACTAATTTCGATATGGAATTGGAACTCTTGAGGAGAGTTTTAACCGGACGTATCACAATCTATGAAACATAGGATATATCGGGTATTTAATTTCCTAAGTAAGTTTTACCGGTCCGGGTTTGAAAACCGATTTTATCCGGATAGTAATGTACTACTCTTCTGGTTTTAAAATAATTTTATCAGGGCCTTTTGTTTTAAAAACGATAGACTATTTGTAACTTGCAATAAGTTTATTCAAATAAAACGTGACAAAACGACGGAAATAAAACAAGTACACAGGTATTTAATGTTTAAATACTAGAAGAGACTTTCTTTACCTTCCCGACGAGAATAATATAATAAGAAAAAATTATAATCCAGCGGAGAGATTTCCGGCGATAATAATCTTTTCCTTCTTCAGATATTTTCGAGAATTCGATTCCAAGAACGGGACACGTCGAGTGTCGGGTAGATCCGATAATTCTCCAGAGATAAGACGATAATATAGAATGCTTGATATTGAAATCAGACTAAAAATCAGAATTTCCAGATTCCAGTTCCCTCCTGGGATCCTTGGGGGTGTTGGCCTATTTATACTGCTCGGGGAAGATTGTCGCGCGACATTTCCCCAGAAAAGGCAAGTGTCGCGCGACATATCCGTTTGTCGTGCGACATTCCCAATTCACTGTGCCTGTTTGTCGCGCGACATACCTGTATGCCTCGCGACAAACGGCTGAAGTGATGGGTTCTGACACTGTGATGTGTCAGAAAGTGGTTGGTCGGGTGCAGAGAGGGATTGTCGCGCGACATATCAAGGATTATCGCGCGACAATGTGATATGTCGTGCGACAATCCTTCATGAAAATAGATTTGTCGCGCAACAAACCCCCTCGGGTGGGTCCCGAACTCCAAATCAGTAGTTCTTGTAGGTCATTTTAGGGTTCTTGCGGGGGTCACGGATCGGGGTGTCTACAGACCCTCTCGACTCAAGCTCCTTGCTTGCAAGGATTTGAGGTGACTGGAAGAGACCATGATCCATGGCTCCCGCATGAACTCTAAAGGAGTGTGTGTATACAGAAAGTATTCGTGAATGCCTCCGGAGAGGGCTTGTGTTTGGTTTTGCCTCCGGAGAGGGCTTTTGTTACCTCATTGCCTCTTTCGAGGGCTTTTATTTGCTCTACTTGCCTCAGATGGGAGGACTACCATATGCCTCTCTGGGAGGGTTTCGCCTCAGGTGGGAGGACTACCGTGTGCCTCTCTGGGAGGGCTTCGCCTCAGGTGGGAGGACTACTGTGTGCCTCTCTGGGAGGGCTTCGTTGACCTAAAAAACAAGAAAGGAAAATTGCCTCTGGGAGGGCTTTTGATGAGTAACTTTTGCCTCTGGCGAGGGCTTTGTGTTGTGGTTTGCCTCCGGAGAGGGCTTGTGTTTGTGGTTTGCCTCTGGAGAGGGCTTGTGTTGTAATCCAGTGATTTCTGATCGTCTCTCTTAGACTGCTAGAGTGAGAGAGAGAAGTTTTGCGAAGGGGAAAAGAGCTCCTCGGGTCAAAATCTGGATGTCCGCTTCCCTGTATCTTTCTGAACTTTGTTTCTCATGTTTTTCTCGAGTGAAATGCTTCTCTCAGAGGCAGTTTTCGGATTTCTCTTGCTCTCCGCAGAGCGATGGTCCGAGGTTTTTTCCAAACCATCTCTTCTGTATCGTGCTGAAAAGAAAATTTGTTTGAAAGCTCAATCTCTGATCTTTTTCTTAGTTTTCTTTTTTGGTGGGCCCACATCGTATTCTGTTTTTCGATGCCCTTATTTCTCCCTCTTTTGGGAAAGACTTTTCCTGGCCTTCTCTGTTTCTGACCAGGAGTCTTTTTATCCCTTTGTCGTGATCAGGAGCCTTACTCTCCCAAAACGAAGCCCTGAGCTGGTTTTGGCTTAGCTATCACTTTTGGTGTGGCTCTCCCTGCCACTCTGCATTTCTGTTTCTCTCGCTCGCTTTAGGCGCTCATGCGGGTTTCTTCTCTTTTCTACTCTTTTAATTTTTTCTATTCCCGTTTTATCTCGCTATTCTTCTTTTTCTCATTTGATGGCCTCGGTCCCTTCTGGGAGATCAGAGACTACTTCCTTTGTTTGCATTTCGTTCACGCATTTTTGGAGAGATGATTTGGAAGTCCTTCCTCGTGTTCTCATCCTGGGTGCGCGGTTTTTGGCAATTTTTTTTGAAAACTGCTTCTCGGAAGTCCTCCTGCAAGAGATAAAAATGAGACAAAGGTCAAAAAATCAGGGGAGATAGGTGATTGTCGCGCGACACCTCGGGAGAGGGCTCTTTGTCGCGCGACAATGTGTTCCACTATATAAGTCTCCTGCTGAGCTCATTCCACCTCATTCTCTCCTTCCTCTTTCTCTCTCTAGCTCTTTTTCTTTTTCTTTCTCTCTTCTTCCGAGCGCGGAAGCCCTGCCGCTTTTCCGACTTTTCTCTTTTATTTACTCACATATAGATGGATCCTGCTCAGCTGATAACTGGATGGTGACCAGGACGAGTTACTTTTACCGATGCTCAGGGCGTCCTTCGTGTAGTCCTCATCACGACGATTGGGAGGACCTCGACTGGTATGGTGAGGATGGGGTGGACCGTGGTCGGCTGTGGTTTACCGAGATGCGACCCGGGCTGCTCCAGTTCCGGACATTCCTTGGCTCTTGATGGAGCCTGTTTCTCATGAGATTCGTCGTCGATCTCTGGTATGTCTTCTTTCGTGTATTTATTTGTTCTTTTATTTCTGTCGTTTCCTGCATGTATTTTAAACAGATGTTAGTATGCATGACTGCCTAGAAATAACATCCGATTAGTAAACACATACTTTTACTTGTGATACCCTCCTAGATTTTGGGAAACTACATAATGTACCCCCATGACTCTATAACTTTATAATCATACCAAAATACCCTCAGGTTTTGGAAAATTACATAATTTACCCTTATAACCGTATAACTCTCATAATTACACCAAAACACCCTCAGGTTTGGAAAATTACATAATTTACCCCTATATCCCTATATCTCTCATAATTACACCAAAGTACCCTCAGGTTTGGAAAATTACATAATTTACTCCTATAACTCTCATAATTACACCAAAGTACCCTCAGGTTTGGAAAATTACATAAATTTACCCTTATAACCTTATATCTCTCATAATTACACCAAAGTACCCTCAGGTTTTGGAAAATTACATAATTTACCCCTATAACCCTATAACTCTCATAATTACACCAAAGTACCCTCAGGTTTGGAAAATTACATAGTTTACCCCTATAACCCTATAACTCTCATAATTACACCAAAGTACCCTCAGGTTTTAGAAAATTACATAATTTTACCCTTATATCCTTATATCTCTCATAATTACACCAAAGTACCCTAAGGTTTGGAAAATTACATAAATTCACCCTTATAACCCTATATCTCTCATAATTACACCAAAGTACCCTCAGGTTTGGAAAATTACATAAATTTACCCTTATAACCCTATATCTCTCATAATTACACCAAAGTACCCTCAAGTTTGGAAAATTACATAATTTACCCCTATATCCCTATATCTCTCATAATTACACCAAAGTACCCTCAGGTTTGGAAAATTACATAATTTACTCCTATAAGTCTCATAATTACACCAAAGTACCCTCAGGTTTGGAAAATTACATAAATTTACCCTTATAACCCTATATCTCTCATAATTACACCAAAGTACCCTCAGGTTTTGGAAAATTACATAATTTACCCCTATAACCCTATAACTCTCATAATTACACCAAAGTACCCTCCTAATCCTGTACTCGTTCCTTTTGTCCACAGTGGGTTGGCCGCGGTTGGGGTTCTCCCAACACCATCTCTTTAGAGTGGCGACAGGCACCGGCCCCCGTCCAGGAGTTGCTTCTTGCGACTCCTTTTAGTCCCCTCTTTGATGCCCTTCCGGAGCGAGTATCTAGGGCAGCTGTGTTGGTGTCAGCTTTGGCCTGCCACTGGTGGGACACCACCCATACCTTTCACTGGAGCTGGGGGGAGATGACGATGACCCCCCTCGATCTATTTGCTTTGACCGGATTCCTTCAGGGGGTCCCTATACAGATTGACGTTCCCTTGCGTCTGACGGCAGAGGGCATTGTCGGTGCTTTAGGATGGTTTCCAGAGCGACGGAGTTCTGGTGATACAATTCCTCGGGCGGTTTTAGTCACGCGCCTGGCGACAGAGAGAGCCAGATTGATCGCTTCGGGGGTGCCAATGACCCGTTAGGAGGCGCGCCAGTACGCTCGCGTCCTTCTTCTACTGACACTCCATGATCTGTTTGAGGCCCGTGGGGGAGACACAGCCCATCTCTGGTGGCTGCCCTATCTCCGGGATTTCAGCATCATGTTCGACTACGATTGGGGCGGTTTTATTCTTGCCGTCCTCTATGATGCTATGGACCAGGTTTCTCGCCATTTAGCCCTGAACCTCAAGGGCTTCTCATTGCTATGGGAGGTACATACTCTTGTTCTCTTATTCTTGTTTCAGTCCTTTACCTCTTATTATCTGTTGTTGCTGATATCTTTTCTGTCTCTTCTTCAGAGTTGGTTCGTGGCGTATACCCGTTTGGGTCGCGCCCAGGTGGATCTCCTCGTCGAGAACGAGGATCAGTTTCCCTTTCTCTGCCGATTTATCGCGGGGAACTACAGGGCCCCTTATGTATACCGGACTCGAGAGACCGGTGCTGCTGCTGTTCATGACCTGCTGGAGGAGCAGGTAAATATTTTAGGATTCTTTTCTTTTAAAGTAAAAAATAGTATATATATATGAATAACTAACTCCGCCAGTGTTACTTCAATGCTGCCGGTCCCAAGCCCGGGTAAAGGAGGAGGGTTGTGTTAGGCAGTCGGCAGCCAACGTTAAACTTAGTCGAATCTTTATGACATGGACAAACGATATAAGAGTGTTAATGCTAGGTCGTTGCCCAGAAGCAACGCGCTGGATCGTCCGAGTCCAGTGACAAATGAGCAAGGGCCGCTACATCGCCGCCTGGGTGTAGTGAAAAATAAGCAAGGGTTCCCGCATCTTTGTGAACGGGTGCGGGTAAAGAAGCTAGTTCATGATAGGAGGATTCGTTTTGGGACTTGGAATATAGGCACACTCACAGGAAAATCGATGGAAATAGTTGACACTATGATCAGGAGGAGGATCAATTTCATGTGCCTTCAAGAAACTAAGTGGGTTGGAGCTAAGGCGAAGGAATTAGACACTTCGGGTTTTAAGCTTTGGTACACTGGCAAGGTTAAATCGAGAAATGGAGTGGGTATAATTGTCGACAAATGGTGGAAGAAGGACATTGTAGATGTAAAGAGGGTAGGAGATAGGATCCTAGCCCTAAAATTCGTAGTGGAGCAGGACACTTTTAATGTGATAAGTGCTTATGCACCTCAAGTCGGGTGTGAAGAACACCTCAAGATAAATTTTGGGAGGACTTAGAAGGCTTGATCCAGGATATACCACTTAGAGAAAAGATTTTCCTAGGAGGGGATCTGAATGGGCACGTAGGGAGCTCTTCTGAAAACTATAGGGGGGTGCATGGAGGTTATGGCATTGGGGTGGTAAATACCGAGGGAAAATCTATCCTTGATTTCTCGTCTGCTTATGATCTTATGGTTGCCAATACATGTTTTAAGAAGCGGGAGGAGCACCTCATCACATACAAGAGTGGGGCAGCATGCTCGCAGATCGATTTCTTCCTCTTTAGGAAAGGAGATCGAAAGAGTTGTATGGACTGTAAAGTCATACCTGGAGAGAGCTTGACTACCCAACATAGAGTCCTGGTGATGGATATACGAGTTAAGGGGAAAGTGAAGAGAAGGGGCCAAGGTAAGGTTTCAAGGATTAGATGGTGGCATTTGAAGGGTGAAAAACAAAGGATCTTTCAACACAAGGTGCTGGAGGGAGGGTTTTGGGAGGCAAACGGAAGCGCAAATGATATGTGGGACAAGGCGGCCGAGGGGATCAGGAAGATAGCTATAGAGACGCTGGGTGAATCAAGAGGGTGTGGACCTAGGGATAAAGAATCTTGGTGGTGGGATGATAGTGTACAAGATAAAGTTAAGGTAAAAAGGAAATGCTTTAAAGCTTGGTCTCTATGTAAGAATGCGGAAAATTGGGAATCTTACAAAGAAGCAAAGAAAGAGACTAAGAAGGCGGTGAGTGAGTCGAGGACTAAAGCTTTTGATGGATTATACCAATCTTTAGGCACCAAAGCTGGGGAAAAGCTATTTACCGACTTGCTAAAGGTCGAGAAAGGAAGACAAAAGACTTGGATCAAGTGAGATGCATTAAGGACGAAGAAGGTAATGTCTTGGTTAAAGAACAAGACATACAAGAGAGATGGAAGAACTATTTTCACAAATTATTTAATGAAGGTTACGAGATTTTAGCATGTGGAGATGAGCTGAACATGCGAGAGGATGACCAAAATTTCACCTTTTATCGCAGAATTCAAGAAAAGGAAGTGAAAGAAGCATTGATACGAATGGATAGTGGTAAAGCAGTTGGGCCAGATAGTATACCTATTGAGGTTTGGAAGGGTCTAGGTGATAAAGGCATTGGTTGGCTCACAAGGTTTTTCAACAAGATATTGAGGTCAAAGAAGATGCCGGAAGAATGGAGGAGAAGCACCCTAATCCCGATTTATAAGAATAAAGGGGATATACAAAATTGCGCCAATTACAGGGGGATTAAACTCATGAGTCATACTATGAAGTTATGGGAAAGGGTGATTGAGCGGAGACTAAGAAAAGAAACCAGCATTTTAGATAATCAATTTGGTTTTATGCCCGGAAGGTCGACCATGGAAGCAATTTACTTGTTGCGGCGTTTGATGGAGCAATATCGGAGGGATCAAAAGGACCTACACATGGTTTTCATTGACTTGGAGAAGGCGTACGATAGGGTACCCAGAGAGATTTTGTGGAAAGCCTTAGAGAAGAAAGGGGTTAGGATTGCCTATATTCGTGTTATCAAGGACATGTATGAAGGAGCTATGACTAGTGTGAGAACACATAGTGGGTCCACAGAAGATTTTCCTATAACTATAGGACTACACCAAGGGTCAGCTTTGAGCCCTTATCTGTTTACCTTGGTCTTGGATGTACTCACGGAACACATTCAAGAGCCAGCACCGCGATGTATGCTGTTTGCAGATGATATTGTCCTAGTGGGTGAGTCCAGAGAAGAGCTAAATGGGAAGGTGGAAACTTGGAGACAAAATTTAGAAGCGCATGGCTTTCGTTTAAGCAGAAGTAAGACAGAATACATGGAGTGCAAGTTCAATAAAAGGCGGAGCACTACTAACTTAGAGGTAAAAGTTGGGGATAATGTCATACCACAAGTCACTCGGTTTAAGTATCTTGGATCCATTATACAAGAAGATGGGGAGATAGAGGGAGATGTAAATCACCGGATTCAAGCAGGATGGTTGAAATGGAGGAAAGCTTCGGGTGTGTTATGTGATAAAAAGGTACCACTAAAGTTAAAAGGAAAATTCTATCGTACCGCGGTTAGACCAGCAATGTTGTATGGGACTGAGTGTTGGGCGGTCAAAAGCCAGCACGAGAATAAACTAAGTGTAGCTGAGATGAGAATGTTGAGATGGATGAGTGGCAAGACTAGGAAAGATAAGATCAGGAATGTTACCATCAGAGAGGGAGTTGGGGTGGCACCTATTACAGAAAAGATGGTTGAATCTCGACTTAGATGGTTTGGGCATGTATGGAGGAGACCTGCAGATGCCATGGTTAGGAGAATTGATCATATGGAGGGAAGCCTAGTTGTTAGAGGCAGAGGAAGACCTAGAAAAACTATAGGTGAAACTATTAAGAAGGATTTAGAGGCGAATGGTTTCACTAGAGATATGATTCACGACAGACCACTATGGCGTCGTTTGATCCATGTAGCCGACCCCACCTAGTGGGATAAAGGCTTGTTGTTGTTGTTGTTGTATATATGAATAACTAAAATAAAATTTCATTCTCCCTGTAGATTGAGTGGGCCCCCTGGGGAGATCTAGGCCTTCACTTTGGGTATGGCCGTGCTCTGACCGCCTCGAGGACTAGGCGGCTTATCCGAGACGAGTACGGCCTTCACCTCTATTTAGGCGAGAGGGTTATCCGCCAGCACACACCGGCCCAGTGGCCTCGAGTTCCACTACTTCCCCCGGTTCTGATGAGGCGGACGGGCGAGATTGATCCGGTGACGGTGCAGGCTTTGGTTGACGGTCTTGGTTTTCAGACGTTCACCGAGGATGGAGACTACGCTGCTTTTGCTGCCCGTTACCTGATGAGGGAGCCAAAGGGGACTCGGGGACGGGCCTTCTATGAGAGATACCGGGCATTGGGAGGTGATCCCCATTACATACGAGGACAGACCCACTTAGCTAGGGCGGTTCCGGGTCACCTGCCACCTGTCCCCGACCAGAGGGACAACATCCTAGATTCTGAGGACGAGGACCCCGAGGGAGAGAGAGATGTTCCTGCTGCTGCCGAGGGTGGTGGTATGCCAGAGGGTGAGGGAGGTGATACTACGGCGGCTCCGGAGCAGTCTCCTCAGACGACACCCGTGGGGGAGCGACGCGCTGAGGGTTTTGAGTTCCCTACCGGCCCTTCTATGTCTCCGGGGGGCCTTTTTGCTGCTGCTGAGGCTGCCGAGGGGAGAGCGGGATTTTTTGAGAGGTCCTGGGAGCCGGCGGACCTTGGGGCAGATTACGAGCAGTTTGGGTGGACTCCTCCTGCGGCGGCGACTACTCCTTCTGGTGGGGTACCTCCTTTGGGGGAGACGGCGATGGTGGATCCTCCAGGGGTCCGTACCTACGCTACGTTGACTCCTCTCCCGACGACTGTCATGGGGCCTCCTGCTCGATCTCCAGGTTTTGGCGGCTCCTCATCTCGTCCACTCTTGTTCCCCATTCGCGAGGAGGGAGGGTCTACTTCTGCGGCTGTTCCTGCGGGGTCGTCTACTCCGTGGGTAGATCTACCCCCACTCCCCAGAGATATCTCTTATGTCGGCGCTGGCTTACGTCGATATCCTGTCCCGGAGTATCCTCTTCCTGAGGATACTTTCGACTATCTGGGCGGTCGCCCTGGTGATGAGGTACCTTCTTTTACCTTTTCTTGATACCTTTATATCTATATATATCTATTTTTACTGTACTGATTCTCTTATCTTATGTCTTTTTACAGAGGGTGAGTGTAAGAGTGGCAGATCTACGGGCTTGGCACGCCCAGTACCTCTACAGCTGGAACCTGTTCCAGTATGTCGGTCGAGACCCTCCAGCCTATATGCGTGACTACCAGAGGGCTATCGATGTCTCTCTACGGCCGGACGACCCCCTGACTTCCTCTCATGCCCGGACGGATTCTCGGAGGAGCAGTAGTCGGACTTCCAGGCATTCTCGATCGTCGGTGATTCGCCCGACGGCACCGGTTTAGTCTACGTGTCCTTCCCAAGCAGTAGTTCCCCCGATTCCTGGCGTCCCTGTTGTTGGCCTTACTCCCGAGGAGGGCTCGAGTGACAGTGGGAGCGTGTCAAAGCGCGCCCGAGTAGATTAGTTTTTCCTTTCTGCATTTTAGTGTTAGTTTTGGACAGATATGTATTTATTTAGACATGTTTTAGACAGATATTTAGTCTTTTAAAAACTGTTCTTTTATTGGATTTATAAAACATCTTTATCTGTGTTTGATTATATTTTTCTTCTGTCTGTGAGAGATATACACATATGTACACATGAGTCAGCGTTTTTAGAAGCCATACCTTGTAGCGTAGTGATACTTTTCTTGTAAAAAGAACAAAGTGAGAACAAGAAAGCATCCAAAAATGATTCTCTTGGCAAAATGACTGTTGTGTGTAAGAAAAACAAAATTAGGGTGACCCCAAAGGGATTTGTCGCGCGACAATCCCTCCTGGATATGGGTTTGTCGCGCGACAAACAGGTACAGGTCCCTCTTTTTTGCTATAAATACACCCATCTTCCTTCCTTCATCCCCACACCTTCCAAAAATGTCATCTTATCGCACAAAATCTGATTTTTCTTATGTCAATGCTCGAGATGCTTTGATATCTTCTGAAAGTGGTCTAAACTTCGGTGCTTTTAGTCCTTTAGCGGGCTGGTGCCATCGTCCCGTCGATTTTTCCTTTCTGTTAGGTGCTTTGTATTTCTAGAGTCCTGTAGACCATCTCTTCCGCTTTGGACTAGATGAGCTCTGCCCGACCTATGAGGAGTTCTCCTGGTTGTTGCGTTCTAACGTTCATCTCCCAATGGCAGTTCCCATAGAAGAAATCGGTCCCCGCGACATGCTAATTGCTCTGTTAGCCATTCCCCAGGCGGCCTGTGATGGGTTCATTGCCGACGGACTCCTTGACCTCCATAAAATGGTGAGGTTCTTTCATCGTTATGAAGATAGGGTTTCTTACGGCGTGGGGCATAATGCAGCGGCCCTGATTTGCCTGGTTTCTGATATGTTGCTGGTGACGGGTTCTTCCCGTATTGATCCGACTATCCTAAGTCTGATTTACCAGGCTATAAATGGGGAGTCTATAGTGCCGATCGTTCTTGCAGAGACCCTGAATGGTCTTGATGATGTTCAAAGGGGGGCCTCGCCCTTCTTCCGAGGGAGTCCACGTTTACTATACATGTGGCTGCTGGAGCGCTTTCGATCAGTGGGTTTCAACGGGATTCGGCTCGATAATCCGACGCATTTCTTTCGTCGTCCCCTCTTTGGGGCTTTGACCATGTTTTCCTCTGATTGGACGGTGTGGTTCTCGGAGAACTTTCGGGCTATCTGATGGGACATTCCTTGGTGGAAGCTGAGGGCGATGGTACTTAGTACTGGGGGTCAGAACTACGTTCGGCTCCGCGGGCTCTGGTTTACTTCCTTTTATCTCCCCGGACGTCTTCTTCGGCAGTTTAACATTCCTCAAGAGGTTCCCCTTGGTCTGAACAACTTCTCTTCTGAGTCTAAATTTGTGACTCCGCATGTTTCTTTATCGGTAGAGAGGATGTGGCGTGCTCGACTGACTCGTCAGTTCAATTATGCTCGTTTTGGTATTACCCGGCCCCTCCGGGCTGATATTATCCGCTCTTGCTAGCAATCTCTGGAAGGAGAACTGATCAGCGACCCCTTTCAAATGGAGTGGTTCCGGTTTATGAATACTGAGGCTACTGATGATAACATTGTTTTTGCGTATCAGATCTTGGACGAAGCTCGGATCGATTTGGCTACTGAGGACCTAGTGTGGCCAACCCCTAGGGATTAGTTACTTCTGTATTGTCATATCTCCCTTGTAACCTTCGGTGTTCTGAACCACCTTTTAATAATATATGAGGGACTGCTTGTGGGAAATAAATTTATTTACAAAGTTTAAACCGGGCCTGAAGTCACTTCTCAGGTTGCCTACGTTCCCCTTTTTGATTTTTTACAAAGAACAAAAAGATTTAAGTTGGGGCTCAGGTTTACGTAGTTCTTATTTCACATGTCATACCTATTGATAATACTTCTTCAGTCGATCCATGTTGACTGGTGAATGCAGTAACTGTCCATCCAAATCAGTGAGTATAACGGCACCCCCTGTACCGATTTCTTTGACGATATACGGCCCTGTCCACTTCTGCCCGAACTTACCCCTCGGATCTCTGGCTGGTTCTCGAATTTCTTTCAATACGATATCGTTCTCATTGATACCCCGAGTCCTCACTTTCTGGTTAAATGCTCGAGCGATTCTCTTCTGATACCCCTGATGGTGGTATGCGGCTTTTAATCTTTTTTCATCTAGTAGGGCTAGCTCGTTATAACGTGCCTGGACCCACTCCAGTTCATTGACTTGATTTTCTAGCATTACCTTGAGGGAGGGGATCTCTAACTCAACAGGGAGGACTGCTTCCATCCCGTATGTAAGAGAGAACGGGGTTGCCCCGGTGGAAACCCTATCGGTGGTGCGGTATCCCCACAATGCATATGGTAGTTTCTCCGGCCAGTCTCGACAGGTGTCGGTCATCTTGCTTAGGATATTCTTCAGATTTTTGTTGGCGGCTTCAACTGCCCCATTGGTTTGTGGTCTGTATGGCGAAGATCTGCGTCTGGTAATACCGTATTCTTTCATGACGGTATTAGCTTCTCCTTCGAAGTGGGTGCCGTTATCTGAGATGATCTCGTGTGGGACCCCATATCGACAAACAATATTCCTTTTGATAAATCAGGCTACTTTCTTGGCATCCAGGGTCTGGTAAGACTCGGCTTCCACCCATTTGGTGAAGTAGTCAATGGCCACTAGTATGAATTCATGGCCGTTGCTGGCTTTGGGCGAGATCTTCCCAATGACGTCGATTCCCCAGGTTGCAAAAGGCCAGGGAGCAGTCATGTTGTACAACTCTTTTGGAGGAAGCTTCTGGGATTTAGCATAAATTTGGCACTTATGACAACGGCGTACGTGGTCAGAGCAGTCAGTTTGCAGGGTAGACCAGAAATAACCTTGTCTGATGATTTTGCGGGCAAGTGTATGTCCGCTCATATGGGGTCCGCAATCGCCCCCATGTATCTGATCCATCATTCTGACTGATTCTTCTCCGGTGAGGCATTGAAGATGAGTCCCGTCGTAGTTCCTCTTATACAATCTTCCGGCACAAAGTATGAACCCTGACGCTAATCTTCTGAGCGTGACCCGTGTTTTCTTGTCTGTTTTCTCGGGATACTGATGGTTCTTCAGCAGGTTCCAGATATCGTAAAACCAAGTGGTTGGATCCCCTTCCCCTTCATTCTCTACCTCCAAGGCCGTGTAGTGTGCGGGTTCTGACTTCTTTTGTACCGTAAGAGTTATTTCTTCCATCCCCTCCGGGGTATCGATCATAGATGCCAGGGTTGCCAGTGCGTCGGCAAAACTGTTCTGAGACCTGGGGAGATAGTAAAACTCTGCATGCTTGAACTTTCCCGCAATATCCTCCAGTCGGGCGAGGTAAGGGACTAATTTCTCATCTCTGATCTTCCATTCTTTCAGAACCTGGTGGACCACTAGTGCTGAATCTCCGTATACCTGTATTCTCTTTATACCCTTTTGAAGGGCGATCTCTAACCTGAGTATGCAGGCTTCATATTCAGCCATGTTGTTGGTGCAGAAGAAGTCCAAACGATATGATACCGGGGAGTGAGTTTGGTCTGGCGAGACTAACAGGATGCCTATCCCGTTTCCATTTCGATTGGCGGCCCCATCAAAGTATAACTTCCAGTCTTCATCGATCTCGACATTCATGATGGTTTCGTCTGGGAATTCGGCTTCTTCTAGCATGTCTCCCAATATTGGATTGTGGGCCAGGTAATCAGCTATGATCTTGCCTTTGACTGCCTTCTGGGTCATGTAGGTGATGTCAAATTCGGAGAGTAGAAATAGCCATTTTGCCATTCGGTTCGAGAGAGCCGGTTTCTCGACGAGGTATTTCAACGGATCAATCCTTGATGCCAGGATGACTGAGAAAACTAGCATGTAGTGCCGTAGTTTCTGTGTTACCTAGAGGAGAGCGGTGCATGATTTCTCTAATGGTGTGTAGTTCATCTCAAATGGGGACAGTTTCTTGCTGAGGAAATAGATGGCCTGCTCTTTCCGTGTATCAGTCAGGTCTTGGGCTAGCATTGCTCCCGCGGCTGAATCAGTGACGGTTAGGTACAAGATTAATGGTAGTCCGGTTTGTGGTGGGGCTAATACTGGGGGGTTGGAGAGATATTCTTTGATTCTATCAAAAGCTTCCTGGCACTGATCGTCCCACTCTCCCGGTGAAGATTTCCTTAGGAGTTTGAAGATGGGCTCGCAAGTCTGAGTGAGCTGAGAGATGAACCTACTGATGTACTGCAAATTACCCAAAAATCCCCGGACATCTTTCTCAGTACGAGGCTTAGGCATTTCTTGGATAGCTTGAACCTTGGCAGGGTCTACCTCGATTCCTTTCTTACTGACAACATAGCCTAGGAGTTTTCCCTTGGTCACCCCGAACACACATTTCTGCGGATTGAGTCTCATCTGGTACTGGTGGAGCCGATCGAAGAAGGCTCGCAGAGCTGGTACGTGACCTTCCCTCTCCTTTGATTTGATTATCATGTCGTCCACATACACCTCTACTTCTTTGTGGATCATGTCGTGGAAAATTGCGGTGGCTGCCCTCTGATAAGTTGCCTCGGCGTTCTTCAGCCCAAAGGGCATAACGGTGTAGCAGTATGTTCCCCATGGTGTGATGAATGCTGTTTTCTCCTGGTGATCCGGATGCATCTTGATCTGGTTATATCCGACGAAACCATCCACAATTGACTTCAGGGCGTGGTTGGCAGTGTTATCTACTATCAAATCGATGTTGGGCAATGGGAAATTGTCTTTTGGACAAGCTTTATTGAGATCTCGATAATCTACACACATGCGGACCTTCCCATTTGCCTTTGGAACGGGCACAATGTTGGCTAACTGATGGAGGCAAGACTGTTGTGCAAAATGAAGACAATTCAAAGGCCATCCAAGTTCCAACAGGCCCAATTACAAGGTCGCGGGCTAAGAAGTTAAAGGCTGAGCTTAATGGATTAATTCAAGCTATTTGGGCTCAAGAAGAAGGCACAATCAAGCCCATTGGAGGGGAAAAACGTGGAGCACAAAATGGAGGCTGGGTTACACTTATTCAAGCCCAATTGGAGTGAGAAGACTATGTCTATGCGGCCCAAGAAGTGGAGTCAAGCCAGCCCACTCGTTTTTATTTATTATTTATTTATTATTGTTATTTCCTCTTAAAAACTAGTTCTTGTTTGATTAGGATTTGTTTGAGGATTCCTTATTGGATTGGTTTCTTGTGGCCTAAGTTTTCTTCTCCCTATTTAAAGGGGGATTCATTGTTTTATTTTAGAAGCTAAGACTTTATTCATAATAATATTGAGTGATTTAATCCTCTTTGGTTCTTCACGAACTACTTGAACTTATCGGTTTGTCCGTGGCGTTCATCCGACTTATCAATCGGTATTCCGCACCCGGTTGTGGCGTCTTCGATTTCCATCCTAATCTGATTGTAGAAACGATCCAGGTTCTTAATTTGCTACGGTTTTCGTGTGTGTCTGTGTCAAGGTTCGTACAACCAATTCATTGTGTTTGCGGGTTTTGAGCGATATCACCGTAGGTCGTATCAGTTGGTATCAGAGGAGAGCTTCTACTATCAGGTTTTATCTATCCATTAATTAGTAATTGTTTGATTTGTGTTTCTGTTCTTCGTGTTTTATTCTTCATTCTGCTTATTGATTTATCGTGTTTATTCTGTGTTCTGCGTCAAAAAAAAAAAAAAAAAAAAAAAAAAAATCGAATTCCTTTAATTTGTTCTTTTGAACCCTAGTTGCGAATCTGTCCATCATAGTCCATCATAGTTAGGGTTAGTTTGCGATTGTAATACTACCTAATGCCTTGCGTTTGCTGAGATACGAAATTGTTAGGGCTATCAAAATTGCGATTTCTGCATATAAACCCTATCTGCAGTTGATTGTTTCATTAATCATATAAACCCTAGCTATTGCGAATCTGTTGGCTGTTCATATAAGCTTCGTTTGGTGCTTAAAATTCGATTTTGTTGAGTTTCGAATTGTGTTGAATAAATCATTGAAATTTTGAATTCTGGAAATTTCGACTACACCAGATTAAAGTAGAAGTCGAGAGACCCAAAAAAAAAAAAAAAAAAAAAAAAAAAAAAAAAAAAAAAAAAAAAAAAAAAAAAAAAAAAAAAAAAAAGAGTACAAAATTTTCCGAAATTCGCAATTATTTCTTTTTAGATTTGGATTCTATAGGGTCCAAGGATTTCAAAAATCACGTTTCCACAAGACTGATTTTTCGCACCTAATTCGCGTTCTTTTGCCCCTTATTGTGTCCGTAATCGTTGGGATTCTAGTTTTTTTTTTTTCTTGATTCGTCGTTTGAACTGTCCATTCACAATCTGATATTCAATTGAGTAGTTCAATAAGAACCTATAGAGCATTAATTTGAGTGGAAAGAGGCGTAAGTTGTGAGACCATTAGAGGGTAAAAGCCAATAATTGTGGAGTGATACACGAGTGAACTGAGTGAATCATTCTTCGAGTGAGACACGTGAGGGAGTGCTTGTGAGGTCCTTAATTCTATTTTGCAGGTTATATAAATAATGTCGACAAGTCAAGACGTGGCCTCGAAAGAGGAGGAGGGACGTCAACCAGTCATCCCGAACTTGCAAGTACAAGCTTTGTTAGGGGAGATGAGGAAGATGTTAAGAACTGAGATGGAGATGGTTCATGGGCGGATAGACCGAATAGAGAACACACAAATCGAGCAATCAAATAGGATTGAGCAATCAAATAATGCTCATGCTCGTAGGAGAGGGAGATTCCAACCTAGAGAAGCGAGGGTTGAGGATGAAGAATCTTACGATGGTGGGTTTGAAGATGATGACGATTGGAACCCGGTGGCCGCCAATAGGAGATATGCTGGACGAAATAGAGAAGGAAGGAACAGGGAAGATAACAATATGGGTAGTATCAAGATGAAAATTCCGTCGTTTCAAGGGAAGAATGATCCCGAAGCTTATCTTGAATGGGAGAAAAAAGTTGAGCTAGTGTTTGATTGCCATAACTACTCCGAGATAAAGAAGGTAAAACTTGCTGCCATTGAGTTCTCTGAATATGCGATTGTGTGGTGGGACCAATTAGTAATGAACAGACGAAGAAATAGAGAGCGTCCTATTGAGACATGGGAAGAGATGAAGACAGTGATGAGAAAGCGATTTGTACCTAGCCATTACTACCGGGAGCTGTACCAAAAGTTACAAAGGCTTACACAGGGCAACCGCAGCGTGGAAGATTATTTCAAGGAGATGGAAGTAGCCATGATCCGAGCTAATGTAGACGAAGATCGAGAGGCTACTATGGCCAGGTTTTTGAATGGATTGAACCGAGAAATTGCTAATGCGGTAGATTTGCAACATTATGTTGAGTTGGAAGATATGGTGCACGTGGCGATCAAGATTGAGAATCAACTCAAGAGGAGGGGTAGCCTACGCCAAAACCAAAGTCCAACCACACCCTCTTGGAAATCAAATCCCCTTTGGAAGAAAGAGGAGAAATCAGCCGCGTCAAAGCCCAAAACCGAGCCCAAACAAGGGACGACTAGCCTTGGAAACCAAGGTAAACCTGATCCTAATACACCTCGAAATCGTGATATTAAATGTTTCAAGTGTCAAGGTAGGGGTCATAAGGCGAACCAATGTCCCAATCAAAGAGCTATGGTGATTCGAGACAACGGTGAAATTGAGACCGATGAAGAGTCCAATGATGATTCTATGCCGTTACTAGAAGATGTTGATGATGAAGAAGAAGAGCGTGCGGCTGAAGGAGATTTGTTGGTTGCAAGAAAATCTCTTAGTGTGCGAGCTAAAGAAGATGATGAAGTACAGCGAGAAAATCTCTTTCATACTAGATGCCTAGTGAACAGTAAGGTATGTAGTGTGATCGTTGATGGCGGAAGTTGTACGAATGTTGCAAGTACTATTATGGTGGAGAAGCTAGGGCTTCCTATTGTTAAGCATCCCAAGCCATATAAATTGCAATGGTTGAATGATAGTGGGGAGATCAAGGTGAACAAGCAAGTATTAGTCGCATTTCGTATTGGGAAGTATGAAGATGAGGTCTTATGCGACGTAGTACCCATGCAAGCTGGTCATCTATTATTAGGACGACCATGGCAATTTGATCGCCGAGTGAAGCATGATGGATTCACCAACAAATATTCTTTTGAGCTCAATCATAAGACAATTACGCTTGTCCCTATGTTACCGAAGCAAGTGTATGAAGATCAATTAAAATTGCAAAGGGAGAGTGAGCAAAAGAAAGAAAGCGAGTTAAAAAAAGAGAGTGAGCAAAAGAAAGAGAGTGACAAAAAGAGAGAAAGAGAGAAGAAGAGAGAAGTTGAAAAAAATGAGAAAGAAAGAAAACAAAAGAATTTTTATGCGAGAGCGAGTGAAGTTAAAAGTGCGTTGTATTCAAGGCAGCCGATGATTGTACTTTTGTACAAGGAGGCATATTTTAATACTAATGAACTTAACTCGTCTTTGCCTAGTTCTATTGTTTCTTTGTTTCAGGATTATGCGGATGTCTTTCCCGACGAGATGCCACATGGATTACCGCCAATTAGAGGGATTGAGCATCAAATTGATTTTGTTCCTGGTGCTACCATTCCAAACAGACCAGCCTATCGAAGCAATCCGGAGGAGACGAAGGAGCTACAAAGGCAAGTGTCTGAACTGATGGAGAAAGGGCACATTAGAGAAAGCATGAGTCCGTGCGCTGTTCCGGTGATTTTAGTACCTAAGAAGGATGGGACGTGGAGAATGTGCGTTGATTGTCGAGCTATCAACAATATAACGGTAAAGTATCGACATCCTATTCCTCGCTTAGATGATATGTTGGATGAGTTGCATGGAGCTTGTGTATTTTCTAAAATTGATTTAAAAAGTGGGTATCATCAAATTAGAATGAAAGAAGGAGATGAATGGAAAACTGCTTTTAAAACCAAACATGGTTTATATGAATGGTTAGTGATGCCTTTTGGGCTAACTAATGCACCGAGCACTTTCATGCGTTTAATGAATCATGTTTTGCGTACATTTATTGGCAGATTTGTTGTTGTCTACTTTGATGATATCTTGATTTATAGCAAAACCTTGGAGGATCATGTTAAGCATTTAAAATCAGTTTTAGATGTGCTTCGAAAAGAAAAGTTATTTGCTAACATGAAGAAGTGCACTTTTTGCACCGATAAGCTTGTCTTTCTTGGTTTTGTTGTGAGTGCACAAGGTATACAGGTTGATGAGGAGAAAGTACGTGCAATACAAGAGTGGCCGAGTCCTACAACTGTGGGGCATGTACGAAGTTTTCATGGACTTGCTAGCTTTTACCGGCGGTTTGTGAAAGATTTTAGTACCATAGCCGCGCCACTAACGGAGGTGATCAAGAAGAACGTGGGATTCAAATGGGGGGATGCACAAGAGAAGGCGTTCCAATTGATCAAGGAGAAGTTGACCCATGCGCCCGTACTTGCATTACCAGATTTCACTAAATCATTCGAGCTTGAGTGTGATGCATCGGGTTTGGGAATAGGGGCTGTTCTTATGCAAGGAGGAAAACCAATTGCTTACTTTAGCGAGAAATTGAGTGGGGCAACCTTGAACTATCCGACGTATGACAAGGAATTGTATGCATTGGTTAGAGCATTGGAAACTTGGCAACACTACCTTTGGCCTAAAGAGTTCGTGATTCACACCGATCATGAGTCTTTGAAGCATTTGCGGAGCCAGCACAAGCTGAATAAGAGGCATGCGCACTGGATGGAGTTCATTGAGACATTCCCATATGTCATTCGGTACAAGCAAGGTAAAGAAAATATTGTTGCTGATGCACTTTCGCGAAGGTATGTGTTAATCTCTACCCTTGATGCTAAATTACTTGGTTTTGAGCAAATAAAGGAATTGTATCCAATTGATGTTGATTTTTGTGAGGAGTACAAAGCATGTGAGAAAAACGCAGTGGGTAAGTTCTTTAGGCATGATGGTTTTTTATTTCGTGAGAATAAGTTATGTCTACCCAATTGCTCTATGCGTGATTTGTTAGTGAGGGAAGCCCATGGGGGAGGTTTGATGGGGCACTTCGGGATTGCTAAGACCTTAGATATTTTGCAAGAACACTTCTTTTGGCCACGTATGAAAAGAGACGTTGAGAGAATTTGTGGAAGATGTGTTACGTGTCGGCAAGCAAAGTCCCGTGTGCAACCGCATGGCTTATATACACCATTGCCTATTCCTAGTGAACCTTGGATAGACATTTCCATGGATTTTGTTTTGGGTTTACCTAGGACTAAGAATGGTCGAGATTCAATTTTTGTGGTCGTGGATAGATTTTCTAAAATGGCTCATTTTATTCCATGTCACAAAACTGATGATGCTTCGCATGTTGCTGATTTGTTCTTTAGAGAAATTGTGAGATTGCATGGTATGCCTAGGACCATTGTTTCAGATAGAGATACTAAATTCTTAAGCTACTTTTGGAAGACCTTGTGGTGTAAGTTAGGAACTAAGTTATTATTTTCTACTACTTGTCACCCACAGTCTGATGGTCAAACTGAGGTTGTAAATAGAACTTTATCTACTTTGTTAAGGGCTATCATTAAAAAGAACATTAGAACATGGGAGGAATGTTTACCGCATGTTGAGTTTGCTTATAATCGCACTGTTCATTCTGCTACTCAATTTTCACCTTTTGAAATTGTGTATGGATTTAATCCTTTGACTCCGTTAGATTTATCTCCATTACCTTATTCTCAATATACTAATCTTGATGGAAAGAAAAAGGCTGAGTTTGTTAAGCAGATCCATGAGAAGGCCAGGCTCAACATTGAACGGAGGACGGAGCAATATGCAAAGCAGGCAAATAAAGGACGTCAGAAGCTGGTTTTTGAACCTGGAGATTGGGTATGGCTGCACATGCGGAAGGAACGATTTCCAGAGCAACGTCGTTCTAAGCTACTTCCTAGAGGAGATGGACCTTTTCAAGTTCTTGAGCGTGTCAACGATAATGCATATAAGCTGGACCTACCAGGAGAGTACCACGTTAGCGCTACTTTTAACGTTGCTGACTTAAGTCCGTTTGATGCCAGTGATGATTTGAGGGCAAATCCTTTTCAAGAGGAGGGGAATGATGGAGGCAAGACTGTTGTGCAAAATGAAGACAATTCAAAGGCCATCCAAGTTCCAACAGGCCCAATTACAAGGTCGCGGGCTAAGAAGTTAAAGGCTGAGCTTAATGGATTAATTCAAGCTATTTGGGCTCAAGAAGAAGGCACAATCAAGCCCATTGGAGGGGAAAAACGTGGAGCACAAAATGGAGGCTGGGTTACACTTATTCAAGCCCAATTGGAGTGAGAAGACTATGTCTATGCGGCCCAAGAAGTGGAGTCAAGCCAGCCCACTCGTTTTTATTTATTATTTATTTATTATTGTTATTTCCTCTTAAAAACTAGTTCTTGTTTGATTAGGATTTGTTTGAGGATTCCTTATTGGATTGGTTTCTTGTGGCCTAAGTTTTCTTCTCCCTATTTAAAGGGGGATTCATTGTTTTATTTTAGAAGCTAAGACTTTATTCATAATAATATTGAGTGATTTAATCCTCTTTGGTTCTTCACGAACTACTTGAACTTATCGGTTTGTCCGTGGCGTTCATCCGACTTATCAATCGGTATTCCGCACCCGGTTGTGGCGTCTTCGATTTCCATCCTAATCTGATTGTAGAAACGATCCAGGTTCTTAATTTGCTACGGTTTTCGTGTGTGTCTGTGTCAAGGTTCGTACAACCAATTCATTGTGTTTGCGGGTTTTGAGCGATATCACCGTAGGTCGTATCACTAACCATGAAGGGTAATCGATCACCCGCAAAAACCCTACACTCAGTTGTTTCATCACTTCTTCTTTTACTTTCAGGGACCATTCTGGCGTAAGTTTTCTCAACTTTTGCTTGACGGGTCTGAACTCCGGATTGGTGTGTATCTCGTGCATGACTATATGACTGTTTAAACCTGGCATATCCGCATAAGACCAGGCGAAGACATCCACGTACTCTTTCAGAGTTTGTGTGAATTTCTCTCTTTCTGTCTCACTTAGACTTGCCCCAATGCGGACCTCTTTTCTCTCCTCTTCTGTCCCGAGGTTAATTACAAGAGTGTCTCCTTCCTCGCTCTGTATACGCTGCTCCTCCCGTTCAGGGTGTTCGTTCAATCTTTCTAACTCCATATAAGCAATTACAGAATTAAGAATAACAGGATAGCGCAAAACAGAGTTTTGTTCATTAATAGTATTTACAGGGACAAGTTTAAAAAGTAAATCTAGGAGTGGCTCTTCCCTAGCCTTACTCTCGCTCTCACCTCTCACCCTTACAATTTCACTCTTTTCCCCTTCTTTTTGGTAGTCTGGATCAGCGTATGTCAGGTGTACAGGGTCGTCCCTTGGCTCGTTATCCCCCAGAGCCATGATGTCGAAGAGATCCCCGATCATTTCTTCCTCCTCATCCTTCTTGTCTTTCTTTTCTTCCTTCGACCCGATTGTCAATTTGGTAGAGAAACTGTGCACGATGTTTTCCCTGACATATAGGTCCTCTTCATAGAAGATTTCCCATCTTGGAAGGTTCTCTCCGTTGCTGTTTCTCCAAGGTTCCTGAAAACCGCAAAAGGGGAAGTCCTCCCCTTCTTTGACAAAAAACTCGTTCAGAGAGCTAAAACTCGGATACTGATGCCCTTGGCCCCCTTTTTGTCGATCGTCTTCTTCAGTGTGTTGGTACCCTAAACCTTCCCTTTCGTACCTCGTTATTGGTTCCAAGGCTTGAAGTAGTCCTGGCTGTCCCATTCGCAGACCGGCTCCAGGCAAGTATTTCATCATTCTCAGGATACTTGTGATCTTGGTGCTGAGACCGGGGATATTGTCAGGGGGAAGGTATTCGATTACCTGGGTACTGAGAGTTTGTACTTGAGGTTCGTAAGAAAAGCTTCCCAACTGTATGCTCTGGCTCCTGATTCCCAAAACAGGTAACTCCAGATCTGCCAAGGTCCTTTCAGGATCTCCTTGGATGGTGATTATGTTCCCTTTAAACGGTATCTTGATCTTTTGGTGTAGGGAGGAGGGGAGTGCTCCTATGTCGTGTAGCCATGCCCTTCCCAATAGTAAGTTAAAACTGGAGGGAATGTCTATGATTTGAAAGTCGGCCGGAAAGTTTCCGGGACCGACCATGAGATCGAGCTTCAGAGATCCCAAAACGGCCCTCCTGGTGTTGTCATAGGCCCTGACGGTTACGGCGGATGGAGAAAGCTCTGAATCTAGGATACCCAAGCATCTAGCGGTCTTTAGAGGGCAAACGTTTATGGTTGACCCATTGTCGATGAGAACCTGTGGCAAAATTTTCCCTCGGGTCCTGACGGTGATATGGAGAGCCAGGCTGTGCTTCTTTCCCAATGGAGATAAGTCTTCATCTGAAAATGCCAGACTTCTTTGGATTGTGAGTGACCCGACCATGTTTGGCAGTTCTTCTGGTGTGGAGTCGGGTGATATGACGGCCTCGTCAAGGAGTTTGATGAAGGCGGTCCTGTGAGGTTTGGAGGCAACCAAGAGGCCCCAAATGGTGATGTGGGCCTGGGTTTTCTTTAACTGTTCTAACACTCGATCTTCTCCTGCTTCCTTAGGAGGTGATGATTTCTCGGCATCCATCGGTGGTAGCTGGTATACCCTTCCTGAGCGGGTGATCTGTTGTATCCAGAGGGATGCTGAGTCTGATCCTTCTGAGATTTCTGATGTCTCCGGCTCTTCCGACCAACTGAAAGTCCCGGGGGAGGTTTTTGTCATACAGATTGTCTCCTTATGGGGGGCGGGGTTTCCACGGCTGTTTCTTCTTGTCTTGGGTCCATCCTATCCCAGCTTTTCCAGGATTGGTTTTGATTATGAGTGGTTGCGAGATCTCCTGATTTGTTTTTCCTAAGCCCTGCCCGGGTAGGAAATTCATCTTGGCCATCCATTGGTCGATTATTGGATTGAGGCCTGGGGCAACTTGTGCTTTTGCTGGTAACATAACGGGTGCCTTATAGGCTGGGTCGTCCCGAATGAGTCCTACGGGGTCAAAGCCTTCTTCATTAGTAGTTAAGGCGTTAATTCCCGCAGGTGGAGCATGATTGGGAAGGGGGTTGTTGGTAACATTGGACCCACCGGGTGCGGGGATGGTTCCAGCTTCAATAAGGTCCTGGATACGATGACGAAGAGCTAAGCAGCGTTCCGTGTCATGGCCCGCTGCTTGATGGTATGCACAGTTCTCATTCATTCTCCAGGTGCTGGGAATAGGGTTTGGTGGGGGGCGCGGGTTGAGTGGGGTGATCAATCCGGCCTTTCGAAGTAGTTCCAGGCTTTTGACCAGGGTAGTGGGAAGGGTGCAGAAATTCCTCCTTTTCTTGGCTTCGGTGTTTGAAGAGTCTCCTTGTGCAGGCCAACTCATTGGAGGGACTTGTTGCGACTGTTGAAACGGGTTTTGTTGATATGGGTATGAGCTTAGTTGATTCACGGTTGTAGTGGTTGTCTTCCTCCCGGTGTATGAGGCTTTCTTGGTATCGGTTTCAGCTTTCTTGGCCAACTCCTCTTCCACTTGCGATCCCATACTCAACAGGGCTCTGAAGTGTGGGAATACATGCTTCCCCATGCAACTCAGTACGGCTGGAGTGAAGTTCTTCTAAATGATTTCTAACTGCTCTTCTTCATCGGGTCGCTTGGACATTTAGGAGGCCATCTCCCTCCAGCGTGTGACGAAATCGCTAAAGCTTTCTTTCTCGCCTTGCTTGGCCATCTCCAGATGTTTACGGGTAATTTCCAAACTCTCGTTGGACCCGTATTTGGTCATGAACTCTTTGACGATATCCCCCCAAGTTTTCGTGTGGTGTCTCTCCAGATCAAAAAACCATCTCAGGGCGGCCCCCGTGAGAGTCATGTGAAAGGCTTGAGCCAGCTCTGGCTCTCCACAGCCAGACACTTGCATGGATCTGATGTAGGATTGGAGATGGGTTTTGGGGGGGGGGTGGTGGTCCCTGTGAATTTGGTGATAGAAGGGAGCTTGAATCCTTGAGGCAGTCTGGCTTCTGGGTAGAGGGAGAAGGCGTTCATATCTGTGATCTCGTCTCCCCCTTTTATCAGAGAAATCCCTCTTTGCAGAACTTTCATCTGCTCTTTCAGTTTCTTCATCTCTTCGCTCTCTCTCGACACCTCGTCGGGCTGTTCCCGAGCTATAACAGATTCTGCGTATACTGCCCGGAGTCGGTTGATATCTGGGTATTCATTTGGAGGGGCTACTAGGGCCGGTGGTGGAATGGGCCTTATGGGGACTTGTGGCCATGGCTGGTATTGGGGGTCAAATCCGGGTTGTGCTTGAGGTTGTGGCCAAACTATGGGTGGCTCTTGTTGCTGATAAGTGGGGCCTGAATCTGGGGCCCATTGATTGTTGGGGTCGATCTGAACGGGACCGGCTATGATAGGACCCGTTTGGGGTGGATTGGTTCCTTGAACTGGGGGGAGTATTTGTGAAGACTGTCCTTGGTTCGGATCTCGATTCGGTGGTAGTCGATCAAACCCCGGTGGTGCAGTTCGTTCGGCTGACAATTCTTCTACTCGGATTCGGGTACCCTATTGCTCGTTTGTGAGTTTTGCCAGATCCCTGCTGACGGTCATGAGTAAACGGTGCATTTCGGCTATGGTTGGCTGAGCTGATGATGCCTCGGCTAGGCTCTGATCTGTCTCTCGATTCTCGCGTTCATCGTCCATTTCAGGTGTGCTTGGTCTTACTAGTCTTCCGGTGTGATCTCGACCGGCCCAACCTTCCAGTCTGTCGTCGCTTCACGACTGTAGACGAAACCACGTGGCGAAGATGAAGGAAGACTGTGATGTGACTCGATTTTTGCCAAAAGAACCACTAAAAATTGCCGAGAAGAGCCTCGAATTTTAAAAGGGTGTCGAAAAGTAAGCCGTAAGGTGGTACATCCCCTACGGCGATTTGACAAGTGTTTTAACTCGACTCGATCTTATATGCAGTGCAGGTGTACGAACGGTTAAGGCTTCAGGCTCCCTCCTATTTGGCAAGACCTTGCGATATACCCCAGGGGCGGGTACGTGCAAGAGCCTTTTGATATACTTCCCGGGTACGTGAGTGTTCTCGTCACTCGATATACCTCGGGGGCGTACTTGGCCAAGGAGAGTGGAAGTAAATGCTTTCGGTTTATGTTGGCCCAAGCAAGCCAACTCCCTACTCACTTATAATACTTTCGAGGGTTTGGGGTAAATTCACACTCGTAGAACCAATGCATGATTTGTGATAGTGCGTGCGAAAAAGGTTGGGTTTACAAATATCATTATTTTGATTACGTATTTTTGAAAAACTCCCTTTTTTAGAAAAAAAGTTTCTTCTCAATCAATTAACATAAGTAGGGAAAGCAGTAAAAGCAAGTATTCAACAGATAAACAAAAGTCCACATATAAGAGTCTAGTTTTCTAAAATCCCCAACAGAGTCGCCACTGTGAGAATCCGCAAATGCGACCCCCCGGGTCTCGTCCCCGTTCGGTTGGGCGTCTGAAATGTCGGAACGGATTCTTTCGTTCCATTTGCTGGAGTGTCTCTTTTGATTAATATCATGTGTCCCTATGTTCTATTTCTAGATGCAAAGGGGTTTGTTCAGAGTCGCCAGTAGGTTTTACGGGAAAACGTACAAAATGGTTGTGTAAGAGAAAAGGTTTTAAGCCTTTCTTTACACGTTTGTCTACGAAACCAGGATTCTATAGGGTTCGGAAACTACATTACGGTTTGGGAAGGTGTTAAGCACCCATTCCGCCCTTTCGGTCTCTAGTGGTCTTTATATGTTTGTTCTATGTTGAAAAACTTGGATGCTTTTACTGATAGCCTATTACTTTCTGAGCGAAAATCCTAATTTCTGGGAAAAACGAGAAAGGGATAGAAAACCTTTGTGTTCCAAGATCCGATGTTTCGTTTTGAGAAATGCAAATACAAGTGACAAGAGTTGTTTTCTTTAGAAATGGAGTTTCCCGTATTATTTCTCGGATAATGACGGTTTTCTCGAGTTTTGTAAAAGTGCGGATCTTATAATGGAACTAATTTCGATATGGAATTGGAACTCTTGAGGAGAGTTTTACCGGACGTATCAGAATCTATGAAACAGATAGGATATATCGGGTATTTAATTTCCTAAGTAAGTTTTACCGGTCCGGGTTTGAAAACAGGATTTTATCCGGATAGTAATGTACTTACTCTTCTGGTTTTACAAATAATTTTATCAGGGCCTTTTGTTTTAAAAACGATAGACTATTTGTAACTTGGCAATAAGTTTATTCAAATAAAACGTGGACAAAACGACGGAAATAAAACAAGTACACAGGTATTTAATGTTTAAATACTAGAAGAGACTTTCTTTACCTTCCTGACGAGAATACTAATAATAAGAAAGAAAATATAATCCAGCGGAGAGATTTCCGGCGATAATAATCTTTTCCTTCTTCAGATATTTTCGAGAATTCGATTCCAGAGACGGGACACGTCGAGTGTCGGGAATAGATCCGATAATTCTCCAGAGATAAGACGATAATATAAAATGCTTGATAATGAAATCAGACTAAAACTCAGAATTTCCAGATTCCAGTTCCCTCCTGGGATCCTTGAGGGTGTTGGCCTATTTATACTGCTCGGGGAAGATTGTCGCGCGACATTTCCCCAGAAAAGGCAAGTGTCGCGCGACATATCCGTTTGTCGTGCGACATTCCCAATTCACTGTGCCTGTTTGTCGCGCGACAAACGGCTGAAGTGATGGGTTTTGACACTGTGATGTGGCAGAAAATGGTTGGTCGGGTGCAGAGAGGGATTGTCGCGTGACATAGCAGGATTGTCGCGCGACAATGTGATATGTCGTGCGACAATCCTTCATGAAAATAGGTTTGTCGCGCAACAAACCCCCTCGGGGTAGTTTCGGGTGCTCGGGTGGGTCCCGGACTCCAAATCAGTAGTTCTCGTAGGTCATTTTAGGGTTCTTGCGGGGGTCACGGATCGGGGTGTCTACAACATGTATGCAAAAGGAGTTCGAAATGAGCATGATGGGAGAAATGAACTACTTCCTTGGATTACAAGTGAAACAATGTCAAGAAGGAATATTCATCAATCAAGAAAAGTACGTGAAAGAACTCTTGAAGAAATTCGACACGGAAGGTGCAAAATCCATGAGCACTCATATGAGTTCAACTTTGAAGCTGACGAAGACGAGATTGGTAAGAGTGTTAACATCAAGAAATATCGAGGTATAATCGGTAGCTTATTATACTTGACGGCATCTAGGCCGGATATTATGTTTAGTGTATGTCTTTGTGCACGATTCCAAGCGGATCCTAAAGAGTCACATTTACTTTCCGTTGAATGGATATTCCGTTATCTCTCCGGTACTAGTTCTTTGGGTTTATGGTACCCAAGAGAGAACAACTGTGACTTACTTAGTTATTCCGATGCGGATTTTGCCGGTTGCAAAATCGATAGGAAAAGCACTAGTGACACTTGTCATTTCCTATGACACGCACTAGTATATTGGTCAAGCAAGAAACAAAAACTCGGTGGCCCTTTCAACGGCCAAAGCCGAATATGTGGCGGGCGGAAGTTGTTGTGCACAAACTTTATACATTAAACAACAACTAGAGGACTTTGGAATTAGTCTTAGTCACATTCCTATAAAATGTGACAACACAAGTGCTATTAGCTTGACCAAGAACCCCATACAACACTCACGTACTAAGCACATTAAGATAAGATATCATTTATTCGTGATCATGTGCAAAAAGGTGATGTTGATATTGAATTTGTTGGCACCGAATCACAATTTGCGGATATATTCACTAAACCACTTTTGGATGATCGTTTTTGTACTATTCGACGTGAACTTTGTATGACTAGAACTTGTGATATCTAATTTATTCCAAAAAGGTTCATAAAAAGGATCAATATAGCTTATTCTTGAGCTCACATATTTTATAGTAACTATGCTAAATCTTTCATAATTTCTTTGTTGTTGAATATTGCTTGCATTAATTTTGCATGTTATTGTGATCATTAACAAGTAATTTTGCAGCTATAGTATGTTAATTAATGATGGAATAGCAAGCAAATTTTTCTTGGTGCAAACTTTGGCAAAATTTGAGAAAATGAGCCATGTAGCCGACTCCCACACTTTCCATGTAGTCGACTTCCCCACCCAGTCAACTCACCTCATTTTCACTGAGTCGACTCAGCAGCATTATTTATTATATTGCATTTTCTCTCTCTCTCTCTCTTCATCCCCTACCCACGAAAATCCTCCATTTTCACTCTCCCAAAACCTTTGAAAACCATATTTACCTCAAAATCTTGCTACACAACTACCTTAAATCATATATCCATCATTTATCCACTACAAATCTTCCAAAATCCATTAAAAAAAAACCAAATCAACATTTTCTCTCTCTACACCAAACCCTCAACCCAAAATTCAAATCTCACCATTTTAAATTCAAACTTCTTCAAATTTCTTCTCTAATTCTACATAAAATCCCTTTTAAATCTCATTTCCTCAACCATATTCTATTTCTACACTACTAAAATTTCAAAAATTCAAATTTTCTTCAAAATTTTCAAAACCCTCAACCCACCATTTCAAATCTCCATGGCCTCTAGCTCAAGAAGAAACACTAGGAGACGTGTTCGAGAACCTACAAATGCTCCTCAACCGGGTCAAGATGATATGCCTCCTCTCTTCCTCACCCAAGAACTCGAAGTTCGCTTTCACAACGACTTCACAAATCGAGCCATCATTGAAGGTAAACTCTTCGATCGCGTGTTATTTTCTGAAAATGGGTTAAGGATTACATAAGTTTTCCGTAGGCAAGGGATTCTAAATTTTCTATGCATCAAGGAGAATGTTTATCCTAGATTATTTAGGCTATTTTACGCTAACTTGCATCATCCAATCTCTCCCCAAGGCGAAGTGGATATATCACTTCTTAGAATTGTTATTAAGGGGAATTTAATTACCTTTTCAAAAGATGATCTTGCTCGCATTTTTGGATTTAATCGGCAAGATACCACTATCGTTACTACTAATTTTGAAGGAATTTTTGGGTACACTCGGAGAGATACTATTTCTCCACTTTTGAAACGCCGTTTTAGAAATGTTGGAGCCAATTGGGAAGATAGAATCTCCGTGGCTATGCTTAATCTTCATGCACGTCTCATTCATCATATCATAACCTATTGCATATTGCCTAGAACCGGTAGTCATTATAATGTGACCAACCTTGATATTTTCCTAACTTACGCAATCACTAGCCTTCATAAGGACTATGCTAGCCTCATGTTTGATAAACTTTATGACACCATGAGCCATGCAAATTGAGGGCTCAGTTTTGGTATGGTATTGACCCGTCTCTTCAAGCACTATGATGTTCCATTGGATGACGAGACGGATGTATATGAGCTATCCGAGCATGACATGTATTCGGAAAGATTGGTTCATCTCATGCATTATCATTTGGAAAATGGATGGTGGATTCCTAACGATTCCAATGATGTTAAGCTATCCGATGGCAACGAGGAAGATGAGCTAGAAAAAGGACAAGTTCCACAACAACACCTTCCTCCTCGCCAACCAAGAACAATGAACCGCCACGATCAAATCATGGATGCTATCAATAATCTCAACATCAATTTGACCAATACTTGTCAAGAGATACACCATCGTTTCAATCGAATTGAAACAGCCTTTCAACACTATCATCCGGATTATGCTTTTCCGGGTTGGATGCCATGGGATCAACTGCCACCGCCTCCACCTCCACAAGAGTGATTCCCTCCTTTTTGATGAAGAAAAAGGGGGAGATGAATGTGTGTGTGTGTGTGTCATGAGTGATAATGGTACACACTCGTTTATGTTAGTGTTTACTTTCAATTGTTCAAGAACTATTTATGGTTTGTTTGTTTAAGTACTTTTCGAATTTATGCTTTCGGTTTAAAATGTTTGAACTTATCTAATGATTATCTTATCTATGCAAGTATCTTTCATTTCAATAATTGATTGTATAATGGTTTATCTATGCACCTATTTAGGGGAGCATATTATTCATATGCTCTTAATTGATACCTTTCTTTAAACACACATTAACTTTATTGTCATCATCAAAAAGGGGGAGCTTGCTGACCTTAAAGTTAATTAATCTTATTTTGATAATAACAATAAGTTAATAAACTGTTATTTAACTCGTGTGTTCAAATGATGATAGCGTTTAACTAATATCTCTTCCGACCAAGTGTGACTTCGAACCAATGTTGTCAATTATCATTCAAGCTCAACAAATTGCTTCCACTCACAAGAAATAAACTCAAATGATCTCCATGAGCTTTACAAACTATCAAAACCAAGAAAGGATCAAGATCATCAATCAAGTGAAGAAACGTACAAGAAAATCAAGTATTTCGAAGACTCGAATTATTATCAAATTGAGTGAGTGCTTAGATTTCATGTAAAAATTATCATTGATCAATTACATAGCTCTTGAAATGATTTAATCATGTTAAGATTGATTGAAACTAGTTTTCTCTTTGAAAAAGCTTTTTACCGAAAACTAGTCATCTTGAAAAATTCACTATAATTTCATATGAATGATTTTTGATACAAAAACTATATTAGAAGTCTTAGAAACCTATTTTTGACATTCTCCAAGCATTAAAATCAATTTTGGAGTCAAAATGAAAAAGTTGAAAAATTGCACAAAAGCACCGCACTCTAGAGCAATGTAGTCGACTACATCACTGTGCCTGGAGTCGACTACATGGGCTTCCTGGGAGTCGACTCTCTCAGCAAAATATAGCCGTTGAAGATTTCTTGCAAGACTAGTTTTGTGCAACAATCACCTTCAACCACCCCAAACGGCCATATTGTTTCCCAAACTATATATATGACTTCTAAAACACTTTTTGGGCACTCTTACTAGCTTTGAACATCATCTATTGCCAAAAATCATTCTTGAGAGTTTCTACTTGAAAAATCAAAATCATTACTTGATCAAATCTTCATCTCTTGAGCTATCTTTCTTGATCAAATTTGATAACCTCTAGTGTGAGCTTAATTTGTATTCTTCATACACTTGAGTGTTATTGTACTTTGGTGTGTATCACGAAAAAACTTATTCTTCCAAATTTAAGAGAGGTTTATCTCTTAGAAAAGCAAGAAATTGTTCTTGTGTTGAGTGTTGTGAGTTAGCAACATTTGTAAGAGTTTGAATACTTGTAGAGGTTTGATCTTCACTCGGAAGAAGATTGGTTATAGTAAAAATTCTCGGGGTACTAACCGAGCGCGGAAGTAGGGGCTAACAAGCCGAACCGTGTGGACAAAAAGTCTTCGACTTCTATCGGTTTAATCTTTCTATCTCTTGTTCTCTTTTTTTGCGAAATTTATACTTTGTGATTGGAATTAACTTTGTTTCTTGATTGCTTGATTGATATAGACATTAAACATTTTTAAATTGTTTTTAAAAATCCGATTAAATTTTAAAAACCCTATTCACCCCCCCTCTAGGGTATTTTCCGACCTACAGTTACATGCTTCCATACTAAAAGGTAACTACATGCAGGTAATAAATTACGGCCTAATCATGTACCATGATATTATGTTTTCATGAATCAATCCAAATTCAAAAAACGTTGACTTAACTACAATGCAGACTATTTTAATGATATTTAGATCGTTACATCATGTTTATGCCTATATTATATATCTGTTTCAAAATACATGATTTAATATTTTAATATTTAAATAATTACATCATTTAAGTTTCTATAACTGTTTAAATAATTACTACATATGTCTAGCAAAAAAATTGATTATATATACTTCCAATAGAAATTACATTTGTTTTCAACAAAGATGCATTTTAATGTGTAATATTATGTTTTACAATAAAACATATATTATAATTTCGATTAACTTATAATTTCATTCATATATATATATATGTATATATTCCTTTATAATTTCATTAATATATTCTTTTATATTTCCATATTTGTTTTGAATTAATTATGCACGTAATTAGTGTAAATATTGTTAAGGAAACATGCAATAGTAAAAGTTTCCATTTATCTGTTACTTAATTAATGGAATTCCCATTGTCATCTCAAAAGGGTAAATTAGTTATAAAATATATATCATTAATAGTAGGTTAGTATTATTTAAGGTAAGAGGGAATGTAATGCTAATTACCCCCTTTAACTTTTATGTTTTTTGCTGAATAAAAAATGAAAATAAATTCAAGAAAGATATACTTGATGGAGATATAGTATTGTAGAAGATAATGAAAATATTAATGGGTATGAAGCATATATATGGAGAGAGAGAGAGAGAGAGAGAGAGAGAGAGAGAGAGAGAGAGAGAGAGATGGTGATGGGGGCATTGGTCAAATGAGAGAAATAGGTAAAAATGATTCATATATGGGGAATGAACAAAAGATAGAAATAACTCAAATAAGTAAATGTTGGGAATGTAAAAAAGTGAAAAGAGTTCAAATATACTGTGTGAGATAAGAAATATTAAGATATTTGAGATAATCTCGGCCCATAAAATTATTTGGATAACCTACTAGTTTCATTTTGTAATATCTTGACATAGACCTAGAAAAGGGTATATATATATTACATTTAGAATATTATAGAAGGAGTCCGTTTTTGGTACAGATCGCTCTGTACGAATTGATCCGCACTTGAAAATTTTCGATTATGCAAGTACAAGCAACTAACATGATTATGAGGTACAATTACCGTAATTATGATCAATTTTTTAGCTATTTTATTAAGTGCGTAATAATTATTGACATTCTAAGTAAATGTTCTAGTACTTTAAAATTCATGACAAATGTAAATAAAATAGTCAAAAATACAAAAAGTATCACTAGAAATCAAATAGGATTGCTAGGAAACTCATTTGGGCTAATTGCTATTCCACTTTTCTTTTCTTTTCTTTTTTCGAAACAATACTATGAGGTCTTTGAAATCTACACACATTCTCCACTTCCCGCTGTGCTTCTTCACAAGTACAACATTAGAAAGCCACTTTGGGTAGTGGACCTCCCTAATGAAACCAGCTTGGAGCAATTTCTGGACTTCTTCTCTGGCAGCTAGGTTTCTTTCTGTTGCAAAGTTTTTATTTTTTTGCCTGACGGGCTTGAAGGCCGGGTCAGCGTTGAGCCTGTGCATCATGACCTTTGGGTTGAGCCATTTCATGTCATCATGGGACCACGCAAAGACATCGGCGTTAGTTCTGAGGCATTGGAAGAGTTCACATCTGACCTCCGAGTTGAGTTGGTTGTTGACCTTGAGCACCCTTTCAGGTAGTGAAAGATCCAAGACCAAGTCTTCTAGATCCTCAACGGGCTTTACCCTGAGCTCTTTTTCTTCGTCCCGGGGGTCTAGGGTATCAATTTCCAATCTCTCAGAGGTGGTGGATTCTCCTGTATTGTTCACCCCTTCAGTAGTTGTTACCTTGAGCTTTACGGTGGCGATCTCCATGGTTTTGACTTCTTTTAAGGTTCCGAATTGACAGTGCCTGGCCTCCATTTGGTTACCTCTGACCTCCCCGATCCCATGAAGGGTTGGAAACCTCATGGTTAAGCTGCAGGTTGATATGGTGGCTTTGATTTCATTGAGGGTTCCTCTGCCCAAGATAGCATTGTAATGGGGAGCTGAGTCAAGAATTAGGAATTTTGCCATGGTCGTGACTTGCTTTGGAGCCGTTCCCAGAGTTACCGAAAGCTTGATTACCCCCAAGGACCTTGTCTTCTCCCCAGAGAATCCTACCAATGTGACCGGCGATTGGACCAGGTGTTCTTTAGTGAGACACATTGCTTTGAAAGCACTGTAGTACATGAGGTTCGAGGTCGCTCATGTGTCGATAAGGATACGGTGGACGTTTTGGTTGCTTATCATTGTTGTTACTACTAACGGGTCATCATGGGGGCACTCTACCCCGTTCATATCTGCATCATTGAAGGTGACCTCAGAGGCCTCGTACTTGGCCATCTTTGAGGGCCTCGAACTGAAGAATTCTGCTTCTGAGCTCGGGAACTTGGCCTGCATGATGTAGGCCTTTTGGGACCTGTTGTTGTTTTCAGAGAAGAATGAACCTCCCTCAATCATGAATATTTCTTTGGCGTGCTCCTTCCCATTGGCTTTTGGGGGAACATCATTTTCTTTCTTTATGTACTGTCGGTGCTGACCTCGTTGGATAAGTTTCTCAATTCTTCCTTGAGCTTTCAGCAATAATCAGTCTCGTGGCCGTGGTTTTTGTGATACCGGCAGTACTGGGTAGAGTCCCTCTTGCTCTCTAGAGTGCTCATTTTTCTAGGCTTGGGTATCTTTCCCGGTTCTAATTGGGTATAGACCTCGCTCAGTGGAGCTGTAAGGGGAGTGAACTTCTGGTGAGCTCTGCCCTCGCTAGATCTGAATTTTTTGGTATTCTTTTTGTTCTTCTTGTTCTCCTTCTCTTGGTCAAGAGAAAGGATACGTTCCCCCTGGCGCTTGGAAGGGGGTCAGAGAGCAGAAAACCCTGACAGGTTGCGTCCTTTGAGTGTCTCTTCCACCTCAATCTGTTTGTTGACCTCGTCAAGAAGCTCATACATGGTCTTCGGAGCCATTCTAGCTAAGTTCATTAAGCAGTAGGGGGAGCTTACTCCGTTCAGCTACGGCCACACCTTCATTGAGATCGTTGATCATGAGGCTTTCTTGGTTGCATCGGCAAGCGTAGTCTTTCAGATATTCGTTCGAATTTTGTTTGACTGTGAAAAGGTGGGTGGAGGGCTTAGATTGCTTTCTAGTCCCCAGAAAGTGAGTTATGAACCTCGTACCAAGCTCTTTCGAGCTCTGAATTAAGCCTGGGGATAGGTTGTTGCACCATATCCGAGCTGCCCCCTTGAGGGTTGTGACAAAGGCCCTGCATACGATACCATCTGGGACATTTTGGATCCCCATCATATTTCCAAATTGCTACCAATAATCCACTGGATCGGTTGAGCCATTATATGACTTTAGAGTAGGTAATTTGAATCTGTTCGGGACCGCATAGTTCTGGATGTGCGTTGCAAACGGGGATTCAAAATTTTTTACCAGAGTTACTGCCGAGCTCCCTCCAACGTGGCCTATGGTTTTCATCATTTCGGCCAGCTGGGCTTTTATTTCTGATCTGAGCCTTTGCTCTACTTCTTCAACAGAGCTCTTGTTTGAGATCCTGTCGAACACAGACCCTCGAGGCCTAACATTTGTCTCCAGAACTGGTGGAATGGGGGGTCGACCTCCTCTACTCACACTTTGTCTTTGAGCCTCTCCTTCAGAGCGTCTTTCTCGAACAACATTAACTTGTGGATTTCTTTTTGGAGATGGTGGGGGAGCTATAACAGAGAACTCATCATAAGAATCTCCTTGTTCAGAACTAGATTGATCGGCATCAGACCCTCTGGGTCTGCCTCGACTTCTCCTATACCTCCGGCGGCGTTCCCCCAGCCTTTCAATGGCTGGCATTCGCACAAGGGCTGAGGGAGACGGTGCAAAAACAGGGGTTGGAGTCGATCCATCTTTTGAACTGTACGAAGGGGATTCTCTTTAAGCCATCAATCTGTCAATCTGGACCTAGAGAGCAATTTGTTGAGCCATTAAGGCTATCAAGGGGTCTGTTTGGGTGTTTTCTGACTGGGATATGGTGAATGTATGGTTTTTTTAGCTTTTTGAGAAGCATGTGACTTTAAAGAAATGTCTTTTCCACATACGGCACCAAACTGATAGTGTCAAAATCTAGAATAGATAATTAACGATCGACCAATCAATGAATAATGGTGAATTAGAGGTTTAATAAAGGATTGTAACTGTGAACAGTATCACCGTGTATGTGAACAGTATCACCGTATATGTGAACAGTGATTGTGAACAATGTCGACAGAAAATGATTAAAAATGAAGATGAACACGTGACATTTTTTATCAAGGTAGGTTTTTCCGGTAGCGCTTATGCTAGTCCAGCAGTACGTCCTCTTTTTGTGTGTGCTTGCTTTGTATTAGCTCAAAGGCAATCGATTTGGATGATAATACAAGCTACCAATCTCTCTCTCTATAATTTCCTTAATTCTATTTATAAGTATAGAATTAGGATTACAAATATTTCAACAGAATAAATAATAAACTGTGTAGGAGAGATAGTGTATAATGGTTGTTAGTATTTTTTGGGTATGAAAAGAGAGAGTATAAGACCCTCAAAAATTGGCTTATATTTGTATTGCCAATGGCTTTATATCTCTTAGAAGAGATGAATGGATCTTGGGAGAGAAGGATGGTGAGTTTTTGGTGTGTCCTTAATGAATGAATGGTGTGAGGTATTTATAGGTAAATGTAGAATGGTAAAAAGGTAAATTTGGTAAAAATGAAGGGCAAAAAGGTAATTTTTTGGTGGAGGTAGGTGAGGTAGGTGAGGTGTGGTAGGTGTGGTAGGTGTGGTAGGTGAAGGGTAAAAATGAGATTTTATCGGAGGTAAAAAATGGGATTTTATTGGAGGTAAAAATGAGATTTTACTGAAGGTAAAAGTGTTGAATTACCTTCGTAGGTCAATGGTGAAATTAGTATTTAACCCCATCAATTATTATTATTATTATTATTCAATAATAATTAGCATGCAAAGAGTATAACAATTTATTATATATAATGCACACTAGCCGTGTCAACAGTGGCAGATCGAGGAATGGACGACGGCCCGGGCCACCTTAGCTTTTTGAAAATTTGTGTAGTATCCCCTAGGTTTTACAGCTTAAACATATATATACACATTCTAATCATGCATACAATAGGATTTACCATAATAAGAATATGAAGAAAATAACACGCAATAATTACAGGTCATTCTCTGTTAGCTTATTTTGAATTTGTTTTATATTAATTACTTTAACGTTAAAAAAAAATATTTGTGCTTATGTTTGAACCCCCAAATTCAAAATTTTAGATACTTGTGTCAATCAGCTCAACCAATCAGATGTACGTATGTTGTGTGTAAAACATTATTTTTTGTGCCCTGGCATTAACTTCTCTTCTTTTATATAAACCCTAAAATGAAAGTCTTGTTTCTCACACATCTTCCATCATCTTCTACAATATAATATTAATGCCTTTCTGTTTCTCTCCTCTCTATCTTGCTACTTTCCCACTCTAACTTCCAGTTAAGTTGTTCTTCACTAAATTAAAGGCTTTCCTTAAAACAACCTTGTTTCTCTTGATATTTATACATAAATCCTTCAAAAATGGTGAATGCAACATTATTCTACATTCTTCTCGTTGTTCTAATCGTCTTGATGAAAGCAAATGCATCGCCTGTGAATCTCACACGCGTCTACTCAGCTGTTGCCAAAGGAACAGGTTCAATTTAATTTCAACATATTATTTGTTTTTAAATACTTTTATTTTTAAAACTTAATTGGTGTTCAACTTATGCGGATTTATAAACATATGTTGCAGTTTGTTTAGATGGAAGTCCGCCCACGTACCACTTCGATAAGGGGGTTGGAGAAGGAATCAACAATTGGTTGGTTCACTTGGAGGTATATATATATTTAAATGTTTTAAATAAATATATATATATATACGGAAATTTTCACATGCGAATTGGTCCGTACGGACCGGGACCTTTAGCGACGCTTTTCCGTCGCTAAAAACATACCCCCAATGTATTCGCGACGGAAAACCGTCGCTAAAGGTCTTGGTCCGTACGGACCGGTCCGTATGTGAAATGCTCTCTCTCTATATATATATATATATTTATTTCACGAAAAAAAATACATATATATTTATATATATCAATAGGTAAATATAATTTTAGTTTACAAAATTAATTGATACTTCATATATATAATTTTCAGGGGGGAGCATGGTGTCACACACTTGGAAAGTGCTCAAACCGCTCAAAATCCCTTTTAGGTTCTTCCTATCAAATGCAGAGAAGAAGTTTCTATGGGATTTTGAGCAACACAAAGAAAGACAACCCAAGTAGGGAGAGATTTAATTTTGAGCATGGTGTCACACACTTGGAAAGTTTTATATTTTGTATTAAAAGTTACTAGTTTCACGCTCTAGCGCCTTGGATTTTCAAGAGCTTGAACTTCTTTTAAAAGAAATAATAATAATAATAAAAAGAATCAAAACAAAAAGGAAACACAAGAGTTTGTAATTTTGTAAGTTCTCTTAATATATATATATATATACTAGTCAATGCCCGTGCCTACGGCACGATTCAATTGTGCCTATATGTAATTGGTCATACTATCTAAAATTATATTTATTACTACTTTTTTTATATCTATAATTACTCGTAATTTTAATTTTTTTTCTCATATTAAGAGTTCTTATTTGAATTTTGTTATTTTTCAAATAAATTAATTTTAACATTATCCTAAAAAAGTAGTAGTATACTTTTAATTTGAATAAGAGGAATTAAATTTTCCCATGCGGTAGTAATTTTAATTTTTAATCTTAACCAAAATTTAAAAATATAATTGTATGCCTATTATTCAAATCGTGGTAGAATAAATTAAATCTGACTAATTGCACTTTCGTTATAATTAGGGATGGGAAATAGCCTGTTATAACGGGTTTTCGACTAAGCAAACCCCAATATAGGGCAAACTCTTTCTTTTTTATTTTATAATCTGAAAAAGTATGGGTGTTAAATGGCTTAAGTTCAAGTTCACCTAAATTCTGTCAATTTATCTCAACTCTACTGAAATATAACATTTTTTCTTTAAAATACCCTTATGATATAATTTAATTACAACTGGTATGAAGGAAAACAGTGAGTTGAGATTTATACGTATAGTATAGTAAACTGGATAATTTTTTTTTTAAAATAAATATACTTTTAGTCAAGTTTAGTTTTAATCATATTTTTAGATATATTGAATTCGAATTTGGTAAAACCCTAAACTCAACTATTAATCTCCTAAAGTTAATTCCAACATAATCCATTTATATATTTCCATTAGTACCTTTTGGATCTTTAAAATTTAAAAATTATTAATCACATATAGAATAAACGTATGCCAAGACATAGATCATAGTAACGTATGCCAAGACATAATCAAGTAAGTTTAAATTAATATGTTTACATTTAGATAAGTTTAAATTGATATGTTTATATTTAAATTAATATAATATTTCAAAATATAATTAGTTTCCAGAGAAAATGTAACCATCCAAGTTCTCCCTTAAAATGGCTAGTTTAAGTTGTAAGTTAGGTTCATTACACCCACATATATACCAATTTATATATCAAGGACCTTCCCATTATACTATCGATGTTTCTATTACACTACTGATGTGGGATATTTGACGTTTTCACAATCTCCACCAGTTAAATCCTCCCTGACTTTCTCATCAGGTCGGAGTCACATACAAAGGTTTGCTGTTAGCCGCACAAACCCGACCCACAATATCAACACCTTATGTGATAGTGGTCCTGGGTCCACTTTGATACCATATGTAACCACCCGGGTTCTCTCCCAATATTGCTAACTTAAGTTGTGATTTAAGTTCATTGTTCACATATATATACCAAGAATTTTTTTATTATACTATCAATGTGTGATATTTTTGGATCGTTACAATCTCCCTATATTAGCTAGCCACATCTAGTTATTCCGGCTCGCTGTCAGTAGCACAACTCCTACCCACAATATCAGCACGTCACATGATTGTAGTCCAGGGTTCCCTCCAAAATAGCTAGCTCAAATTGTAAGTTAGATTCATTACACCTACTTATATACCAAGAAACTTCTCATTACACTACCGATGTGAGATATATTTTGGATTGTTAAAATCTCCCCTCGTTAAATCCCTGACATCAGGCCGGGTACAGACTTGACTCGCAATATCCACACGTCACGTGATAGTGGTCCTGGATCCGCTTTGATACCATATGTTACTATTCGGGTTCTCTATCAAAATGGCTAGCCTAAGTTGTAAGTTAGGTTCATTACACCTATATATATACTAAGGAACTTTCCATTATATTATTAATGTGAGATATTTTGGGTCGTTAAAGAAAATAAACCATTATTATTTTATTTTAAAAAATTATAAATATAATACCTGATATGTTCTAAGTTTTGGATATGCTCTTATCACCTACAATTAACTTTTTTATTTTTTTATCATTTCTTATAATTAATTATATTTTCTTCGTCAAACAAATTGATATTATAAATATTACTACTTTAATCATGAGAGATAAATAAATAAATTCGAGAGTTCTAAATTTTTTAATAATTAAAAATGAAATTGTTAATGTACATATGATATGATGCCCTTTGTATTTGTTTTTTTAGAAATAAAGGGGTGTTAAAAATTAAAATTCTTACATTCAGAAAATTAAGTTTTATTATTTATAATAAGAAAATAGAATTAAATTTGAGAACGTATAAATAATTTTGAGCAATCGAAACTTATATTGAATTTAATATAACTAAATGCTAAAATATTAATAAATAATAGATATTGATAGTAAAAACTACTCAAACATGCCTAATAATCGAATAATGGTAAGGGACGTAATATTATTAGGTATTTTTGGACATCACCCCGGGGATAGTCAAGACTCCAAAAAGATAGCTCTCCTTCACTTAATATATAGGTTTGTTTGAGTTCAACATGCTATATTTACATGAACCTAAGTTGAATATAACTTAAATCTTATTTATGTTTAGAATGTGCCCATACTTACCACAATTAAAAAACTAAAAAATATCAGACTTTAGGATCATGGTTAGTCAAAAACTTATTAAGGTGGATATTTTGTCATCCTAAATCTTGATTGTTATTGTTAAGGTAGTTTTATTTGTTATCGAACTAAATTTATAGGTATTTTTAAAGTAACCAAATTTATAGTTTATTAATTATGCTTAAGGAAGATAAATTTCTTTAACATAATTCTTTTTGCTTTCACAATAATATTAATCTATTTTTGTATATACAATTTGTAAACTTAAAAAAATCATAAATAAATCAACATCCCTAGAAAAATGAACTTTAAATATTGTTAAATTAACATTTATTATATTTTGAAGTTTTTTTAAAAAAAAGTTGGAGAGAGAGAAAGTTGATGTGACAGTGCAAATAAGATATAAATATGCACTATTATTACTCAACATATTCTTTTATAGGTAATCTACATATTAAATAATATGGGGATGTTAAAAATATAGAAAAACTATAATTTATAATTAAACAAAATATGAATATATAGTAGTGCTGGAGATGCTATTATATAAATAATTTACATGTTAAATAATCAGTGACATATTGGAGATATAAAAAAACTTTAATTTACAAATAAATATTTAATGGCTATAGAGATACAATTAGAATTTTCATAGGTTTTAAACAATTTAAATCTTTAATATAGTTAATTAACTAAATACTTATTATTATTATCATCAATATTACCAACATGCCTTAATAATCCTGAGATGTTGGATCGAAAGATAACATCCGCATTAAATTTGAGCCACCAATTAGGAACATAAACATAAAAAGGTCCTGCTATATTAGGACTGGTCTGATTATTAATAAATTATATGATAATATTTATTATTATTATTATTATTATTATTATTATTATTATTATTATTATTACAGTGAAGAAAGAGATAAAAAATTATGTATTATTTAGTATTGTAATTAGAAAATTAGATCTCAACTTTCAATTACAATGATAAATTAAATCACTATTTATGTATTTGTTAATAAAACAATCAAGAATTTGAATAAGTTTGAAAGATTCCAATATTTAATAATAAATTAATTAAATACACAATTATTGTTATGATTAAGGATAAAAATATAACAGAAGAATTTGTAAAGGTTTCAAAAACTTCATATCTACTAATATAATAAATATGTAGTCATAATTATCATTGTAATTACCAATACGCCATCACAATTCTAAGTCGTCAGATTAAAACATAAAGGCTCAAATTAAATCTAAACCACCAGTTGGGAAAATAAGTTAGGAGAGTCTTGACATATTAGGACTGACCTGATTTATTAATAGATGTATTATTTCAGATTAGTAATTAGATAATTACTTGAAATTTCAGACTTCTACAACTGGAACAAAGTAATGGTTAGATATTGTGACGGGTCGTCTTTTACTGGTGATGTAGAGAAAGTTGATTATCCAGTAAGTCTTTTTTACTTTCATCATGTAAAAATAAATACCAATAAATCGATAACATCATGTCCAGAGTAGCCGTATCAAATTTTCATATTCATATATATATATATATATATTATAGGTTTTTAATAAATATATAGGATTGATTTTTTTTAGAATTCAAACTTTACTTGAGAGGAGAAAGGGTCTTTGATGCAGTCATGGAAGACCTCTTAGAAAGAGGAATGAAGAATGCATCAAATGTATGGACACCTGATCTTTTATTTCTCCCTCTTTTTATTTTTTATTCATTAATAGAAATCCAGTAATAATAATTGTTTCGCATATATACATTAGGCTCTTCTCTCTGGAAACTCAGCTGGCGGTTTGGCGTCCATACTGCACTGCGACAAATTCCGAACTTTATTAGCTAGCAAATCCAGAGTAAAATGCCTTTCCGATGGTGGTTATTTTCTCCATGCGTAAGCTTTTAATAAAACCTTCTTTGCACATTATCACTAATCTTCATACATAGTTTTTGTAAGAAAGTCCCAATTTCATATTTTTGACTAAATTAAAACTCCTTAACTGCAGGAAAGATTTCTATGGAGGATATCACTTTGAGTACGAGAACTTTGATAAAATTGTTAGCACACATGTAATCTCTCTCAAACTAGAAAATTTAAAATTTAACAGTTTCTTTTTATTTACCCTAATGCCGCCGATATAAAATGTTATATATGATTACAATTTCTTGTTTTCTCCCATGCAGGGTCCGCAAAGAATTTGCCACACTCTTGCACGTCAAAGATTAAACCAAGTTTGGTTAGAATAATTTTTTTTTGTTATGTTACTTCGGTCGGTATAATATGTTGTGTTTTTTTCTAATAACATTTATTTTATTTCAGTGTTTCTACCCACAAAACGTCGTGCAACATATCCAAACACCGCTGTTTATTTTAAATTCAGTGTTTGATACATATCAGGTTAGACACCATCAATTTCCCATAAGAATCAGTTGCCTGCGCGCTTTCATATGTACTGTTATATAACTGTATGATCTAATATATTTTTCAGCTTGAGAACATTTTCTCTTTGTCGTATATACTTGGAAAAAATGCCAATATAATACAACCTACTGCTCGTCTAGACAAATCAAGAAATTGGAAGGTATATGTAATTAATTAAACTCTATATATACATTTCTTTTTTACTGCTTTGTAGTATATACACTAATTTTATAATTATAAATGTTAGTTGAAAACATCCCAAATCCAAGCGTTGAAAAGGGATGAAAGAAAACGATTTAAAAAAAAATTTGGTAATAGAAATCGATCAATGAAATGAAACTACACGATAACTAAAATAAAGAACACACATGCGTATATGCAATTATTTATTATATTTGTAACGATTTAATTTATGAATTACTTATTCTAGCTTGTTTATATACGGTTTTATCTGTTATATGCACATTAATTAGTTAGACAATATATGTTGAATTTGAATGAAAAAAGTGGCCTAATTGAACTGTGCATATGACATAATTTATTTTTGGCGTTTTTCTATAATAGCAGGGATGGAGGCAGCATGTGCCCAGACGGGATACATGCCCCTCCTCGCATTTTCCTCCACGTAGTTGATTTGTATGCAATTTTGTACATAAAGATTCAATTTTTATAAAAATGACCCTCCTAATTTACCAAATGTCATCATTTGACATTTAGTTTAGGCTTGTATTATATATATTGGGCACACGTACATATAAGTTACTCTATTTGAATTAAATTGAGAGTCATTTTTTTAAGGCGCATTTCAAATTAAGAATTTCATACTTCTTGAACAATCTTCAATGATATTTAATTGGTTATCTAAATTGTATGATTTTTTTAACTTTATTGTGCTAATTATGCTATGCCCCTCCTAGCATAATTTTCTGACTTTGTGCACACAATTTTAACGAAAGTAGTAAAAGTAATTCTTGAAATTTTCATTTATATGTCACTTGTGGATTTATATTCAGGTTTAAGGTCAGAATTTGTGCACACAATTTTGGCTAGATTGGGTAACCCTTCCTCTAGAGGCTTGTTCATCCATTCTTGTCATTCTCATTGCCAATCTTTGTATGGGCCCCAATAGTTTGGACCGAAATTGAAATTGAATGACAAGGTATGTAAGATAATGTGATATTTCCTTTCCACATACAAGAGTAATTCTTGTTATCTTTTCTACTAACAATAAATCTAACATAATTCCATGCACATTTTGTTTTACAGACAGTTTCCAAGGCGGTTGGTGATTGGTTTTACGAACGACGTGTGGTGCACTTGGTAGATCGCAAACATAACTTACCACGTTGGTGTTTGTATGATAACTCAGAGCCCAGTCCTAAAAATAATTTTACGTGGCCTAATAATTAGTTCTTGGTCAAGTTTGTATTATTACGCATTTTTTGTAATCGAATCCTCTATTGTAGTTTGAAACCTTAAATATATACCCTAGGTTTTTTTTTAATTATTTATTCTGAAAACTTAGTTTGAATGATGAGTTATGCGATTAGATGTTTGATAAAATTATCTCTACAAAATATTACTTATAATGTATATGTTTGCGTCACCCACGTATATGGATATGCATATTAGTGATGTGAAAATTCAAGATTTACGGTTAGACGGCCGGGGTACTAGAAAGAATTTAACCAGAGGTTTATAGGAGGCAAAGTTTATAATAATAATAATAAGTAAATGTAGATATCTAAAATAAAGTGAGAAAAGTTTCTTGTCAGAAAAACTATGTTGTGTCAATGACCTTTTAATATGTTGTCATCCTTCCTGTATATAACAGGGAGGTCTTTGTTCGATCCACGTGGAAGTTGTCATCTAATCCTGTTGGTTTACATTTTGTGGTGGTTTTAGTCCACTAGTGGATTTAGTGGATTCATAATTGTGTAAAAAAAACAGTTGTATTGTACAAACAAATGTGTGTCATAAAATTATTGTTTTGTATCAAGAGAAAAACTATGTTGTTTTCAAAATCAAGATCAATATAATATGTATATATATATATGGGAAACTTCAGGTGCAGACTAGTCCGTACGGACTGGTTCTTTTTATGACAGAAAACCTTCATAAAAGAACTAGTCCGAAAGGATTGGTTTGTACCAGAAACGAACCCTATTTATATGTATTGGCCAAGCTTTGGGGTGAGACTCCGGCATACTATTTGTGCCGATGTTTAAGCCGCTATCACTACCAAGCAGCACGTACACTTGCCAAACACCTTTGGTAACTTTAAGAAAACAAAAACCAAAAATAGGAGCTCAAATGTTGATCCACTTGAGTTTCCACAAATCCAACCTCACCTCTCCTCTCCCTCTCGCTCTCCTTCCTCTGCCATCTCTCCTGCTTGTCTTCCACCGACTCCCTCCTCCATCCAACGACACCAGGGTGCTTTGCCTCCCTCCAAATCAGCAACTCATCGATGAACTATGGCGATTCAACTCAGTTTAATAATATATTTTGTTTAATATTCTTGTGCATAGTTCTCTATTCTTGTTTATGAAAAAGCTATTCATGTTAAGTTTGAAGAATAGGTGCATATTTTGAAAATCAAAAGCAATTTTACTATTTTCATTACGGCACGATTTGTGTGGATTTCTGCGTGTATTTTAATATACAAAATTCTTATAGTTTCCACTGAGTTCGGATTTAGCTCTCTCCCATTTACCAAACAGTGTTGTAGGTTTTCCTTTTGGGTGGAGCACTTATCACAGTTAGAAACATCTGATTGCCATGGACCTACCCTAGTCGCCCATGGAGGGATGACTCGAGTGAATTTGTAGGTTTTAAGCCTTATGTACTAATGTAAGATTTTTGTTGTATTATGTACAAATATAGTTCGAGCATTAAATTTATTTGGATAACTACAAGGGTGTTCTGCATTTATAGATTAATTTATGAAAGATTTAATCGAAATTATGTATGAGATATGGATTTCAATTCCAATGGTTGGATTTATTACTTTGTTATATGTTTCCTATGAATGGATTTTTATATGAACAAGGAAATTGCCTCTTGTCAAACCTTATTCCTAAGATGAGCAATTATTTTATAAAAGTTTTATTTAGTTGGAAATTTTACACCATAAATGAATGCTGTGAGTGATGGCATCTCTGATTAACCAGGTCCCGAGTGTCCAAGCCCCATAACGGGATTTGGGATATCTTAAAACCACTCACACAAATACCTTTATGAGAAGTATTATTGTGTTACAGAAGAGATTATCTTTATAGCAATTAATTAATAATCTACCCTCGACACATCAACACACAAATTCCTACTCTCCCCTGGCATGCAAAATCACTCTCTTCCCCTTTTTCTCATAGAATAGACCAAAAAAATATATTAATTAAGCATAATCGAAGCAAGACATAAAACACAAGTTGAAAAAAATCAACACATATCAAAAAGTTGTTTTTACCTACAAATCTTACCACCTATTCTTACCGGGTGCATTAAATAAGTTGTACTCTTGTTATATCTTGTGAAGGTATAACCCATGTAATGAACTTAGTCAGAATATATGGTAAGATTTGTAGGTAAGTGTAGCATTGCTCTATCCTAGCTAAGCTATTCATCATCCTCATCATCATCATTATCCGGTTCATCTACCAAAACCGCATGGAGAAGCTGAGCTACCCTCTCTGTCATCGGCTTGCGACTCCAGAGGAGTAATAAAATCCCATCCTAAGACTTAGGAGCTAGATCCTCTCCACTTACGGAGTGAGACTCGAAGTACGGTGGAGGCCTCTCTAGTAACTTATGACATGGGTGCTGTGTTTTGTTGTGTAAATAGTTTAGGCATCATAGTTGGTGTAGTAGTTTTGTATTACTGTGTGTTGATTTAATTAATTTTCAAATTTCACAAAAAAAATGTTTCATCATGAGGAGCACCAACCATCTACTCTACCGATGACTTGCAGTATATATCGATGCTGCTCAGTTGTATGGCTCGTCTTTCTCTCGCTCTTCTCAAGTCTACCAAGGCAAGAAAGGATCGAAGCGTTGTCTCTCTAGTACTCGAGGACTTCCATGTAGCTCTTGTAGTAGAGCCATCACATTCTTCCTTTTCTTTTCTGTCATGATACGTTGATACTAAACAAATGTGTCATCGTTTGTTCGTCAACTATTGTAGCTTACTCATATACAACGGCATTAGCTACAAACTTCTTTAGGCTTGACAGGCTGTAGATACCTTCTCTACAGCTAATAAAAGGAAAACGCTGGCTCGTTAAAGTTCTGACTTTCATCGAGCCAATTGCTGATCTCAAGCTCCAGCCATGACTAACTCTGAACTTCCTCAAGCACAAATGCACCTCCTCAAACAATAAGAGGGCAAGATATATATACGTGTCCCTTATCACCAACGTCATAAAAGAAGTGAGAGTTGTTACAAAGTTTATGCAATTTATTCTTATAAGCTGATTTGATACGAAGCGCATATGAACCGGCACCGAGTCCTGTGATAACCATAGTCTCCTTAAAACAGTTACGCCGCCCCTCGGTTGTGCTTTGAGGCTGCTAAACGGCGTTTATTTCCCAGGATGAAACAGTACTTCAGTGTTACCTAAGCACCTCGGTACACTGAATGAATTGAGTTTGTTTGAATCTTACCACTGGAGAAGACCCTACGAACTATAGCAAAAATGAAGTAGGTATAGAAGGCTCAGTAGAGAGGAGATTTCGAGTTTGAGAATAAGTTTTGTGAATGTGTGTTGGAATAAGCCAAAGGTCTCATTTTAATTCAAATGGGAAATAATGACCATTAATCCGAACCAGTTTCTTAAAGACCGATCATTAAGTGGCAATTTAATTGAGATAAATGCAATAAGTTCAAAATTCAAATTAGAAAAAATTAATTTCTCGGGTGCAAAACTTAGCTCGCGCAAGGCTCGCTTTTCGGTCCAGCCCATGATTTTCACCCCCTGCATGCACAAGCGCGCGAGAGAGAGCCTCTTATCTTGAATCATTCAATAAGGCATTCACTTGGGCTTAGTTATAAACCCATAATTTTTTTTCCATTTTTTCAATGTGGGATTTCCTACTTTCATTTGTTTTTTTCCATTTCAACTTCCTCACTTTAGGTGACAATTTATCATTCACCCTTTAACCATTTGGAGCATATAAATACACGATTTCAATGTACTCACGTGGGAGAACACAAATATATTAAGAACTTTCACAACCAAGTGCAAAGTCTTATTACAAATTTGCCTTCAAAATGGTAGAAAATGTGTTTATTATACCCATTTTCTAACAAGAGTTCATCTCGAAGATCACGGAATGATAGATATAATGAGCCTTGGGAGGGATGCAATTATGATAAATACTGACCAACACTTCGTGGTTAAGAGAAATCTCCAGGGAATAAACATCAACACTCCCCATCTAAGTCCTGGCCCAACAATCGAACAAAGCACTCAATCTAAGTTCGTCTCAGCATCTGTTGGATGAGATAAGTATGATCCCTCAACGACCGACAACTCATATAAATCTCTAATCTAGTTGGGGGAAATCACCGCATTAACAACCCAAACTATAAAACTGATCCTAGCACCGTACTCATTGTTAGGCTTCATGTACATGTTGACCTTGAAGGTCTTAATCTTATTTTGATAATAACAATAAATCAATCATGTGTAATTTAACATGTTCTTGATATAAGATTATAGATTTCTTATTTGAAAAATCAAGAATAGCATGATTGCTCAAAGGAAGTTTGACAAGGATCATTCAATCAATATCCGATCAAGTCAACGAAGTAGTGGACTAAAACCGATCTATCCGAATCAAGATCATTCTTCTACAAGCGTTGGACAAGACAAGAAGATCAATCTCATCACTCACAAGCTAGCAATGCAAATCCATGAAGCACAAAGATCAAGAATCATATGCAAAAGCTTCAAGGGAAAAGCTTCAAGTGAAGAATCAATTTGAAGAAACAAATCGAAGCATTCGAAGACTCACCTATTCGGTAATTGAGTGTTTGATTAGGATTAATGTAAAGTTTCTTAATTGATTGATAATATAGCTCAAACATAAACTTGCATCATTATTAAATTGATCAAAATCAAGTTTGAATCAAAATCATTTTAAAACATCATTCTTGCAAAAACCGATTTTGAAATAAATTCATAATTAATTCATATGAATGAATTTTGATACAAAAACTATTTTGGGAGTCTTAGAAACTTATTTGGAACACTCCCCAAGCATTAGAATCAATTTTGGAGTCATATTGCAAAAGTTGGAAAATTGCACAAAAGCCCCTCACTCCAGAACCATGTAGTCGACTACATGGTTAATGGTGGAGTCGACTACACCATGTAGTCGACTACATGGTCCCTTGGGTAGTCGACTACAAGGCCAAAATATAGCCGTTGGAACTTTGTTTAAAGTGCATTTTTGCCCCATTATTTTATATCTCCACCACAAACGGCTATATCACTTTTGGGACTATAAATATGACTTCCAAGACTCATTCTAAACACCTTGAATCATTCATATACTCTATTCTTCATCTATCTTCATTATTCAAAGATTCAAGAAATTATTTTTGATCAATCATTCATCTTTTGAGCTATATCATCTTGATCAAATATGATAACTCTAGTGTGAGCTTCAAATTGTATTCTTTATACACTTGAGAGAGTTATTGTAAATTGGTGAGAATCACCAAACAATTTAGTATTCAAATTGTGAGAGGTAAATCTCATAGGAAAAACAAGAAGGTAAATTCTTGTTTAGAAATTGTGAAAGGTAAATTTCACAAGGTTAGCAAGAGGGTATCTTGTGAGAGTATTGTGGTGTAGCAATACTTGTAGAGTGTGTGAGACAACACTTGTAGAGGTTTGATATTCACCCGGAAGGAGATTGATTTTAGTAGAAATTCTCGGGGAACTAACCGAGCGCGGACTATGGTTTGGTAAACCAAAACCGTGTGGACAAAAAGCCTTGGACTTCAAATTGGTTCAATCTTTCTAACTCAATCTCTTTATTATTGATTGTTTAAATTATTTGAGATTGCTTAATTATTTGCTCTTGTGCTTGATTGTTCATTTGCTTGCATTCTTTGATAAATTTGTTTAGTAAATTGTATTACTTAAACATTTTCGAAAAGTTTTTAAATTCCGCATTAAGTTTCAAAAATCCTATTCACCCCCCTCTAGGGTTGTTTTCCGACCAATAGTACATACCTCAAAAGTAAAACTCTCTGATGATGTCGGGTATGCATCCATTCTCAGAATTAGTCTCTTCCATTGGCATTAATAATCCAACCACATAAGTGCTAAGGCATGTTTGAGGGACGAGAATCTTGCTCTGGTCTGAACGAATTAACCAAGATCGAAGTTCTTCTCACTATGTAGTTTTAGCTTATGAGCTAAAATCATGAACCTCATAGCCTCATCTTTATTGTAGAATCTCTGTATCGAACCGAAGCTGCCAAATTCGACATTAGCTCAATCATGGGAATCGGACTCGTATATGCCGCAATCGGGTAAAATGGAATTGTGGTAGAAGAATCTTTCTTCTTAAATTCACATTTTTTTTCTTTTGTAGTTTGGGTTTTTAACCGGACGCAGTGTCGGAGGCAAATTTAGATTTGTAGGTCTCTTGAAAGAAGATGTATTTGTTCGAGCCATAAGTATCGATCCAAGTACCCAAACAAAACATCATCGACCTAATTCCAATTAAACCAAAATATCCACCAAGAACCAACAAATCATAGTGTACAACTTCAGCCAACGCAAACAAACAACCCCAAAAGCTCCACCGTATACCACCACCATGTGGCAGCTTAAGCTAAATCAAAACAGTGCTCAATATATCACCATAATTCGTATCAAAACAGCCCCAAATTCACGTCAATTAGGGCAGCAAGAACACAAGGTTTTAAGTTCCAAATGCCCAAAAACCATATTAATATATAATAATCTATTTTTAGAGCACAAAAAAACAACCAGCAAGACAGTTGCTATTCCGAGTGTGAAGTACCCAAAAACAATAAACAAAAACAAACCCAAATCTCATAGAAATGTAGACAACACGTAGAATCAAATGAAACAGTAAAATGAGGAAACGGGACCTAATCAATGAAGAACGAAATGAAGAGACTCAATTCAGTCAACTGAGGAGATTAATTCAAAATTCCCCAAGCAAAAAAGATCCAATTTTTCCTTCATTCCAGAAGATTGAGAGAAGAATGGAAGATTTGAGCAAAGGGGTTAGGACTTTTAGGTTATTCACGGTTTATAGAGAAAGGAGATGAAACGGAGAGGAGGGAAATGGGAGTGTTTAAGTGAGGAAAACAGCTCAAAACAGTGTCATTTGGTTTGAAAAAAAATGGGACTCATGTGTAATGCTCTTGGGTTGATTCAAAATAATGCTTGGCTAGCGGCAGCCACACTCTACGAGCAAAGATTAGTTCAGGTGCGCGAAAGCTGACCCACACACCATGTGTGTAACCCTCGAACCAAAAAATGCGTGTAAAAGTTTAAAAATTTATCCTTAAGTAATACGACCTTACGTGCCAGTATAATTGTTTTTAAAAGCATACTAGTACGCGCAGCTGAAGAATTTCTGGCATACATGTATGAATTCTTCACAGAGGGTAGCAGTACATTGCACTTAATCTGCTGTACTTAGAAAATCTAACATATTTTCAGTAGTGCAGTAAACCAATTTACATTCAACATTATGTAATCTCATATTATATCCAGAAACAAACTTTTATGAACCAAAATTGGTCAAACATACAACAATATTAATGCTTGTACTATGGCCATATTACATGCTCAACAAGTCAGCATGATTACGCCAAGCGACACAAAGTACGAGCTTATATTCCTTTGTACATTAAAAAGGACATAACAAAGCTCAATTTGAACAATCTAGAGTTCTGAAAAATTTCGTGCATCCACGCATGATTATTGAGAACTTATATAGCCTCTAAAACTGTTATTATTCAACTAATTCTTTATAGCTCGCCTCAATTTTTCTCTCATTTAATGAATGGAACATTGTCCAAATTATAATGCAATTTTGCAAGCAATAAATAAGTTTTTATGATGGTGGCTTTCATCTCTCATAGTGGCCAGTTATTTCCTCGTGAGAAACTACGGTTTTCACACTCTAATATAGATAGACCTTTTCCATCCCCTCTACATTTTAATGAATTTTTATTACTTAAATTCTACATCACCACTATTTCACTACATTAGTAACAAATGGTTCATAGACTCCTTCTATCTTAATTAACCATGTATATATGGTAACTTCTAAAATTTTCAAAAGAAAGATATCCAGCCTACCCTTTGTGATTATTCAAATTTTACAAAGCAAGTCGTACAATGTAGTGTGAGGAATATACAAAAGTACTATGATATGATTGAAGTAACAATAATATCATTATTGAACAGTTAAAAAAGTACAATATATAAATTACAATCACATCACGTGCAAATAAAAAGTAGCAAATAGATTAATGAAGGCAAATTTAAAAAATTTACACTATAATCCAAATAAGTAGCAACCGGTATTAACGCAAGGAGTTAAAACAGACTAGAGCTGAAAACCAAACAAGGAATAGATACGAATCGACACAAGGAGTGAAATCATGACCAAATCTTATTCAAAGCAAATTCATATGTAAATTAGAATTAAGTAAAGAGCCAAATTAACCACAAACCAATTTTATGCAAACACCCCAACCATTAGAATTTGGTATCTAAAGCAAGGAGCTAGATAAAAAAAACTGAGTCTAATCAGCTAACCTAGAATAGCCAACAACCCAACTAATTTAATGATATGCATACAACTATTGGACCTAAGTGGGAGCAAGGTCCCTTTGGTAACCCAAACAAACTTCATTTTAGAAGTCTTATCCTTCACATGTCCCTTTCAACTTGTCTAACTCATGTATCACCATAAACACCTAAAGCCTTAAAGGATCATTGTTGATCCTGTTAGAATCTTTTAGCAAAACCTGAACCGTACCTTTTCAAATCACAATTCCTATTTCTAGGTCTAGGCTTAGTAGACAGAACAAGTCCGAAATCACATGTCTCATGCTTAGGATTTTTGGTATTGAATATAACCTTGTTCACATATCTAAGTTTTCCTTTATCATGCCCCGGCATACCCTTCTTGGCTTGCCAACAAAATTCTCACACATGACGACCCTTATGACCGCAAAATTCACATCATACAGGTTGATGCAGATTACACATTCCACCTTTGAATTTTCGGCAGAAGCTAGAATCTAGGATTTTTTAATTTTGAAAAGATGAATATTTTCAAGAAGAGTATTCTTTTTAGATTCAAATTATTCAATTTGCATGTTTTAGATCTTAAAACAGTCAACTCTTGCTGTGATAAATTTTAATATATCCGCAAACGCACGAATCAGTTTATAATATAGCGTATAAGCGAGGTCAATCCCACAGAGACTCAAACAATATGTTTTATAATTATCTTGTTAATCTTTCACTAATCCCTAATCTAGCCAAGAATAATTAATGCAAATCAAACAAATTAAATAAAGTAAAGTCAACAAAAATATAGTAAATCAAGTAAACTAAATTAATGGAACTAAATTAAATAATACAAAGTAAGATAATAAAATTAATGAATTAATTGACTAGGGTTTTCAGAGTCATATATTTAATATTATCTTCCTAAATATTTATGCACACCAACTCTACTCTTATCTCGCACTAATTTGGTCTCTGGACTCTATTAGATGCGGAAAATAAAATCATTCAAGTTCAAGTAATTTATAAAATTCAATCGTAATTCTTCTATAGCCAAACTAATGTATAAAATCAAAACACTCACTATATCCGTCAAAACACACCTTATATCATCTCTAAACAAATCATAAGGTGAATCCAACAAAAAATAATGAGAATCCAGCTTTATTTTTTTATCAATTAAAATAGGTATCCAATAGGAAGAATTGTATCTAACATTAAAGTATTAAATTAGTAGAGTCAATTAGCATGAATACGTATAAGAAAATCAATCAAATATATTCATCCTAACCGTAGTATAAATTGACGCTAACATAATAAAAATTAAATAACAAATAAAATTGAAAGAAAACTTACTTGATATGAAATTGAAAAAATAAATCTTCAATCTCCAAATCTTGAATAAAGTAAAAAAAACAAAAGAAAATTGAAGGAGTTCTTTTTTTAAATAGGCTTATTTTCAAACTTATTTAAGAGTATGGGGTGGTTTTGAACTTATTTGTGGATATAGGGCAGTTTTAAAAACGCTGGTCAAAGCCACGTTTTTAAGCATAAAAACGCTGGTCAAAATAGCGTTTTTACACAGCGAATTTTTTTTTTTAAAAAAAAAAAATTAAAAACGCCGACTTGTATAGCGTTTTTACGCGTAAAAACACTAGTCAATCTAGCGTTTTTATGCGTAAAAACAATAGGCCATCTAGCGTTTTTACGCTTAAAAACAATACCCCATCTAGCGTTTTTAAACCAACCAATTTTCACCCCTTTTCTTTAACGTGTCCAAACTCATTCATGGAATGTTTATAAACTCTTTAACGTTTCTTTAACGAGTGCTGAGTAATAGAGATTTAAAAAGTAGTGTTGGTATTGCATTATCATATATGATTTCTCAGATTTTAAATCTTGTTCCATTAGAATTGAATTGCTACTATAAATAGAAAAAATTCAATTTTTTTTTAGCTTTACACTTAAATAACATAAATTAATTAAGGGTGTTCTTAAATACACCCACAAAATCAGTCTTCTTACCCCACCAAAATCCAAAAGTAAGTCAAACTTATCCTAAAAAATATTATAAAAAACTTTCTTCTTACCCCAATTTCTTTCTAAGGAAAAAATCATCGCTATTCACTTTTTTTTTCCGCGAGTTTTTTTTTCTCCATCGTCTTTTTTTTAATATTTTTGATAAAAATAAACTTGTTCTTTTAATATTTTTGATGTAGTGAATTAAGACATATATTTATATAGTATAAGACTTAATTATTACTTTTGTTAATTAATTAGTTAATTTCAATAGCTCCTCCGAATCTTTGCAATCTTACCTAACTTATTGCTCCATATCGCTTACATGTACATTTTAGAGAGAGATAGCTTACGTAATGTATGTACAAAAAAAGTTAATAAAGAAAAAAAATAGTGTAAGGGCTTTTCGGGGTTTTTTTTTTAAATATAATTAATGTTTAAATTTTCATATTATAAAAAAAATCAATTTAATTTTGTTTTATTAATAATTGTGTTGAAAATAATTAATAATTTTTTCAAAATGCCTAAAAATTAAAGGATGATCTAAATTTGATTGGAATCGGAGTAAATATTTCAAGTGTATGGAAAATTTCTTTTGTATATCAAACATACCACTATATATATATATGAATTAGAGCTTTTGATCTTTTAATATTTTTGATGTACTAAATTACGACTTAAATTTACTTATTTGATAAAAATAAAATTTGTAGACAAATTTAAAATATGAATAATAACTGTTTAAGAGTAATGAATAATAAAAGATTATATGAAATTTCATATAATTGCTAAAAATGTATTTATCACAATTAATATTTTGTATCTTCAGAGGAACTATTTAGGCAGAATTTTTAATGAAATTTATTAAGAACAATGTAATTTTTGTTTATTATGTCTTATTTTAATGAAATATTTAATATTTTTATTTTTAGCGACAAAACTTTATTGTCTCTGCATTATTTCAGTAAACTCACCCCACCACTGGGTGTATTTAAGAACACCCTTAATTAAACCCCTACTAAAAGTTGTAATTAATTATTATTTACTATAAATAGAAAAAATTCAATTTTTTTTTTAAAAATGCCGGGCAAATGAATTTTCACCCCTTTTCTATTTACTATAAAAGTTGTAATTAATTACTATTTACTATAAATAGTAATTTAACATAAATTACTATTTACTATAAATAGAAAAAAAAAGATGTACGAGGGTCCAAATCCATTCATTAACTAATATAAATCCGATATTTACATCTTCATTAAATACGAAAAAATTAAAAACACACATTCGATGTAACGTTACACATTCTAAGAAAAATAGAATGTAACCAAATCCATACATATTGAAATAACATATATGCAAAAAAAACACTAACGTGTTCCACATAAACCTACACCGCCTAATAAAACAAGTTACATATAACTGACAGAGCAAGTAGCAACATAAGCAAATACACCCTACTCCTGGCACACTTGAGTGCTTTATTGCATTACTCATACTTCCTTTGTAATTCTTCTCTATTTTTTCTCTCGCTCTCCACACGTTTAGACAAATAGGCGTTCAATTCTTTCACCCCTTCAGCAACAGCCCTCCAATCTTCTTTTTGGCAATGTATGGCTCTCATTTTATTGTGAATGTCTTGCATTTCTTCATCCACACTTTTCTCCTTGTCAACCCAATCAAAAAAATTGCATCCATTATTACCAAAATTTTTGCATCATAGGAATCTTCTACCGGGGTTTCTCGTCGTCCATGAAACTCTCGTTGGGGTAACCTCTCCGCAGAAGCAAGTGGCATATGAATTTATGTAGGCTACACCGTGTATTTTTATGTAATGTATGTATGTGACTTTGTTCATCTTCAATTAGTATTGTTTGAAATGCATTTGAACTGTAATGGCTTGAAAAATTACTGAAATGGAATGAGATGGAATGAAAATTAATAACATTAAAAAAATTAATAACATTAATAACATTTGGGCTGTAATACGGTTAAAAAAAATTGAATATCAAATATTGAAAAATATAATTTCATAACACACAATAATGAGATGGAATGAAAATTAATAATGAGATGGAATGAAAAAACTTGACTTCTCATGAATTGTCAAAAGTTTTAAGAATTTATGATTGAATCTCCCATCTCTAAATAGTAATTAATTACAACTTTTAGTAGGGGTTTAATTAATTTATGTTATTTAAGTGTAAAGCTAAAAAAATTGATTTTTTTCTATTTATAGTAAATAGTAATTAATTACAACTTTTAGTAGGGGTTTAATTAATTTATGTTATTTAAGTGTAAAGCTAAAAAAAATTGATTTTTTTCTATTTATAGTAGCAACTCAATTCTAATGAAACAAGATTTAAAATCTGAGAAATCATACATGATAATGCAATACCAACACTACTTTTTGAATCTCTGTTACTCAGCACTCGTTAAAAAAACGTAAAAGAGTTTATAAGCATTCCATGAATGAGTTTGGACACGTTAAAGAAAATGGGTGAAAATTGGTTGGTTTAAAAACGCTAGATGGTGTATTGTTTTTAAGCGTAAAAACGCTATACAAGTCGGCGTTTTTAATTTTTTTTTCTTTTTTTTTTTTAAAAATTTGCTGTGTAAAAACGTTATTTTGACCAGCGTTTTTATGCTTAAAAACGTGGCTTTAACCAGCGTTTTTAAAACTACCCTATATCCACAAATAAATTCAAAACCACCCCATACTCCTAAATAAATTTGAAAACAAGCCTATTTAAAAAAAGAACTCAAATTGAAGTGAAGAAGAAAGGTACACAGCAACTGTTCCGGTGCACGGCTTTGCTGTTGCTGTTGGCTGCTAGCTTGATATTTTTATACTTGCAAGGTCTCCACAATTCTAACGGGCTTTAGTGGATGGGCTATTGGATATTAACTTACGTGCTAGATAGCATGGCTTTGTTGGGACTTTTCTGTAATGGACAATTGGCTTGGAGTAATGGCCATGAGGCTACATATTCTTTGGGCTAGTGGGCTGCTGGTTAATTAAATTTGGTGGCTTATAATTAAGCTTGGGCTCATAGTTAAATATATTGAATTTTCGTCCTTTTAAGCTGCTGTATCTGCGTCACAATTTTGAACCCGGAAATGGCTAAATTTGAAACAAGGCTAAATTGCAAAGTTTTAGCTCTCGAAATTCTCTTCGATTTAGGCTCAAGAATCACATTGTTTGAAGTTCTGTCTGAAAGTATTTAGCACTTTAGTTGTCTTCACGAGCTTTAATTTTTCTATTTTCCCAATCTTTTTCAATTCTTATCTAATACCTGAAAAACATTAAAAACATAAATATTAGTAACATTTTACGCCCTCTAAATTATAAATTAACATAATAGATTGTACCAATTTCTTGGCGCATCAACTCTCATTCATAACTTTTGCAAAAAGTTGTTGGTTAACTTGGAACACTTTGTGTACAGTGATGTGCAAAGAAATTTGTATAATTTATCATGATAATTTAAAATTTAGAGAGCATATATTATTACTAATATTTTTATTTTTAGTATTTCTCAGGTGTTAGAAAAGAATTGGAGGAGATTGAAAAAAAAACAGAGAAATTAAAACAAGTGAATACACCTAAAATAGTCTAGTACTTACGAAAGCATAACTTTTTTTCTCGGAACTCGAAAACATGCGATTCTTGAGCCTAGTTTGAAGAGAATTTTGAGAGTTATAACTTTTCAGTTTATTATTTTTCTAAATTTAATTATCTTGAGATCCAAAATTACAACGCAAAATGTAACAGTTAAATATAGCGAAAATTCATTATACATAAGTGAGCTTCATGCCCAGCCATCTAAGAGAGGGCCCAAATGTATAATTAAATCCAAGTAAGTGGCCAACAAGTCCAAGTGCAACCATCAAAGCCCATTTAATACATTAAAGCCTTGTCACAAGTAAGCCTATGTAATTAATGCCCTAAGCATCATCAATCAACTTTTAAGAAGCCAGCCATAGCAATGGAGCCGTGGGCACGGACTATTCGGCTGCGCTTTGTTGCCATGCTCCTCTCCTCTCCTTTCTTTAATTTTCTTTTATTTTTTCACTTTGAAGATTTTAAAGATCGAAGATTTGTTTTATTTATTTAATTAAAACTAAGTAAGTTTACTTTAATTTTATTATTTTTTATTTATTTAAGTTTTTCTGTGTTACCATAAATTTGAACAAAAGTTAGGGTGAGTATATTTAATTGATTCCATTTTATGTGTTCGTGCTGATTAGCTTTATCAATTTAATAATTTAATGTTAAATACATTTTTTCCTATTAGATGCTTAGATATAGGGTGTGTTTTGACGGGTATAGTGAATGTTTTAACTTTATACATAATTTTGGCTATAAAATAATTATAATTAGATTTTATAAATTAAGTAAACTTGAATGATTTTACTATCCGCAAATAACAGAGTCAAGAGATCAAATTATTGCGAGACAGTAGTAAAGTTTACGCGCATGAGTATTACAGAAGATGGTATTAAGTATATAATTCCGAAATCCTAATCAATTAATTCATTAATTTTGTTATCTTTCTTAATATTATTTAATTTAGTTCTATTACTTTAGTTTACTTGCTTTGCTTTATTTTATTTAATTTGTTTGATTCACATAAAAAATTTCTAGCTAGATTAGATGTTTAGTTAAAGATTAACAAGATAATTATAAAACATACTATTTAAGTTTCTATAGGATTGACCTCGCTTATATACTACACTATAAACTGATTTGTGCGCTTGTGAGTATTCAAATTTATCACAATAAGTTTTTGGCGCCATTGCCGACAACTCTAATTTAATCTTGTTAATTTAGTAATTACAATACTACTACTAGTTTTCTTCTATTTAAAAAAAATAGTATATTCTGATTTATTTATATTTATATAATTATATCCAAAAAAATTAAAAGTTAATTAATTTATTTTTGGGGTAGTTAAAAGATATGGGCAAAGCAATATATACACAGTAGAGCAAAATAATTCGCATAGGCATTCTATAATAGTTGGTAAAGGTTAGGGTTCACTCACAAGAGATCGTAGGTTTAAAACTTGGCACTAGCAACTTAATTGAAAAGTGTGATCAAGTGTTAAAAAGATTATTTTTACCCTTACGTATTATTATTATTATTATTATTATTATTATTATTATTATTATATAAAAATTAAAAAATTAATTTAAAAAGAAGAAGAAGAAGAGTGAATTGTTTGGTAGAGTGAGACTTAATAGGATAGAAAATTTTGAGATTAGTCATTTATTTGAAGAAGAATTAAAGATGGCATAACGTAAATATAATAGGACTTTAAAAGAATTATTTGCTCCCATATCTACTAATCCTCTCCCGTGCATTGTTTTACCGGCGGCTACTACAGTAGTTCACTTTGAATTGAAATCACAAGTAATCCAATTACTTTCTGATTTTAATGGTTTAGAGATGGAAGATCCATATCTTCACATAAAATATTTTTTAGAAATATGTGCTACTTTTAGATTTCAAATTTTTTTTAATGAATCAATTAGGTTGCAATCTCTGAGCAGGAGCTTTGGAAAAAAGGAGGTTAAGATTGCGACTATATTACTTGATTGATTCTAGTTTGTAAGTTAGTTTTATTTATCAAGTCTGCAGCAAAGCCTTATTTGTTCACAGTGGAGATACGGTATGTTAGTCCTGACTCTTGAGGATTATTTCACAAGAATAGATACCTCAATACTTTCTGATGTCGTGCGTTTGCTTGTGTTATTGCTTTGATTACTTTGTATGCATGATAAATAAGATCAGCTATTTTTCTAGAAGCTAAAATCGACTTATGCAATTATCATAGTTAAACTACAAAGTCTGTTTCTGCAGAGATTCAAAGAATAACATATCAAGGTTGATTAATCTAGCCCTGCAAATTTTAATTTGTACTATGGGCATAAATCTGTAATGGTTGCTTGTGATTATATCCCTCTATGCTTGCCTAACAACTTATCTTTACTCATTTAATTTAATATTTGTTACATGGGTTGAAATCCAAAAACCCTACAATTAATATTTTTAGTATTACCACCACATTTTTAAATTTTAAAACCCTAGAGTAGGGGTGTAAACGGATTGAATACGGAACGGATTGAATACGGACCGGTTACTACACTATCCATTATCCGTGTCCCTTTTAGAATTTACTATCCAAATCCTTAGCCATATCCTTTCAGATACTATATTAACCTATTCTTATCCTTATCCTATTAGATATCTCGAATTCGAATAATATCTCTATATATCCATTTTTCTATATAATTATATAAATATTTTTATTTTTTGTTAACCTAAAAATTAGCTCAATCTTAAAAATATATTTTATTACATAATTTTTCAATTAAAATGACACATTATACAAGTTCTAACTCGATAAGTATAACAAAATATTGCAAAATGTATTAAAATAATGACTAACGTTTTATATCAAACTTTTAACTCGAATAATGAATTTTGTTTTCTTCTTGCATAACCCAATAAGATTTACGTTACACCTAGATCAAAATGAAAAATCAAACGTGAAAATCTTTAGAATTTTAAATTTGATATGGTCTCGTACAATTAATGCTAACAAACTTGAAAATCTCTACAATTTTAAATTTGATATGGTCTCGTACATTTAATGCTAACAAATCACATATGTTGTAAATAGTTTTTCAGCTTCAGCTTTTTTCTTTTTTGGTTTAGTTTAATTTTTTTTAGTAAATTGTACCAGCTTGTGCACACCAGAATAAATCATATCCGATTTTTTTTAAATGGGGAGAGAACTATATATACTAAATTATAGCAAATACGAACATCAGTAAATCGGATATCCGCAAATATAAATAATCCACCTTGGATGCGGATTATCCAGGTCGAATACTATAACTATCCATATCCCTATCCATATATATCCCTATCAATTTTCTCGGATATTTATAAACACTATACAAATCTTCTTTTTCGAATATCCATTCGGATAAATATCCACAAAATACGAATTCGAATTCGGATTTTTGAATATCCATTTACACCCTTACATGACCTAGAGGGTATTTTTCATGGTTTGGACCCCATTTTTGAAAAGCCAACAAACCCCGCAATCTTATGTTAAGAAATAGCATCACATTTTTTAATCCAGAACCCCTAGTGGTATTTTTTACCTCCTGCAGCCTACCCCAAAGTCAAAGAACATTGCTGTGGTGTTTCAGTATCACCATTACATTTTCAAGTCAAAACATGGTTTTTTTCATCATCTTGCATCCTAGCTTTTCAATATGCAAAAAATCCTATATTGGTGCTTTCTGCATTAGCATCACAATTTTAAATTCCGAAAAGTCCGGGAATGTTTTCCTGCGTCCTTTTTCAAAAGCCGATATATTAAAAAGTTTTGTTTTTAGCATTAGCGTCAAATTTTAAAATCGAAACGCCCTACAAGGTATTGTTAGAGCACAAAACAATAATCTCGTACTTTATAATTTCCCTTATTTTACGTTGAAAAGGATTATATTAATTTTTCAAAGTGATAAACTAGAGATAACTGCCATTGACATGTATTTCAAATTAGTAAATAATTAGAATATGTTTATTTAATCTAGCATATTCCTATAAGCATAATATTTAAAACAGTACTCAGACAAGTATAAAGATTAAACTGTTCCATTTAATCAACATTTATAATAGCAAAAGCAACTAGGTTCAAGATTATATCCATCACCTGCCTCGGGTTCACAGGTTGCTGATGGGTCGCGTTTGTGCCTTCGCCTACAAGTTCTCATGCAATGCTTAGTTACCTTTATCCATGAGTACTTACAAGTGCCATCATACCAAGTTTGTATACCATAACCATCTTTGCAAATCCCTCCGGCAACAACATTAAAGGGAACTACTGTTTAAAATTCATGAAACATGAAAAAGTTATTAGATGCCAAAATGATAAGCGAAGCGTATTTATGTATTCTCCTTTTCACCAGACAAATCCGATTCAACGTAGTACATATGCTACTTGTGTGTCTCCCTACGTACAAAAATGCAATAGCAGCCTTATTACAAAAAGCAAAAACATACCAAAAAGAAATATGGGACACTCTCTTAACTTTGGAGGCTGCATAGTGCTTTCGCAAGCATTGCTAGAAATTATTTATGAATTTTGAAAGAATATGTGATAATTCTAATATTCTTTTATAAATAATGTGAAAGATGCTATCGAAATGGGCAGTTATCCCTCATAATATGAGAAATTAGATGGAAATTTAGACTTATTTCATAGATCCTGATGTATTCCAAGAAAATCAATTTGTCAGAAACAAATGATTAAATTAGGATGAAAACCACACATGAAAGGGATAGCTTAGAGTACAAATATGACAAAATACATGGAGAGACCGCATTCGATATATGCGGTTTTGATGTATTTGCATTTTATTTTTCATCTTATTGTTAAAGTTTATTTGTTTTCTCAAGCTACGTCCTTGTTTGGAATAGGCGTAATATTTTGAATGATTTCCCCTCATGTTTTCTCATCTCTCCATCTTCTCACTGGTTCTTTTTATTCCATAATGAAAATTGCATCACAAATTGTCTAATGTCACAATTCGGTGCAAGGAAAATGTAATCAATACATCTTCCGAATACTCCCTCACCTTCCAATAACAATAATTCTAGGTAGACATAAATGTCTGGCATAAAAATTGACATACCAAACGTAACCACCATCTATTGGTTAAAAGTACTGTATCACGCTCCATTTTAACAAATGAGTGATTGACACATTGATATGTTATTTTTTTAAGTCAGATTTTTACTTTCATATATCCCCCAAATCTAAATGACCGAGAGAGTGAATATCAGCTCAATTTTGGCCATTGTACCTAAAGATTAATTTTGTACGTTACATCAATCAATCCTCTACTATTACAAATGAGACTATTCATTTGAGATTTTCAGCAAATAAAATAAGAATCCTAATTTAAAATTGAGTATTTACATAAGTTAAAACATCATTTTAGATGATCTAAACTTTGATTGTGTAATTTCATAAAAGGAATCTGTGGTCTTGAAGAGATTTAACACAGTCGCATCTCATACTCTGAAATTACTTGTACAAAAGCACATTAAGAAAGATATAAAACTCTGGACACTAATAATCCATGCATGACTTTCATCTATCAACAAATATATAACAAATTATGTACGTTGATTGCAATTAGTAAAAGCTAAATCGAACAATCAAATTTCTTTTTCATTATTCATTTCGTAAATTGTTAAGGTTGACAATGGTGAGCTTTGTTGTTTAATTTTTTTTATAAATAACCAATATATAGGCTTATTGTTTCTATTCAATAAAAAATAGTTAGTTTAGAGTTTTTCATGACGTTTATCATGCGAAAGAACAGTAAACATTGAAACATATATAGGATAATGGAGTCTACCATTTTCATTCTGTGAGAAAGTAAGATGTTTTAACAATTGAGAAGATTAATTTGATTTCTAATTAATTAAGGGATAGGGAAAATATGACGTTTGATTTCTTAAATTCTTTAAAGTATCAAGAAAATATTTTATTTATAACATTACATATGCTTCCGTATCAATATTGTCTTGAATCATAATGTGCGTTATAATGTTTAGCAATCTGATAGGTTTATTCGAAAAAATCTATGATTAAAAAGAAGTACCTGAAATTAGAGTTGCAAGGAAACGTTAGAAAAGATAACCTTCCCGCTAAGAGATGTCCCATATTTTAAGCCAAAAAATGAAAATAAAGACATGAATAAATTAGTGAGAATGGTATATAACGTTGTTAAGACATATTAAAGACATGAATAAATGTAATGTTTCATTAATTGTTCTGTTAATTGTTCTACTAATGTTTCAATTTTCTTAATTGGTTATGGTTTGTAATTTCGTTTTCTTTTATATAATGTCGTTCGTACATTTAGAGCAATAATTATGATTAAACTATGAAACATTTTTTACATCATCCTTTTATGAAATCATATTTAACAAGTCAACATGTCAATGATAATCCATGCATTCGAAAATCTAAATTAATATGTTGGAGCACAAACATGAAATCATATTTTACATCATCCTTTTATGAAATCAAATTTTACATCAATCTTTTATGAAATCATACTTTAAGGACACTAATACGTTGGAGCACAAATATAAATTAATATTATATTTCCCTGTTCTCACATTTTTAGTGTATTTTTCTTTGGATGTTAAAAATTAAGGATCTCATTTATCTTTTTAGAAATATAAACAATATATCACGAAACGTTATACCATTGAAGCATATTAGTAATCACCCTTTTTTAAGAGTTGGAACAATGAAAGTCGCCGGAGTTGTAATTCAAAAAGAGCAATGTCACCCAAAAGTGAGTTTCTTTTCATCGATCTACCAACAACAGAGCACCATTTCCATGACAATTCGACATCCTTACTCTCTGACGACCGCTTCGTTCTTGCTAACCTCTGCACTGCCATGACAAGCCCTAGCCTAGGTTTGTCGTTCGTGAAGAAATGAAGAAGAAAGAATAAAAGAATTAAGAGAAGAAAATAATTTAAGAGAGAAAGAGTAAAAAGCTTCATTGATCAACAATATATGGAGATTACAGTCCTTCAGAATTAATTCAATGATACACACATCAATTATCTAACCACTAACTGACCTACCCATTTGATCCACTTACACTCTAACTTGCTCATTGACATCTGTCCTAATTGCCTAAAGATGTGCCAAAAAATTGGTATATTTTAGCCTAGTGATTTATACTTTAAAGAGTATATATTAATTTCTATTTTTAATGCATTCTCAATTACTAGGGAACAATTGGAGAAAATTGGTTTTTGAATGGAAAAAATTGTGAAGAAAATTAATTTTTAACGATCATCTTGCTTAGGTTGATTTTAGGGTTTTTATCAAAAACAATTTTAGATTTGATAAGTGGAATTAAAACCCTAAGTCTTGTAAAATTTTAATACGGTCAAAATCTTGTGTTGTGTTTTATAACAATTTATATCAATCAATCAATCAATCGCACAAAAGCATCCCACAACACAAGGAAGTAACAAGATATCCCTATTTGCGTAGAACTAATCATCAGGACTAACTAACAGTGCTTCACTGTGATAAAAAAGGAGTTATAGACTCGATGACTTACAACATTTGCTTTCCCATAATTTACTCAACAGTCCCATCAATCCCTTGAACCTAAAATCCAACTGCAGGTGTCTTGGCATAGCGCTTCTCGCTTTATGGCTTACCTATCACCTCTTTCTACGCATTTTATCACAATCTTTCATCTCCGTCTACGATCTCTCTTATTGCAAGTTAGCTACTTAGCTCACCTCGTCTCCAATCGCAACTAAAGAAAATCCCGCAGGACCGTCAACATTTAAAATTCTAGTTCTTAAATTTGAAGAACATATGATCTCTATGGAATGTAAACAAAACCTAGGTTGTGTTTCAAAACTCTCAAAGATTTGATTCTAGCGTTGGGATATTTTTTGCCTAAAAAACTTCTATAAATCATGTCTTTTTGACCCTAAATAATGTTGTATGTTTATAGAAAAATATAAAGTAAAAGTTCTTTTTAGAATAAATTAAAAACATTATTAAAAAATTTGCAATAAAAATAGGTGTCCAAAATTTAAGCGCCGAACTGATACATATTAGAAATTTGGTACCAATCTAAAATTACAAAAATAAATTCCATGGACCAAAAATAAAACCGGACCGATTCACATTAACAAAACTGTACCGGACCACCCTTTAACTTTGCATTGCCTGCTTCTATCCTTCAATCACACGTGGCATAGCTTTGGAATGGGCTTGGCCCATTTAGATTTAAAGCTAAGAAAGGCACACGTGGGTATAAGAAAGGAAGGAGGAGCATCTTTGACTTTTCAAAACTTAATATTTTCATTCTTTTTTAAAAAAGTTAAAAAGTTAAATTATTTTTTATTATTTATTTCTTTTTATTTTTATTTTGCTATATTAAATTCATTTGAACTTCAATTCAACTGAAATTTCAGAAGCAATTTTATGAAACAAACAAGTCATAAAAAAATTAAGTTTTTTCGTTAATTTGCATCGAAGGAGCTTCTCGAATTTCAGCAAAACTAGGTAAAAATAATTAAAAATATATTTGACTAAAAAACTTTTAATTTTGAGTTAAACGCTCAACCACCACTTATATTTGAAATCAAACCATATAACCAACATACTTTAACTCCAGAATAATGTACAATGCATCCGATAAGTTTGGTGAATTTCCGTTAATTGTTGCATTTTCAAATCTTCAATTCGACTCAAACAATTACAATGGAAAAATATGTAGCATCAAAATTTAAACAACTAAAAATATAAACCTAATAATCTCCCCTTTGGTTATTCTAATGACAAAACACATACAGTTAATACAGACACTTTCGAGGTGATGTCTATAACATCTTAATTAAAAACTCTAAGTCAAATTAGTCAATACAACAGCAAGACTCAAATACATGCCAAACTCTAAGTCTCGATGTCGGCTGCAACACTTCATAAGAAAAAAGAGCGAGCTGGTTTATATTTGCAACGGACTATGTGAATCTAAAACACCAAAACTCAATAAACACCTAGTGAAAAATGGGCGTAAAGAGATATTAAACGAAACAAATATATTAACGATTATTGATATCTCTCCCCCTTAAAATATTCATACTTTATTGCTCCGCCTCATATATACATTCTCCTACTTTATCTCTCCCCTTTTTTGTCATAGGAATATACAAAGTAATGAGCATGGAAAGTAGCAAAACATAGAAAACAAGATTTATGCAATGCAAATAATATCAATTAAGGCAAATTGCATACCATGTTCATGTAATGAGATTCTAGCTAGTAAAGATATTCATTAATCTCAAAACCTTCTAGCTAAACTTCGAGAAACCCTTATTCACCAATTCCCAATTTTCTATGGATTTAGTTTGAAGTTTTTAGAGCAAAATTGCCCAAAAATATTTAGCTAAAATACTCGACATGCATTGCTATGTAACATGTATCAAATCCGAAATATATTAATTATGCTTCAAAACACGTGATTTCGATTAATATGATAAATGTACTATGCATAACAATTCATCAACAATTCAGCATACATATGCCAAGTAACACAGAGTATAAACATATAGCCCATGTGCTAAGAATATGGATCATACAAAGTGATATCAAATAATTATGAGTTTTAAAACACCCATGCATCCATATACAAGAGAATTTAGAAAACATCTAAGCCATTATTTTTCAACTAATTCCTTCCTCCCCCAGAAGCAATCTTTTTCTCTCTAAAAAATATGCAATTTTGCATCAAAATTGTGATGTTTTAATGCAAGCATCTTCTCTTTTCGATGGACGCTTTCACCCTTAGTGGAAGCTAGCTATTTCTGTTTGGCAGCTTTCGGTTATCCTTCAACTATGGTAGCCATTTTCCATTCTTTTTTACATTTTTTTCTCACATGTTTATCTTTTAATTTTTCACTCAAAACTATATCACCAGAATCTCACTGCATTAATCATAATGGTTTTCTTAGACTCTCTCTCCCTAAATAAACATTATATGGGAGTTTATGAAATTTCAAATTAAAAGTAAGAACTTAAACACAAGTGATTACACAATATGCATCAATGTAAATTGTACAGTGTAGTGTGTGAGATATACAAAAAAACTCTTATGTGATTGAAATAACATGTTACCGATTATTGAATTGTTAAAACATTGTGCACACATATCTCCAAGTTAAGCATTTAAATATGAATTTAGAGATATCCGAAATAGAAAGCAGTTACAATCACATGTATGCGAGTAATGAATTTTCTAAGGAATCCAGGCAATCTTGCAATCTAAAATCCAAAACCAAAATCAACTTTGGTTCGGTACCTATGCGAGGAGCTAAAACCGACTGAAGCAACAAACTCACCTAGCATAGCCATCCATCTAACCAATCATATGCTAAACGGACTCCCTATTACCAAAGTAGGTGCAATGATCCCTTTTAGGACCAAAATTTCCCTAATCCGTGGAGTCCTATCCTTTTTGTGTTCCTCTCTACACAAAACCCTAATGTTCTTATTTTTCTTCATTTTCCTTCTCGGTTTAGGTTTAGGAATTGGAACATTTCTCATCAATTGTTTCAAAGCTTGTTGACAAATTCTCTCAAGTGACCTCCTCTCTCGCAATATTCACACCAAAAAGGTTATGGGAGTGTGTGTTTGTACACATCAAATGGTATCACTTGATCTTTAAGAACTTTAAAATGGAAAACTTTTGGATAAACTGATTTTGAGCAAAAAGTTGTTTTCCCTTTTGGATGTTTTTGGCTTTCTTTGGAATTGGAGTTCTTTCAATGAAAGTTTTAAACTTAGAAAAACTAGCACCATTGAAACTTGAATTTTGGGGAGCGGCCTTTACAAAGACAGTCTTGATTTGCTTTTTAGCATAAAAAATTGAGAATCCAAGTCCTTTATTATTCCCACTCTTTTGTTTTGAAAGCATGTATTCAAGTTCTTAGAACTAGTTTCTAACCCAAGTTTAACTGTTAAAGCATTTTCGAGTTGTTGAGTTAGATCGCAAATGTATTCTTCTAGTCGTTTGATATTATCCTCATATTCTAAATTTACCTTCTTTAAAGAACCAATTAGACCGAGCAAAATTTATTTTTCATTTTTAAGTTGTCTAATTTTCTTTAAAGATTCGGTCTTCTCGGCCTTTGAATTTTCTAAACTTACTTTATCCTTTTTTAAATGGATAATCTCTTTTTCAAAAAAATTTGTTTTGGACGTAAGTTTTGAATTTTCCATGAAAAGTTTTTGACATTCTAATAAAAGAGCGTCATAGGCTGATTGATGTGCCAAGCAATTAGTATAATTTATCATGCTAATTTATAATTTAGAGCATATTATTACTAATTTTTATATTTTTTGTGTTTTTCAAGTGTTAGTAAAGAATTGAAAACGACTGAGAAAAATATAGAAATTGAAGCTTGTGAAGGCAGTTAAAGTGCTCAATACTTTTGGGTTCATAACTTTTTACTCGGAGTTCCAAATAATGCGATTCTTGAGCCTAAATTGAAGAGAATTTCGAGAGCTACAACTTTACAGTTCATCACTTTTCCAAATTCGATCATTTCGGGGTCCAAAATTGAGATGCAAAATTCTACAGTTTATTATGGCGAAAATCCATGCATCACAAGTGGGCCTCACACCCAATACAATACGGAAGCTCCTCTAGCCGAGCATCTCCTCTCTTCTTCTTCTTCTTCTTCTTCTTCTTCTTCTTCTTCTTTTCGATTTATTGCTTTCTTTTACATTGAAGACTTGAAGATTTGAAGTTTGTATTAGTCAATTAATTAATGACAAGTAAATTTACTTTAATGTTATTATTTTTTGATTATTTAATTTATTTTAAGCTAGCGTAAATTTGTACTAGGGTTAGGATGAGTATATTTAATTGATTCGATTGCACGTATTCATGTCAATTGACTCTGCCAATTTAATACTTTAATGTTAAATACAATTCTTCATATTGGATGCCTATTTTAATTGATTAAAAATATAGTTGGATTCTTATTATCTTTTGTTGGATTCACCTTATGATTGGTTAAGAGCGCATATAGGATGTGTTTTGACGGATATAATGAGTGTTTTGATTTTATATAAAAGTTTGGCTGTGGAAGAATTAGAATTGAATTTTATTAATTAATTGGACTTTATTGATTTTATTTTTCCCATCTAATAGAGTCGAGAGAGAAATTTGTGCAAGATAAGAGTAGAGTAGAGTTTATGCGCTTAAATACTTAGGAAGATGATATTAAATATATGATTCCGAAACCCTAGTTAATTAATTCATTAATTTTATTATCTTGCTTAGTATTATTTAATTTAGTTCTATTACTTTAATTTACTTGCTTTACTTTGCTTTATTTTATTTAATTTTCTTTATTTAATTTGTTTGATTACCATAAACTTTTCTTTACTAGATTAAGAGTTTACTGAAACATTAACAAGATAATTATAAAACATATTGTTTGAATGTGACGCCCTGCGAGCGAGAAGTACTCCTTTGTGAGGAGGAATTGTAGCGGAATTGTAGCTCAAAGGGGCCATCCCACATCGGAAGATGGGGGATCCTTGAATACCCATATAGGTAAGAAATGGTCACTAATTAGGTACGAGGCCTTCTGGGGGCTCACTGGTTTCGGATCCCATTAGAACTCCGAAGTTAAGCGAGTAGAGGGTCAGAGCAATCCTAGGATGGGTGACCCCTTGGGAAGCTGGTCGTGAGCTCCCAGAAACAAAGTCGTGAGAGTAGATGCTCCAGGGCTGAGGCCTGGCTGGACGTTACCCAAAGCGGACAATATCGTACTGAGGTGGACCGGGTAGTTATAAATGGTATCAGAGCGGATCCCACAGAGTACGATGTGTCGACGATGACGTTGATTCCCTTGGGGGGAAGGATGTGATGCCCTGCGAGCGAGGAGTACTCCTTTGTGAGGAGGAATTGTAACAGAATTGTAGCTCAAAGGGGGCATCCCACATCAGAAGATGGGGAATCCTTGGAGGACCCATATAAGTAAGAAATGATCACTAATTAGGTACGAGGTCTTTTGGGGGCTCACTGGCTTCCGTGAGAGTAGATGCTCCGGGGCTGAGGCCTCGCTGGACGCTACCCAAAGCAGACAATATCGTACTGAGGTGGGACCAGGTCGTTATATTGAATCCTTATGGAATCGACCTCACTTTCACACTATACTCACTATAAGAAAAATAGACTTTTGTGACGAATATTTCGTAACGGCTCGAAAATTGTTACTAAAGTCATTTATTTGTCACAGATTTTAGTCTTGTCACAAATAAAATTATTTGTCGCATCTGGATACATTCCTGTAACAAATAAGAAATTATTTGTGACGGTTAAACATAAAACTATGACAAATAACTTTATTTGTCGCCACTTAGAGAGCCGTTACCGAAAATATATATTGTTAAGCAATAATACAATGTCGTTCCATTCGAAGAATATTAAAAAAAATAATAAAAAATAATTAACTTACTAGAGAAAACCCCAAATTTGTTTGTTCCTAAACATTAGTCCGCTCAAATACTTCTTCTCTCCCGCTCAAAAGTCATGTTCTCTATCGCCAATCCTTAATCCCCTCTTCTCCATCATGAATCCCTAATTCCCTGTTCTCCAGTGCCAATCCTTAATCCCCTCTTTTCCACAATAAAACCCTAGTCCCCTCCAACGTCATATCCGTTGACCACTGTTGTTCCCCATAGCTATGTGCTCACCACCATCAGTACCGTCGCTCGCCACCATCACGACGTTGTTCACTGCTAAGGCTCTATCTCCAAGTAAGACCCCTTATCTCAATATATATATATATATATATTTGTTTGTTGCATTTCTTTTGATAAGGCTTTATCTCGACGTAAGACCTCTTCTTTCTCGCTCGCTCTCTCTTCCCAAATTGTTCGATTCAACAGAGGGCGAAGGGAGGATCTATCATGGTACAATCGATTTGCGGATTCTGCTCCTAATGGTTCAAATCAACACCATCTCTACCAGCATACGTCTTACTCTTTATATCACTCTTTATGTATATGTAATTGTTGATATGTTGATTTTGCCAGGATTTAGGTTTTAATCTTTGATTGTTCATATTTTAATCTTTGAATGTTTCGAATTTTTGTTGTTTTTAGTTTCGGATTAAGGTTGATCATCAGCCTTACTAGTTTTGCTATTGATTTGATTCTCATCACAGCTTCCGAAGAAGTAAATTTGCTTGCACTTTTTAGTTTTGAATTGAGGTTACACTGTTTGTAGTTTCGAATTGAGGTTACACTTGAATTGCATAAAGCCCTAGGTTGATGCCCTAGGTTTATTGGTTTGCATGAGCTATGCCTATAGAATGCACATTTAATATGTTACTAGTAATAATATTTAAGTTTTTTATGTTTGTAAACAGATCAACCCTGCATATATTCTTTAATTGAGCTAAATTTATCTTCATTAGTGCCGAAATTAATAATATATGTGTATCTAGAATTCAGAATCTAGGTTCTTTTATTCTTCATGGTGTAGGTTTTTGTCTAAGGAAGTCTTAGGCTTATGTGGATCGAGTAGATTCATATAGACATAAGTCCTGCTATATAAGATTATTTACAATGTGCTTACTGCTATTTGTGTAATGCTCTTTGTTTATGGGCTTCAGAATTTTACTTTTGAATTATATATGATCTTGGCTATTTGTGGAACTTGGTCATTTGGAACCATTTTCTAACTCTTAAACTATTGAATTGATGATAGTCATGACGTTGCTAATATGTTTTATTTAGCCAAATATTGGAGCCGAAGAGTCCAGTAGTATATATGGCCCTCGTCTTTCAATTTATATGCTAAATGAAAATATCAGTCCTGTTTTCAAGTATTTACTTTCATCTCTTGTATTATTATTGTAAATATCCCCAATGTCTTTAATTATTTGATGTTAAATGAAGGTACTCGACATGTTTGGTTATTTAGGTAAAAGATAAGTTGGTAATGGCAAATATTTAGTTTTGATGTTTTCTGCATAATTGAGTATCGTTCTAAAGTATGCGGCTATGTGTATATTTGAATATGTAATTCTCTTGTTCCTCTAACATCTATTTAAGCTCACTAGTTCTTTTTTTTAAGTGCACTTTTATTTTAAAGTCTGTATATATTTGTTTTGGTTGCACTATTTGAATGTGAAGTGGAAAGTTACAAGGTACTTTCTTACTACGTATTTTCATTTGTGTTCATCACCACTTCATTTTGTATTTTCTAAAAATAAAAAATTGGTTTTTGTATTTGTGACATCAACAGTCGCAACAATAACAATATAAGTAACACTTCAAGCTGTCACAAATATTCCGTGACAATAGATTGACAAAAATGACGGGTTTTTGGTAACGCTGACCAAACCATCACAAATTCGTCATAAAAAAGTATTTGTGACAAAATTTTGCTACCACCAAGTTTTTTAGACACCCCTAACTTGTAACGCTTCAAAAACCGTCGCAAAGCCGTCAAAATGCATTTTTGTGACTGTTTTTAACCTTTTGTAACTGTTTTTCATCTGTCGCGAAAGGCCATTTTTCTTGTAGTGACTATAAATTGATTCATGCGCTTACGAGTATTAAAATTTATCACAACAAGTTTTTGGCGTCGTTGCTAGGGATTCTAATTTAATCTTGTTAATTTAGTAATTAAATTTCCTTCTACTAGTTTTCTTCTCAAAAAAAAAACCAATAATATTCGAATTATATTTATATATATATATATATATATTAAAAAGAAGAAGTTAATTCATTGATTTTTGGGGTAATTGAAGAATCTGAATGAAAGAATATATAAACTGTGAAGCAAATTATTTTATTTAAGGCATTATGTCCTAGTTGGTAAAAGTTGAGTTTTGCTCCCAAGAGGTCCTAAGTTCAATACTTAGCACTAGCAACTTTTTGATTCAAGCCTCTAATGTTCTTAATCTTTTACTCTAACTTTTATCCAAGATTAAAAGTGAGATTAAATCCTAAAAATTAATCTTTTACTCTAACTTTTGTTCTTCTTCTTCTTCTTCTTCTTCTTCTTCTTATTATTATTATTATTATTATTATTATTATTATTATTATTATTATATAAAAAAAATCCATGGCTGAAGGTGAAGTAGCTGCAAAGTCTCTTAGGGAATTATTTACTCCGGTCACCATTATTCCATCTTCATGCATCGTATTGCCTACTACCATTGCAGTAAATTTTGAACTTAGTCCGCAACTTATTCAACTTTTGCCTACCTTTTTAGGACTTGACCAAGAGGATCCTTACCTTTATGTAAAGGATTTTATAGAAATTTGTGTAACTTTTAGATTTCAAAATTTTAATGACGAGTCAGTTCGTCTGCGCTTATTTCCTTTCTCCCTAAAGGGAAGAGCAAAAGCTTGACTTAACTATTTAGCTGCACAGTCTATCACAAATTAGAAAACTTTGGTTTCAAAATTCTTAACTAATTAAGTTCTTTCCCATGACAAAAACCAATGAACTTGGGAGACAAATTTCAGATTTTACCCAAGAACCAAATGAAAAATTCTATGAGCGTTGGGAGAGATTCAAAGGCTTACTAATTAAATGTCCTCGTCATGGATTTGAGGTTTGGAGACTTGTGCAATATTTTTACAATGGTTTAACTGAAAACACTAGAAATATGATTTAGTCAATGAATAATGGTAATTTCTTAGGCCATAGGGAAGATCAAGCGTACAATTTCCTTAAAAGTTTGTCTAAAAATTCTCAACAATGGGATTTTTCTTCTCGAAGAGAGCAAATTTATCAAAATCCAAGGGGTGACATATATGAAGTTAAGAAACATGACGAGACTAGAAAGCAAGTAGATATTCTCATGAAAAAGGTTGAGGCTTTAACATTGCAATTGTCAAATAACACACTGAGCCCAACGCCAATGCACATAAAAAATATGTGTCCATATTTTATAGGATATTCGAGTGGCATCCCTAAGCAAGTGAATTTAGTTAAAGATTTTAGGCAGCTAATGAATAACCCATTTGAATAGAGATAGAATCAAGGTTGGGATAATCATTCAAATTCTTCTTGTCCACTAAGCCAATCCACGAATAATTTAAGAGGTCAAATAATGAGCACGTTGCGTCAAAATTCGCCTAGTTTTTAAACCCCTATGCAAGCATTTCCTCCCTAACAACCGTGTCCACCACCAACTCTGTTCCAACAACAATTCTCATCTTTGGAGGACACTTTGCAGTCGTTCATGAAATTGACTTGCCAAAGCATTCAAGCTACTAATCAAGTGCAAGAAGCAACTAGGTCTAATACCGAATCCATTGCGGACTTAAAGAGTCAAATGGGCCAATTAGCTAGCCAACTAGGAGAGATCAAAGACAAGCTTTCAAAACAACCAGAACAGAATCCAAAAGGGAGATATATTATCATTAATAACTTTAGTTCATCTTAAGAGCTAGTCTGATTACGACCCTTCGGTCAGGAAAACAGGTTGATAACAAAGTTAAAATGCCTGATGTTGAAGAAGAAACTCAAGAAGAAGAAATACACACCAAGAGTGTGGAAAGTCCTAATGAGAGTGATGCTAAGGATACCCATCCTATTGTTAATGATCCCTATCCTAGGAATTTTATACCTAGAGCACCGTTTCCACATAGGTTAAAAAGTCCCAAGAAGGTAGACCAAAGTGGTGATATCTTAGATGTGTTTAAGCAAGTGAAAGTGAACATTCCCCTTCTTGATGCAATTAAGCAAGTGCCTTCGTATGCTAAATTTTTAAAAGACCTTGTAACGGTTAAGAGAAAAATCATAACTCCAAAGAAAGCGTTTTTAGTTGAGCAAGTTAGCTCCATTCTTCAATGTAAAGTTCCTATCAAATTCAAATATCTAGGTTGTCCTACAATTTCCTGCAAGATAGATGACAATTTTATTGAGCGAGCTTTGGTAGATCTAGGGGCTAGTGTGAAATTATTGCCATATTCAGTTTTTAAGCAATTAGGTTTGGGAGAGCTGAAGTCTACACCAATGACAATCCAACTTGCTAATAAATCTGTTAAATTTCCTAGAGGTGTCATTGAAGATGTTTTGATACAAGTAGCGACATTTTACTTTTTAGTGGACTTTGTAGTCCTTGACACACGGCCTGTTTAGAACATAAAAGCGCAAATCCCTGTGATTCTTGGTTGATCGTTCCTCACTACAACTAATGCGTTAATCAACTACAAGAATGGACTAATGAAAATTAGTTTTGGGAATATGACAGCTGAACTTAATGTCTTTGATACAAGTAAACAGCTCCAAGAAGAGGAAGTTAAAGGTGTGAACATGAAAGGTAGCTGGGTATTTGATGGAGGTGGTGATGAGCTTGCAAAATATTTTACAGCTTTATTGGGAGATGAAATAAATGATTCAAATATTTATGAAGAAGCAAGAGGAATGATGAGAACGGAAGACGAAGAGTCGAAGGTAGAAGTTAATAACTTTTTATTTTTAGAGATTGATAGCGATGAAGATAAATCCTCTGATGATATGAAGTTAGGGTTGAGTTTCCCGTTTAATCCTGGTATATCTGAGTCACGTTCTATTGATTCGTTGCTTTTAAAGGTATTTCACATGCCCTATGATTTTGTGTTTCCATCTGTTGAGCTTTTTGAGGTAATTTGTCCTCTATTGTAACACACACTTTACCACTTCCTTATTAAATTCCACCACAATTCCCTTATAAGCATTTTTTATTCAAGGGACTAATATGAGTTTGAATGGTACTTTAGTGGGTTATACATTTTTTTTCACTTCATATATACATTATTACACTCTTTTATTAAATTATAACTTATTCCAAGTGGTCCGGGTGAAATTCGACGATTCACCGCCTAGATTACTTTTACCGAAAAATGAACTTTATGGCTTGGGAAAGCCATAACTTTCTCATCCGAAGCCTAAATCAGCCCTGTTTGCGCATTTGAAATGTAATTTGATAACCTAAAACTTTCATGTTGTGGACGAAACCCATTTCTCGCATCTTAAGGACCAAAACGACGCGCAAAGTGACTGAATTGCAAAGTGACCTGGCAGTGGGCACCATCAGTAGACTAAGGGGAAGCCATCAGTCGACTGATGGCCTGTAGAATTGGTCAAAATCGTGTTTTTAAGCCCTTGACTCCATTATTAAGCCAATCCAAACCCCCTTCTCCCTCATTCGTGCCCCATCCTTCTCTGCCATTAAAGAGGTGATTCTAGAGGTAGAAAGCTCAAATTTGTGAGAGAGATTTCCATAGGATCAAGTTACCCCTCATATATTATCATCACCATCATGTTCTTCTTCTCCATTATCATCTTCACCATAGCTAGGGCTCCAAGCTTGTAAGGATTTCGAGATTCCTCAATTATGGCTCATATTCACCACTCAAACCTCGATGATTTGGCTTGATTGAGGTGGGGATACTAGTTTATAAACCTAATTTCAAATGTTTATGTGTTGCATATTTATTTCTATAACAAATTTGGGGATTTTCATATGAAACTTGTGGATACACATACATGGGGTATGGGTTTTGAGATTCATCACTAGTTTTCTTGATTTATGCTTGTTATTGTTGTAATTCCATGTTTATGTGATAGAATCTATTCACTTGCTAGTATACCACAGGCCCTGGTTGCTGTCCACTAACGCGTATGCTCGTATACACTATTCTATGGTTATACATATATTATTATGGTTTGGAAATGAGATTGTATACAAGATTTGAACCTAATATTATGTGGATCATATATGTACTAGTTTGGATATATGTTTTGAGTTGATTTTGGATTTATGATACTGATAACTAGCACCACTTGGTACCAGATAGATGATATACATTTAGATATGGTCCAGCTAGGGGGACTCCGCTGAGGCGGCATACCTTGCACTTCTAGGTGGTCCACGGGGGGACCCAGCCTTGGGGGCTTTAGATCGCGATCGGTGTGCACACTTGACTTAAATCCTAGATGGTAGTTATAGTAGTTCACAGTGGGATGACGAGTCTAGTCATGGTACGGGTGCTCTGTCAGTATACATACATATATTGTTATTTCTTCATTTAGTTTCTACTGAATTGATGATTTTACTATTCAATTGGGCGGGGACAACGTGATGTGTTAGCATGACATTATAGACTACAAAGTATACAATATTTATATATACATTCTCTTATGGTATTTATACGTTTCCTTTGATTGTCTAGGTGTATTTTCATATACAAACTCTATAGTTCTCATTGGGCCCGGTTGGTTCACTGTTTTCCCACGCAGGTACATCCAAGGTCGGGACGGGGATAGCAGATAAGGGAAAGGGCAAGCAATCCTAGAATTCCTCTGTTACTAGAGCCTTTCATTACGAAAAGGCCATGATCTTAAGTTTTGGACCTCTTATATTTCGGACATGTAGTATACTCATGTTTATTGTACAATTAAGTACTTTTGGGCATTGAAATGCTTTCCTGTGAACTTGTAGTCTTTGCAGTTTGCCTACTTATGATTGATATTGTGTAATGATGTTGATTTTAGTATTTGAAGTTTGTTTCTCCTTGAGCTATGTTGAGATGTTATTTATTTTAAGAACAGGTTCATTTAATGCTCCTTTAACTCTCATAGACAATTAACTTACATCGTAGTCAACCGTCCGCGCAACGGAACATACTACTTTGTAAAGTAGAAGTTGATGAGGATTGTCGGTGCTAACAAACATACTTGGATGAATTATTTTTCTTATATTCTTATATTTACACTTTGGCAACTTACTTTCGCTGTTTTTAGTGATGGCATCCGTGATGCCCACTCCTGGAGGTCGTTGCCTCTAAATGGGAAACACGGGCGTCACAAGTTGGTATCAGAGGATTAGATTTTTCTTCCTTCGCCAGAGTGTGGGTAGATTAGGATTCTTTTTTATATAATATTTTCCCTTTCCATTTGAATAATTGGATTATTGTGTATTGACCTTTCCCCTTGTTTTGTAGAATGCCACCCAAGCGTAGAGGTAAGAACCCTGTTCAATCCAATCCTCTCCAGGGAGGTGGTAATGACACTGAAGGAGGCGATAACCCTGGGCTCCTCATTGCCATGAATAAGATGATGAAGGACTTTCTCGGGGAGCTTTCTGGAGTCCTTAAAAGCAATCAAAGGTCCACTAGTGGCATAGGTGCAAATAGGGCCCGAGCCCAAGAAAATCCCGCTATAGTAGAAGAGCCGAAAAATGATCAAGAACCCCAAGGAGGGGAGACCGATGAGATTACTTATCTTCATGAATTCACATGTCTCCAACCTCCAATGTTTGACGAGACTAAAGGACCCGAGGATGTTGAGTGTTGGCTTTTCATGGTCAAATAACGTTTAGAAGTTATCAGGACTCTGAAGAAAATACGAGTTAAGTTTGCCGCTACTAGGTTCGCCGAGAATGCTCATAAGTGGTGGCGATTCGTCAAACAATCTGAAGGAATTCGTAAGTGGCAAGTGTTTGAGAATGCTATTCAACTGCAATTTATTTCTGACGCCTACCGCGAGCTAGGAGAGATGAACTCCGCAATTTAACCCAAGGGGATATGTCTGTGGAAGATTACTGCCTCAAGTTTGAAGAGCTTAGTGTGTACATGGACACTTTTGCCCTCAGCGACCAAGAGAAGAAAGAGATGTTCTTTCAAGGCCTTAAGGAAGAGTATCGATGTGCCATGGGTTTCTATGAGTTCTCTTCCTACAAGTAGTTAGTTGAGGCTGCTCTAAACCTTGGTAGTCAATACGCTCAAGCTCGTCGTTTGGAAATTTCATATGATTCGGACCGAAAAAGAAGCAATGAAGGAAATCGACGCAGTAGATGGGGGCAGAGATAAGAAATCTCGTTTTAGCTCCAAATCATCAGGTGGAAATTATGGCAGCAATGGCAGTAGTAGTGGACGTTCCAATGGTTGCTATATCTGTGATGACCCAGGCCATTTTAGCCGATCTTGCCCTAGAGGCCAATAAACCCAAGGCATGTCCAACAATCAAAGCAACGTGGCGGTAGAGGACGAGATAACCGTGGGGGCCGAGGTCGAGATAACCGCGAACGTCGAAACCAATATGGGAGATTTAGTGGCAATTCTGGACAAGGTTCTTCCCAGGGCCAGAGTCAGACGGTGAGCGGAAGTTACAATCAACCTAATTACCCAATTCAACAATAGCCTCAGTCTAGCTACTATCAAAATCCACCACAAGCACAAGGAGTTTATGAAGGCCATTTTTTCTCACTCAACCCTGTTGGGGATCAAAAAGACCACACTGTCATGGAAGGTATCCTCATTCTTTTCTCAACTGGAGTTAGAGTCTTATTCGATACCAGTACATCACATTCACTTATCTCTTTAGCATGTACATCTAGTTTGGGTTTTAAAACTAAGAAACTTGTCATTCCAATTACTATTGGGACACTTATGGGTAGTAGTATGAATCTTAGTTAATGTTGTACTGCGATCATTACCTTGCACCGAGGCTATCGTATGGAAGATGATTTTGTGATTATGGATATGGAGACTTATGACCTTATCCTTGGAATGGATTGGTTAACCAAGTATTATGCTATTATTGACTACCATGCTAAGAAAGTAGTAATTACACACCCTTGGGGTGAAACTATCATTTTCTTTAGAGAAAAGTATAACTTATACCCCATATCTTATGTTGTTAAGAAAGAGCAAATAGATTACGTGGGATGGTTTAGTAATATTGTGAGTGACAAAACCCCGCTCCGCACACCACATGACGTGCCGGTTGTTAAAAAATTCATAAATTTCTTTCCACAAGACTTGCCTGGGCTACCACCACACCGTGAACTTGAGTTCTCAATTGATCTTGTGCCTGGAACTGCTCCCATTTCTATCGCTCCATATAGATTAGCTCATGCAGAACTTAAAGAGCTTAAGATCCAGCTATAAGACCTTTTAGAAAAGGGTTTCATTCGCCCTAGTTCGTCACCTTGGGGGGCACCCGTATTGTTTGCCAAGAAGGCTGATGGATCATTATGATTGTGCATTGATTATTGTCAATTGAACCGAGTGACTATCAAGAACAAATACGCCCTTTTACGTATTGATGATTTGTTCGATCAGCTCCGTGGATCTCATTTCTTTTCTAAGATCGACTTGAGATCAGGGTACCATCAGTTCAGAGTCAGGGAAGAAGATATTCCCAAGACTGCTTTTCGTACGTGTTATGACCACTTTGAATTTCTGGTCATGCCATTTAGGTTGACCAACGCACCAGCAACCTTTATGGACCTCATGCATCATATCTTTTACCCATTCTTGGACAGATTCGTGATAGTGTTCGTGGACGACATACTAATCTACTCTCGTTCTGAAACAAAACATAGGAAACATCTTCACATTACCCTGCAATTGCTTAGAGACCACCAACTTTATGCAAAATTCTCCAAGTGTGACTTTTGGAGAGAGGAAGTGAAATTTCTTGGACATGTTGTCTCGCGTGGTGGTATTTCTGTGGACCCTGCCAAAGTGGAAGCTGTGGCAAGATGGTTATTATCGGCGATTTGTTCAAGATGGTGAGCTCCGAAGTTTTCTTTGTTTAGCTGGTTATTATTGGCGATTTGTTCAAGATTTCTCTTGTATAGCCTCTTCTCTTACCCATCTTACCTAGAAAGGTGTATCTTTTGTTTGGGATAATCGTTGTGAAGAAGATTTCAATGAATTGAAGTATCGTTTAACCTCTGCTTCTATCCTAGCCTTACTAGAAAGGGGTTTAGGATACGTGATATATTGCGATGCTTCTCGCTTAGGACTTGGGTACGTCCTAATGCAATTAGAACACGTTATTGCTTATGCCTCCCGTCAGTTGAAGAATCATGAGAGAAATTACCCCACACGCGACTTAGAGTTGGCCACGGTAGTTTTCGCATTAAAGATTTGGTGTCATTACCTCTATGGCGAGAAATTTGAGGTGTTCTCAAATCATAAAAGCCTTAAGTACATCTTCACCCAGCAGGATTTGAATTTAAGACAGCGACATTGGATAGAGTTCCTTGAGGACTATGACTTTACCCTTCAATACCACCCTGGCAAGGCGAATGTGGTAGCCGACGCTCTTAGCCGCAAGTCACAAGGTTCAGTTTCAGCCTTGAGATGCCGTGAGTGGAAGCTTATGGAAGAGCTCCAACGGTATAATTTGGTTGTTCATCGTACTGAAGACATGGCATTTTTATCTAATCTCGTAGCCAAACCGTTAATGCTGAATCGTGTGATTGAAAACCAATGGTATGACGAGGAATTAGTAAAGTGTCGGAATCAATTAAAATCAGGAGTTACAATTGAAGGTTATACTTTGGGTAGCGACAGTGGTTTAAGGTATAAAGGAAAGTTTGTAGTACCAAAACTTGATAAAGAGCTTATGGAGGCCATTTTGGTCGAGGCTCATAATTCAAAGTTCTCCATTCATCCGGGTGGCACTAAGATGTACAGAGATCTAAAGCGTACCTATTGGTGGCAGGGTATAAAATAAGATATGGCTCAATTTGTTTCTTGTTGTTTGTCATGCCAAAGGGTAAAGACCGAACACTAGAGACTGGCAGGTCAATTACAACCTCTTCCAATTCCAGAGTGGAAGTGGGAGAATATCACAATGTATTTTCTCATGGGTTTGCTGAGTAAGCAATGGAAGCACAATGCAGTTTGGGTCATTGTGGATCGGCTTACCAAATCAGTTCATTTCTTACCAATTCGGGAAACCGATCCTCTTGAGAAGCTGGCCAAACTGTATATTAACGAAATTGTCCGACTCCGTGGCATTCAAGTTTCTATAGTGTCTGACCGTGATTCTAGGTTTACTTCTCGCTTTTGGGAAGCACTCCAACGTTCCCTAGGCACGAGATTGGATTTTAGCACAGCCTTTCATTCGTAGACTGAAGGAAAGTATGAGCGAACAATTCAAATTCTCGAGGACATGTTGCGAGCTTGTGTTCTACCACTCGCTGAGTTTTCTTACAATAATAGTTTTCAAGCCAGTATTGATATGGCACCATTTGAAGCATTGTATGGAAGGCCGCATCAATTTTAGGACCGCAGTTGGTACAAGATACTACAGAGAAGATTGAAATCATTAAACAACGACTGATGACAGCTCAGAGTCGACACAAGAGTTATGCCGATAAGAGAAGACAGCCACTTGAATTTGTAGTAGGCGATTATGTGTTTCTCAAGGTCAAACCTCGTCATGGCATTATTCGTTTTGGTAACAAGGGTAAGCTAGCCCCAAGATATATAGGGCCATTTGAGGTCATTCAATGTATTGGTTCCGTCTCTTACCGCCTAGTTTTACCTACTCAACTTTAACGAATTCATGATGTGTTTCATCTGCCTATGCTCTGAAAGCATATTCTAGACCCTCTCATGTGATACCAGATGAAGAGCTTGAGGTTAATGAGGATGTATCCTATAAGACAAAGCCAATAGCCATGGTAGACCGAAAAGAACAAGTCCTTCGCAATCAAGTTATTCCACTTTTGAAGGTAATTTGGCACCATCACGATATAGAAGAAGCTACTTTGGAGCTTTAGTCAGAGATTCAAGCTAAGTATCCGCACTTACTCCAATAAGGTAATTTCGTATTCTTGTTTATATTTTGAGGATGAAATTATTTCAAGGAGGGGAGATTTGTAATGCACACTTTACCACTTCCTTATTAAATTCCTCCACAATTCCCTTATAAGCATTTTTTATTCGGGGGACTAATATGAGTTTGAATGGTACTTTACTGGGTTATACATTTTTTTTCACTTCATATATACATTATTACACTCCTTTATTAAATTATAACCTATTCCAAGTGGTCCGGGTGAAATTCGGCGATTCACCGCCTAGATTGCTTTTACCGAAAAATGACCTTTATGGCTTGGGAAAGCCATAACTTTCTCATCCAAGGCCCAAATCAGTCCCTATTTGTGCCATTGGAAAGGTAATTTGATAACCTAAAACTTTCATGTTGTGGATGGAACCCAGTTCTCGCATCTTAAGGACCAAAACGACGCGCAAAGTGACTGAACTGCAAAGTGACCTGGCAGTGGGCACCATCAGTAGACTAAGGGGAAGCCATTAGTCGAATGATGGCTTGTAGAACTGGTCAAAATCGTGTTTTTAAGCCCTTAACTCCATTATTAAGCCAATCTAAGCCCCCCTTCTCCCTCATCCGTGCCCCATCCTTTTCCACCATTAAAGAGGTGATTCTAGAGGTAAAAAGCTCATATTTGTGAGGGAGATTTCCATAGGATCAAGTTACCCCTCATATATTATCATCACCATCATGTTCTTCTTCTTCTCCATTATCATCTTCACTATAGCTAGGGCTCCAAGCTTGTAGGGATTTCGAGATTCCTCAGTTGTGGCTCATATTCACCACTCAAACCTTGAAGATTTGGCTTGATTGAGGTGGGGATACTAGTATGTAAACCTAATTTCAAATGTTTATGTGTTGCATCTTCATTTCTATAACAAATTTGGGGATTTTCATATGAAACTTGTGGATACTGTGATGCCCCGAATCCCATTCTGAGATTTTTACCTCCGGGGCCAGGTTAATCACAATGTCGTACACGACGACGGGTGTGATTGATAAAAGAAAATTTAGTAATATCCATTTAGAAAAATTTCGGCATGAGGAGTTTGTAAAACACGATATCCGCGCTGTAAATAAAAATAAAAAGAACAACCTCGGTCAATCATTTCACAATCAACCATTTAATAAAAATACTCCTCATTTAATACACTTTATCAAAGTCCATTTAAGTATAAGATTATACAACAGTCCCCAAATCCTTTTAAGTAAATACAAGGTTATGTATAATACAATCGTCTAAAAGTGTAATATAAAGGCCTCAATGGCATTGTCCTTAAATTAAGGACTACAAAGTTAGTAAAGGTCATCAGAACTTCTACGGACGAACAACGCGTGCCACCCTCGAGTATAGACTTGCAAAACTGTTGAGAATGAAGGAATGAGCCAAATTCAGGCTCCGAGGAAACTATGAGGGTTTATAATGAAAATAAGGTTTTCATTTGAAAACATATGTATCATATATATGTTGCTTCAACAGTACAACCTTTTTGAAAACCTTACTATGCAATTCACCAAGTATGTGCGTGCCAAAACCCACTAATTGTCCTATCTCAGGTATTAAAACTATTCCCTAACACTCATCATATAGCATTATACTCTTTCTAGCTTCCTAGGGTTCACATGCTATAAGAATCATTCTATTATCGGTTACTCAACTGTGTGTGAGGGGTATATACCTCTTATGCCAAGTATTCATAGTCATCACTTTGTTAACAATACATTATGAGTTACATACTTGGCCGACTACTAAGCATTACCACCAGGCCGTCTAGCTTAAGCGTTACATTAAGATATTCCTCCCATCTAGCCATTTGTATACTATGTTGGCCACTTAGGTTATTAATATTTAAGGTTCACTATAAACTGGTAGACTAATCTCATTTCTACATGCTTTTCATGTATCCGCATCGATACACACACATATATATTTATTTATACATATTCATTCTTACATTATCTATAATATACCGGAGGCAATATATATAGAATAATATAAAATACAACACAACAATATATATATTGAAATCACTGCCACATCCGTCATTGTGGCGTATTAGTATCATTCGAGATAATGTCTCTCAAATGCCCTCGTGGCCTTGACCATCACAATAATAATAATCATAATCATCCAAGCGTCACCAGGTTTGCATTTCGTGGCCTTTCACCCATGCGCAAACAGGCCTCTCATTCGTTTTTGTGCATGGTTTCGGGTCTTTCACCCAAGGGCACTCTGTCCAAACTTAAGGTCTCAATTGTTAGAGACCAACCCGGTGTAGGGAATTAGGGCACCAAACATGCATCACATACACAAATTTCTGCACTAATCATTAAACCCTAGGATCTATACTGTTCAATAAAATCGATAGAAGACATACCTTGTATGAGATTTCGAGTTAATGAAACGAACACGATGGATCAGATCCTTCTGTTGTTGTCGTCCTAGCGTAGAAAATACGACGCCTCTACGGTATGCAAACACGAATGAGATCATATCCTTGCTTGGTGTACTAGCGCCTTTTAGGGTTCTCTCAACTATTTCGTCTTTCTTGCCTCTACGACTCTCGTCAGACGGCTAAGAAGAACAATGGTTCCCTTTTAAAGGGGAACCCTAGCGAGAAACCCTAAGCAACAAAACATATTAGGCCCAAGTCCAACTTGGTCCGTTTTAATTCGTTTTTGATCCAACTCGTTTTGGTGTGCGACCCTGTAGGTTTATACTCTTTGGCAGTATAATTAAAAGCCCGTTTTATTATACAAATAGTAAGCGGTCTTTAGTAAAACATTACTACTACCCAAAGGGTATAAAGGTCAAAACGACACAACCTTAAATTGATATACCACATATTAACTCCTTTTTTCAACCGATATCTAGATTGAACACAAGACTAGGCAAGTGTCATTCTTGTATAGTTCAATCTTTATTTCTTGATCTCTAAGTATAATTAATCTTATACAAATGACACCTCACTTGTGCATGGCCATGCAAATATTAATTATACTTATTAAGGGGCCCAAAGATATCTCTCTCATTATATGAGAGTGACAAATCCCATCTGGATCAACCACATACCTCTACATAGTTTATAGTATGCTTGATCATCATCTTTATAATTACTCGGTCAGGAGCAACGTTTGATGATGCCTGACACGCTAATCCCTATGTTGGTAATCATGACGATCTCAGGTCTGAGGATAATATGATATCACTAATGGGGAACATCACTGATGACATTATAACACTCCTCGCAGTGTCCCCAAAGCGGGTCGGTCCAATACTTTGTTCCCTAACAAGTATCAGTGTGTTCAGCTTGATATCTCCATATCCATGACTTGTGGAACATAGTCATTAGCTGACCCATACTCTAATCATTATATCAATGTGATCCTAGATTATTGACACATGATTAGGGACATCTAAATAATATTATTATAACATTGCTAGCATTCCACAATCAAGTCACGTACTTGATGAACTAGTATTAATATATATTATTTATTAGAGAATATAAAGTAAAATGAAATAAACTTTATTAATGACAATAAGCATAAGATATCCAAGTACAAATCATAATCTATGAATAGTCCTAGGACATATCTCTTTCACCCGGGACCTCACATGGACTAATGTCATCTCATCATCACATTATACACATTTATAGATACAATCATGAATCGCACAATATATACATTACCACATTCGTAGAAACCATCCATTAGCAAAATACAATAAAATAATAACTAGGTGTTTCATTTGTTTACTTGCGACAATAAGGTAATTCACATTTAGGGCCTCATCATCAATCACCCGTGTACACATATGGAACAAGCCCATATATATAGGAATCAATATGTACGTATATATATCTCGTTTCGTTGTGCCGATAAGATAATTCACACATTAGGCTTTATAGTCATTTATACATGTATGTGTGCGCGTATATCTATGTCAAGCCCACACAACTGGCCCATTTGGAATCTAATTTATATACATAGAATCACACGATTATGCACCACTCGTTTATCATTATCAAAAGCTTTGTTATCACGTCTTTTATCCATAATCTTTCCGTAATGTGATAATTCATATTTAACGGTCAACTAGTGCATCATTGACACTTTACATTTCATTATGTGTTGCGCGTGCAAAACTAAAGCTGCGCGAGTCTTATCAATATCCTCACGTTATTTTATCAAGCTACGCGCTACTTGCTATGTTTCCTCGCTTATTCGATATGTGAGCGGCATTCCATCTCCTCGTGGTTATGGCTACAACAACCTACGCCCCTCCAAGTTATATATATATATATATATATTACATTACTAGAGTTTGTTGTAGATATATTCTCGCTTCTTGACACCAACAAGGTCCATATAATACAATAAACTTAAAAGTTAGTATTTACCATTTCCGCCCTATTGGGTTCTTGGTTCAATACTCATGTATAAGGTTCAATACCTTTAGCTAATGAAATATATGCATATATCTATCATTTACAATCTATAACCAACCATTCTATACACACAAATCCCAAAACCCCAATTTTCTAGTCCATACACTTTACTTCCAAATGGTATGGTATGTAGAATCAAGTTCATGGGTCATAGCATGATGAGAGTGAATAATACATGACACATATGCGATATTCTACACTTATACACTATCAATTAATCCTCAAACCAACCAAACTCACATGCACATCACAACCTAGGGTTTTTCATCAAAATTCTCATATATGTATGAAATTGATATACAACACATGATAGTTTGAAAAGAAACAAGTTTAAGTTTAATGTTCCCACTTTATATGAAGAAAATCCACAAGATTGAGATGCTAGGAGAAGATTTGGTGGCTAGACTTCAAGCTCCAAGCTCTCCTTAGTGCTCCAATGGTGGAAAATTCATGGAGAAGATGATGAATAGTAAATGAGGTGGGGGTTTGTAGCTTAGTTCTTGAATGGAGATGAGGATCCACCAAAACCCATAAGAATTTCCTCACTGTATCTCTCTCTAAGAGCTCTTAGATGGTGCAATGAAATGAAGAGGAAGAACTGAACGTATGTGTATAAATATAACTGCTGCTTACGCGGTTACTGTTCATGCTCGTGGAGTTTGCAGCGCTAAACTTTGAACGGCCATAACTTCTTGCTCAGAAGTTCGATTGAGGTCATCTTTATGTCCACGGAAAGCTTACTCGGAGCTCTACAACTTCTTGGAAGGAAGTATCCCCAAATTCTGGATGGATAATTCCTAGAAATTCGACGAAGTCAGCGCGTTAGTGTTACCGAATGAACAACTGATAGCGATTGACCTATTTCGCGCTCAATTTTGACATAATAGAAGTCCAAATTTGCCTTTGGCTAAAACATAAAACTTTTATATTGCCTAAAAATCTAGGGTATCATGTGAACAGAAACTCAATATAACAAGGAATGAAGGAGTTTCTCTTCCTCCAAGTTAACTAAAAATTATGAAGTCGGGTAAATTTAAAACTTACAATCTATATCCCGATTTTAACTCGAACCACCCGAAATGACTTATGGACATTCTAACAAGCTTAAATACATTAATATGACTTATCGAAAGTTTCCAAACCCTGTTGCTCCTTTCAGAACAGTATTTCACTATTCGGAGCTCGAAATCGCCTTACTCGTAATTTTTTAACACGCTAAGCTTAAGATTCAGGAACGGGGTGTTACATATACACATAGATGGGGTATGGGTTTTGAGATTCATAACTAGTTTTCTTAATTTATGCTTGTTATTGTTGTAATTCCATGTTTATGTGACAAAATCTATTCACATGCTAGTATACCACAAGCCCTGGTTGCTATCCGCTAGAGCGTATGCGCGTATACTCTATTATAGGGTTATACATATATTATTATGGTTCAGAAATGATATTGTATACAAGATTTGAACCTAATATTATGTGGATCATATATGTACTAGTTTGGATATATGTTTTGAGTTGATTTTGGATTTATGATACTGATAGCTAGCACCACTTGATACCGGGTAGACCGATATACATCTAGATATGGTCCTGCTAGGGGGACCCTGCTGAGGCGGCATACCCTACACATCTAGGTGGTCCACGAGGGGATCCAGCCTTGGGGGTTGCATACCCTAGCCTTGGGGGCTTTAAATCGCAATCGTTGTGCACACTTGACTTAAATCTTAGATGGTAGTTATAATAGTTCACGGTGGGATGACGAGTCTAGTCATGGTACACGTGCTCTATCAGTATACATACATTTATTGTTATTTCTTCGTTTAGTTTCTACATAATTGATGATTTTACTATTCAATTGGGTGGGGACCACGTGATGTGTTAGCATGACATTATAGACTACAAAGTATACAATATTTATATATACATTCTCCTATGGTATTTACACGTTGCCTGTGATTGTCTAGGTGTATTTTCATATACAAACTCTATAGTTTTCACTGGGCCCGGTTGGCTCACTGTTTTTCCACGTAGGTACATCCAAGGTCAGGACAGGGATAGCAGATAAGGGAAATGGCGAGCAATCCTAGAATTCTAGATATGTAGTATACTCATGTTTATTGTACAATTAAGTACTTTTGGGCATTTAAATGCTTTCCTGTGAACTTGTAGTTGTTGTAGTTTGACTACTTATGACTGGTATTGTGTAATGATGTTGATTTTAGTATTTGAAGTTTGTTTCTCCTTAAGCTATGTTGAGATGCTATTTATTTTGAGAACATGTACATTTAATGCTCCTTTAACTCTCATAGACAATTAACTTATACCGTAGTCAACCGTCCGCGCAACGGAACATACTACTTTGTAAAGTAGAATTTGATGAGGATTGACGGTGCTAACAAACGTACTTGGATGAATTATTTTTATTATTTTCTTATATTACACTTTGGCAACTTACTTTTCACCATTGTTAGTGACGGCATCCGTGATGCCCACTCCTAAAGGTTGTTGCCTTTAAATGGGAAACGCGGGTGTCACATCTCTCTTCTGATCTAGAGCCCGATTTGGGCCATCGAAGCTTTGAGGTAAGTGGTTGGTTTAATAATCATGTTTTTGTTGTGATTATTATATTTGCTGACTTTCTACCTGATAAATATGCATTTTGGAATTGAATTGGATATTCTACTTTTCTTTGTTCTACTTTAACAAAAGTGCAGGTTTATCTTCGTCATTGAGCTTTAACATATCCAAGTGCTATCCTTCCTATCTTATTTATTTGTCTTATTACATTGAGGACAATGCATGATTTAAGTTAGGGGGTGGGAACTAGTTACCTTATCATTCCATACACTTCAATTATTGTACTTCGTTAGAAAAATGAGTTAATTTTTTTTGAATTATTTTAAAGGAACAAAGAAAAATTATGCAATGGTTCTTTGATATTAATTAAAATTTTCTTTCTAGCCAATGTAATAACAATGATGCATTCATCTTGATACTTTACGTGTGCATGCTTAGTTCTCTTATTATCTTTATTAATAGAAATTTTGTGATTTTTTATTTTCATTTTATTTGAGCACATATGACAACTAATGCATAATTAGATGGATGAGTGAGCATAACTGAAAATTTCCTGAAGAACAGAAATGTGGAGACTAAATAACCTGTGAGAATTTGAGTCAATCTTCCTTTTTGAGGGATATATATCAACTCGAAATTTTTTAAAAGCGTAATTCGCTGCGTAATCTCATTATTTTTTGTTTTGATTGAACACTAGAAAGGTACATCCATGAAATGCAACCTTTTAAGGATTCTTGATATTACTTGAACTGAAAGAACTATAAACCATAGGAAGTGATTTAGGCCGTCTTTGGTAGCACACATATAGCCTAATCCTACCTTTATATTTATACCACTAGTCACCCATTTGAGCCTTATATATTAGCTTTTCATTGTTAACCCGTTATCCTTTCCCTACTCCAATTAGGAGTTTAATTCATATTTATAGCCTATGATGCGAACCCGGATCGTCTTTCCTAGCCAGGCTAATGGATCTTTGACCCGTAGTTTATAAACATATTAGAATCTTGGAATTCGTCGAAAGATGGAAGGCGGAAACCTCAACCTGACGCTTAAAGAAGCGTGAACCTTGGTATGATCGAAGATGCCACAATCAATTAGTGGAGAATTGATTGATAAGTCAAGAACAATTGAATTAATCAATTCAACATGTTCAACATGTTCTTAGATAACACAAAGAGAAAACTCTAAATATTATTAATCATCAAAACTTCTTAATAATAAAACAGTAATGTGCTTCCTTTAAATAGGAGTAAACAAAGCCTTAATCCTAATTCAAAAAGGAAACTATTTCCTACTTTGAAAAGGAAAATTATAACACCTAGAATATTCCTAAGACAGTAAAGAAATTAATAATAATAAAATAATAAAGAAACTTATTCAAAAAAAAAGAAACTAGTAATTCTAATTCCTAATCAAATAATCAGACTAAAAAAGTCGTATTAATTTAAAAATGACTTAAATTAATATATTATTGATTATTCCAATGGGCCACCTTGCCGTTCTATCCTCTTGAACTTCCATGCCCAATCTTTAGGAATCCCATGGAATGCATGATCATCGTTTAAGCTTCTTGAATCAAGCATGTGAAATTCTATGGAATTCCTTTTGAATTTCCATGCTCTATCCTTGTGTGTCATCATGTGTGGATCATCATTTGGAATGCCACGAATCACCATGGTTTAATAGAAATTGGAACTAAACTGGATCATATCAGCCTATCCTTTATCTAAGAATATGTTGAAATTATTTATTTTATGTATGGGCAATAGTGAAAAGTGAGCTTGAAAAAATATGAAAGAAGAAAGTGAATATATATATATATATATGCAAGAAAAAAATTATGAAATCTCTTTCAAAAATCAAAAGAAAAATAAATGTGTGAAAAAAAGGAGATGTAAAAAATTAGAAAAAAATTGTGAAAAAGGAAAAAAAAAAGAAGAAAGAAAAAGCTCAAGTGAAGTCAAAGTTAAGCCCAAAGTGTTAATTTTATATCACAATGTATTTCTTAGATCTTTGATCTCTTATATATCTTTCATTTGATTACCCTTACCTAAGCCTTACTGTACAACCCGGAAAAAGTCCTAATGATCCTTTGGAATATGGTTTGGAGGTGAGAGTGGTAAAAGGGGATCCATTTATGTATTTTGCTTTTCTAGTGGGATATATCCGTTCATGAGACTCTTGTTCTTTCATTATTAGCATTTTTTATATATATACATGCGAAAGGCATTTGAAATTGCGTACATTTATTCTTTATAGCCTGCATGTAATGAGAGCATTCACACACTATTCTCTAGTGTTTCATTTGTTGAGTGTATGCCATGTGAGGAATTGAGTCAAAGCATAGTTTTGAATGGAATTTGAAAGTTTGCTTCCTTTGATATGAATGATGTTATGTTGTTGTCAATTCACACATGCACGATGAGGATTTGTGAGAATAAAATATTTTATTAATTTTGCTAGTTTGAGAACTTTGATGTTGCATGTGTCACGTTGCTCTACCATGTGGGTGTTTTGATGTTTTTGTTGAGTTAGTTGCATTGGTGAAGAAAGGGGAATTGAATTTTAAAAAGAACCATTTCATTCGAATTTTATTGGAAATCTAGGATTTAATAAAATAATTTATTTTGAAATTTTTGCTTTGCTCGAGGACTAGCAAAGTATAAGTTGCGGAAATTTTGATGTGTCAAGAAATTAGAATAATTTATCATGCTAATTTATAATTTAGAGAGCGTATATTATTATAAATTTTTATATTTTTGGTGTTTTTCAGGTGTTAGTAAAGAATTGGAAACGATTGAAAAAAATATAGAAATTGAAGCTTGTCAAGGCAGTTAAAGTGCTCAATACTTCTGGATTCAAAAATTTTCACTCAAAGCTCCAACTAATGTGATTCCTGAGCCTAAATTGAAGAGAATTTTGAGAGTTACAACTTTTTGTTTTTCAAGTGTTAGTAAAGAATTGGAAACGATTGAGAAAAATATAGAAATTGAAGCTTGTAAAGGCACTTAAAGTGCTCAATACTTCAGGATTCATAACTTTTTACTCAGAGCTCCAAATAATGCGATTCTTGAGCCTAAATTGAAGATAATTTCGAGAGCTACAACTTTGCAGTTCATAACTTTTCAAAATTCGGTCATATCCGGGTCCAAAATGGAGATGTAAAATTCTGCCATTTACTATGGTGAAAATCCATTACAAGTGAGCCTCACGCCCGATACAATACGGCAGCTCCTCTAGCTGAGCATCTCCTCGATTCTTCTTCTTTTCAATTTATTGCTGTCTTTGTTTTGTTTCTTTTACTTTGAAGACTTGAAGGCTTGAAGTGTGTATTATTCAAGTAATTAATGACAAGTAATGTGATGTCCTGATCTTCATATATACGATGTATTACTAATTCCACGAGATTACCACATAACTAAGCTAAAATCCAAAAGATCGAGGGTCAAAAAAAGTTAATAAAATAATGACCTGTCAAAACTTTCTCTTAATATAGCAATAAGCTTGTCCAACCACATAATAATAATAATGTATATTCCAAAAGTTCAATAATCTCTACCAAGAAGTACAACCATAAACCATTACTACACGTGTAATCTTTAACGTGAACCAAATTCTAATTCTAACTTACAATTTTTGCATCACCCACAAACTTATAAACCAAATCCAACTCTTCAAATACCACTCATGATAGTGCCTCCTACGTCCTAACCGCTTCCCATGTCCGAAGTACCCCAACCTGAAATATTTTTAATTTAAAACAGGGTGAGCACATGGTGCCCAGTAGGGGTGGGAAATGAATACTTTTTAGAAAAGTATTATTAAAGAAAACCATTTTCTTTGTTAACAATGTAAAAGCATAACTTATATTTACAAAACCCATGACTTTATTCCTTAGACAAATTTTACAGTTACTCATCGTATATAGTATAATAAATAATGCTTGCAGTGACATAATGCAATTATGCATGCAATCATACATGGGCCTTCACCAAATCTGAAAATCTCAAATGAAACAAGAATCACTGGCCTTGTTTCATAGAACCACAATATCTCACAACAATATCATTGGCGCCTTGCCGTTGTCTAGATCCCCGGGCTCCTCACCGGTGGATATAGACCACCAACCTTGCTCACCCAGGGTTTAGGGATTTTTAACCTAAGGGCACCGAGCCCTGCCTATTTTCCATCCCGGCAGGCACCAAATTCTGAGTCATATTTCGAAAATCTTTCATTCCGCATTTACATCCATCCTTGATGTACCTACCTGATACAATGCTATGCCATGCCATGCATACATGTACACAAAGGCTTCCGTGCCATCTATCATCTTAAAACCTCCAAATTATAATACTATTTCCGTGCATGCAATTCCATGACACTTCTTGGCCACAAGAGTATAAATATTAAATTTTCAATTCTATTATTTAGAATTCGACTCAGTGACACTTATTGAATGTTCTTAACACAATCGATGTTAGAAATATTCAATAACTTCATTAGCCAATTAATTTATCACGTGGCCAAGCCAAGTCACCAATATTCCGAGCAAGTTCCTTAATTACCCGTTTATACATCATTTCTACTTGTAAAACTCTTTAATTATAAAAATATTTGATTATTATAGAAAACAACGGCGTACTTTGTAAGAACTTCTCGGTATAGTCCTTATAGTTATTATACAAAACTAATCATTATTACTACATTCATCCATGTTCCTTCTAAATGGCATTTCCATCTTTAATTTAATTCATGCAACTTACTAGAATGCACACACATGTCATCATGACATGCTTAGTACTTAAAATAAAAATGTTCTTTCTTTCCGATTAGCACGTGTCACGTGAATTTCATAAACAATTTGTAAATTATATAACCAATTTACAAAGCTTTTATGAAAACAAGGTTTGGAACCCCTACCTCTCATCCAAGCTAAAAGTTATTAAACCATACCAAAATCTCTTTAAGATGTCTTCATATATCCTCGCTTCCAAACAACTTCTATTCACAATGACAATATTCAATTATTACTTATTTTCACAAATAAATCAACTACAATATATTCCTCAATGTGTACCATTCTTTTCCTCCAAGAATTATAACTTAATGGACATCTTAATTTCCCAAATCCAATCATAAATGTCTAGTTCACTAGTCAAAATAATTAATCCAAACATTGGAGTACAATATGAGATATGATGCAAAATTTTCAAAGTTCCCGCGTAAAAATCAATACCGTCCATCAATCTTGCAAAATTCACCAAAAATTCATTTCTTATCCTTTTTAGGTGATTCCAAAGCCATATGTTAGGTATTGAACCATATTTTAAAACGAATGTTTGATACATAACCTTACTCATCAGACACCTGCTCAAAGCGCACCAAAACAGTGGCTAAAATCTTGTTTGTTTGCCTAGACATTTTTTGCAAACATTTGGTGTGTGTAACCCCATGTTCTAAATCCATACTTCCAATAATTCATGTAAAACATACACATATATTTCTAAAAATGTTGATTAAACTCTAACACAAAAATTACAAAACTCAAACTAATTTCTAAAATTAATTCCAAATTCACAAGAATTTACCCAAAATCAAAGACAACTTTAAGGCTTACCACAAAGTCTTGAAATATTGAATAAAGATGACGATGACCCGAAATTCGGTGATTAAACTCCAAAATAATTATACACCCACGTAGTCCTCAACGTGTAGAGCAACTTTTCCTAAATTCCCGTCGCGATTCGGTGGAGTTCGATAGACCAAAATGTAGAGAGAGAAAGCTTGAAAATTAAATAAAAATGGAGTCTATTTACTCTCTCTCTTGCTCGGCCAAAAATGGAGAAGGAGCCAACAAAAAGCAACTTCGTGCTTTAATCTAGAATTTTTCATGATTTTGGATAAATTACAACATTTTATCCCATAAATTAAGACTAATATATGACTAAATTTCACTTAATTAAGACTAATATATGACTAAATTTTACTAATTAAATTATGGGGTATTACAACCTCTCCCGCTAATAAAATTTTCATCCTCGAAATTTCGAAAGGTGCTTGTATCAATTGTATTAGTACTTAAACACTTTACCATGATTCATAAGTCACCTACTCCAAAGCCTGATACTCTCATAGATACTATAACTATCGGTTTCGAAAGTTCATGAAGTACTACCGAGATTCCAACCAAATTTCAGTTATATTACCGAAAACATATGCACCAGACCAAAAGTTTTTTTTTCCAACCAATATATCACCAAATGTACAAATAGCTAATCACCCAAAATACGTTTCCATTTTCCATAATGTTAAGTCTCTATTTCTATGACTAACTAATTCACAGAAACAAGTATCACCAAGAGTCCGTACATTCTCTAATTAGCCTCTCAGCTATAACATTAACAAGTGGGCATAGAAAAACTCAACTCCTGATGTATCTATATGCACACTTAAGCATACCATAAGCTCATACATACATGTATGCACTACAAACTCATATTTCGTAGAAAACATAATCTACTTAATTCCACAAGTTAATAATCTAAGACATTTGTCGACTCTTAGGTTATCTTACCTAAAAAACCCAAATTACTACATCAAAACTCTGAATCCAATTATAACAATTTTTCCAAAACAAATATTAAAAGAACTAAAAACTTTTATTCAATATTTGGCAACCACGCAAAACCTTACAATGTAGTTGTCTCCACCAAAACTGCTTTTAATTCGTACTTATGATAGTCTATTGGTTCTTCCATAGTTTATGGTATTTCTAGGATATCAACCAGTCAAGCTATCCACAAAAATAGAATAAAATAACACTAGTTTCCTTTATTTAGTTATTTCACAAAGCCATAACAAGTTCCAAAATAAATTAATGTTAATCAAAAATCATCAAGCCCCCTGACGGGTCAAAGATGAGGATTGGAAACCATAAATATAATATTATAATTACTTCCATCCAAAAAATATATAGATATCATGACAATCATCCAAGTACAGACATTCCCGAAGACTTTTCCAAAGTCTAGCCAAAATTATCATTAATCCACGACCAATCTACGTACCAAGAAAAGTCTACTTACACTAGACTTACATCGTCTACCCATTGACGTTTAACAAACCAACGCCACTTCAACATACGGTGCAAATTTGGAAAAATTACACAAACACAATTATTTCATAACATGCGAAAGACTCATGGAACTCAAAAATTAATACCATACAAGACTCAAAGAATTTTCTCAAATTTAGTGAAGGGACACAAAACTAATGTCAAACTTTGGCTTTTAGCAAGAGTAATTTAAAATTAATCCAATTGAGAACTAATGTGGAGTTCAACTTGTCAACAATGAAAATAATGCTACAAATCGATGACAACCAAGAATGGAACAACATTGAAATGTATTAGCAAAGAATACCCCAAAAAGGAAAATATTATAGAAGAGAATAAGTATCAATATTCAAGCTTACAAGGATTGAAGATCCGCTGTTGAACTGTTTAATTGCAAGAACAATGGTGTAATAAAAAATGAACAAAATTTTGATTCAAGTGTTCGAAAGGAATATTATCATATAACAATTTGATTCAAAGATTCCCATGATTAAAATTACTTAAACAATGGCTATTCAAATGACATAAAAGAATTTTCGAAAGAAAATCAAGAATTCTATGAGGATTATAATTCACGAGTAAGATACATGTGGTCATATACAATTTCCATGACACTTCTGAAAACAAAGAAATGGATACTCAATTCATAATGAAGAGCTGATTCGATTTCCATCATTTTAATACACCAATCAAAAAGTAAATTACGATCACAAACTTTTCTTTAGAAAAGCCTTTAGAACGAAATCGTTTGAGGAAGCAGATGAAAAGATATGATTCAAGATCATTTCATTAGATATTGTCAAACAACGATATGTCAAATTTCAAACAATTTTGGATATATACAACTGAATTACGAAAATAAAAGAATATACCGCTCAACGTTATATCATGGAAATGCCTTTAATTTGCCACAAGAATTCAAGAGAGCCTTAAGAACAACCAATTCAAACTCATAGGAATAAGGATAGGAATGGTAGCCACTTGGATCATAGAATAACTTTCAACGATCCAAACTTACTACGAACAAGTTACATCAATCTAAGCTCATATCATACCAAAAGCAACATCTAGGGAAACCATAAATGATTTCTACTATAAAATATTATTAAATACATTAATGGCATGCTAACATAGGTCATTCAAAATGAAGAGACTTGGAATATTCTATTCGTGAGGAAATTACTCAAATCTAAATTCCAGTGGGGATTTCCTTTAAGAATTACGATAGCCCAAGGATTATATTTCCTAAAAGATACCACCATATAACCCTATTAAAACTTTCCATTCAATAATTGCAATGGCTACTCTACTATTCCTAAACTTAAGAACCATGTTACTCAACTTTGCACAAAAGTTTCCAAACATTTATTATAAATATAATGCCCCCAATACTTAACATAAACCAATAAAAGGATAATACAAATAAACTAAGGATATTTACAAATTGTTAGACATTAATCTCCTTAATTCCTATGTATCTAGTGCTTAATTACAATCTACAATTACCACTAAGGCAACTAAAAAGATCTACAAGGCCTTCAAGTCATATGGTAGTAATAATCCCTTAGAGACATCATATTCTATAGTTAAAAAGCCAACTTTAGCATATTATAGACCATCCAAATATTTAACACCAAACGTGCAGCCTAAACTTCACAATAAAACCGCAGATTCTCAAAACCAAAGGATTACTAAAAATTTCCAACGTGTCAAGTCCATATGTACTTATTGCACACAATCCAAGACCCAAAATACCTCAGAAGACACCACCCTTACCAAAAGGACAACGCAAAGTAAAATTAATTCTATCACAATTAAATCCCATAAAGAAACATATAATTTCAACCAACATCACCACTGACCACAATAACCAAAAGTCTTAGTAACTAACTATACCAAAAATTCATAATGATTACCACCCAAAGGCGAAAGGGTGTCGATAACCTATCCTCTGTTACCAATTGTGAAGCCCCGATCTTTATATATACAATTTATTACTAATTCCACAAGATTACCACATAACTAAGCTAAAATCCAAAAGATTGAGGGTCAAAGAAAGTTAATAAAATAATGACCATTCAAAACTTTCTCTTAATATAACAATAAGCTTGTCCAACCACATAATAATAATAATGTATATTCCAAAAGTTCCATAATCTCTACCAAGAAGTACAACCATAAACCATTACTACACGTGTACTCTTTAACGTGAACCAAATTCTAATTATAACTTACAATCTTCGCATCACCCACGAACTTATAAACCAAATCCAACTCTTCAAGAACCACTCGTGATAGTGCCTCCTACGTCCTAACCGCTTCCCGTGCCCGAAGTACCTGAACCTGAAACATTTTTAATTTAAAACGAGGTAAGCACATGGTGCCCAGTAGGGTTGAGAAATGAATACTCTTTAGCAAAGTATAATTAAAGAAAACCATTTTCTTTGTTAACAATGTAAGAACATAACTTATATTTACAAAAAACATTACTTTATTCCTTAGACAAATTTTACAGTTACTCAGTGTATATAGTATAATAAATAATGCGTGTAATGACATAATGCAATTATGCATGCAATCATACCTGCGCCTTCACCAAATCTGAAAATCTCAAACGAAAAAAATAATCACTGGCCTTGTTTCATAGAACCACAATATCTCACAACAATATCATTGGTGCCTTGCCTTTGTCTAGATTCCCGAGCTCCTCACTGGGGGCTCTAGACCGCCAAAACCTTGCTCCCCCAGGGGTTTAGAGATTTTCAACCCAAGGGCACCGAACCCTACCTATTTTCCATCCTGGCAAGCACCAAATTCTGAGTCATATTTAGAAAAATTTTCATTCCCGCATTTACATCCATCCTTGATGTACCTGCATGATACAATGATATGCCATGCCATGCATTCATGTATACAAAGGCTGCCGTGCCATCTATCATCTTTAAATCTTCAACTTATAATGCCATTTCCGTGCATGCAATTCCATGACACTTCTTGGCCACAATCGATGTTATTTAGAATTCAACTCACTGATGCTTATTGAATGTTCTTAACACAATCAATGTTAGAAATATTCAATAATTTCATTAGCCGATTAATTTGTCATGTGGCCAAGTGATTTAAGGGGAATTTTTATAAATAATTTGTCGTTGCTTAATTTCGCGCTTAAATACAATAAAACCCTACTTTATAAAAAATAATTAAACGAGTATAGCGAATAAGTAGGAGTCAATCCAAATCCAAGCTAATATCTTAAAAGTATGAGAGTTTGTCTAAATCCAATATTTTAGGAACCAAATTAAAACAGTTTTTAAATTTTGATTTTGAAATTATCTAAAGTAAGAAACTAAAAATTAAACTAAACTAATTAAATTAAATCAACAAGCAAGTAATTAATAATAGAAAATCCCAAGGAAAGAGAATCCACCACCATGGATATAAACAAAAAAGTATCTAATTATATTTTTAACATTCATCCCTACTATATAAACAAATTCAAAATCACCATCATTCTTTCTTTAAAACTAATGTAAATAAAAATAGGCATCGCCTGTATCCCCAAATTGGTGATCACAAGAGATCCTTCCTTTATTTTAGAAACAATTAAAGTAATAGAAAGAAAACACACGTTATAGTAATGGTAACTTTAAAATCTATTTTAATTCGGGACGAATAATTAAAAATCAATTAGAATTACATTAAGCCCATTACATCCATGGCGGTTTCATCCCTCCCCTTTGGGAGATAATTTAGCCAAGCATATTAAATAAATAACACATTAAAACAAAATAATAATTCATCATCAAAATTAAAACTAAAGTACTTAAATACAAACTATAAAAAATTTGAAAGCTAGAAAGCGTCCCTATTTGTGATGCTTGAACTAGCGTGTACCGCACGGTTTTACGCTGTCCACTTCTTCTCCTTCAATACTTCGGCCGCACGGCAACTAGTATATGGAGAATTCTCTCTCTCTAGAACTCTCTAATACTATCTATATTCTATCTATTTTCCTTATCTATTTTCTATATATTTTCTTCTATATTTTTCTTCTTCCTCCTCTAGGTGTAGAGAATGAGTCTATATATAGGAATGAGAAATAGAAGTTTACAAGGTTTAAGAAACTAGAATTGTAGAACAAATAACAACTTTGAATTCAATTAGGATTCTAATTAAGAGAGAGAAAAAAGGAGGTCTATTCGAATTGGGAGAGAATATTGAATTAGAATATTCTTTCTTCTTTATCTTTCTTTTTGATCTTCAGTAGACTTCTTCCACCTTTTTAGGCTTTTTAATATAATTTTCTTCTTTCCTACAAAAAGACAAAATAAATATTAATCCTCCATAATTTAAGCATTAATTATATTATAACAAAATATTATTTGCAGGCTAAAATAACAATTTTCAGCACTTATCACCAAGCCAAGTCACCAATATTCCGAGCAAGTTCCTTAGTTACCCGTTGATACATCATTTCTACTTGTAAAACTCTTTAATTATAAAAATATTTGATTATTATAGAAAACAACGGCGTAATTTATAAGAACTTCTCGGTATAGTCCTTATAGTTATTATACAAAACTAATCATTATTACTACATTCATCCATGTTGCTTCTAAATGGCATTTCCATCTTTAATTTAATTCATGCAACTTACTATAATGCACGCATATGTCATCATGACATGCTTAGTACTTATAATAAAATGTTCTTTCTTTCCAATTAGCACATGTCACGTGAATTTCATAAACAATTTGTAAATTATATAACCAATTTACAAATCTTTTATGAAAACAAGGTTTGGAACCCCTACCTCTCATCCAAGCTAAAAGTTATTAAACCATCTGCAAATCTCTTTAAGATGTCTCCATATATCCCTGCTTCCAAACACTTTAATTCACAATAACAATTCAATTATTACTTATTTTCACAAATAAAACAACTACAATATATTCCTCAATTTGTACCAATCTTTTCCTCTAAGAATTATAACTTAATGGACATCTTAATTTCCCAAATCCCATCATAAAAGTCTAGTTCACTAGTCAAAATAATTAATCCAAACATTGGAGTACAATATGAGATGATGCAAAATTTTCAGAGTTCCCACGTAGAAATCAATACCATCCATCAATCTTGCAAAATTCACCAAAAATTCATTTCTTATCCTTTTTAGGTGATTCCAAAGCCATATGTTAGGTATTGAACCATACTTTAAAAAATTATTTGATACATAACCTTACTCATTAGCCACCTGCTCAAACCGCACCAAAACAGTGGCTAAAATCTTGTTTGTTTGCCTAGACATTTTTTGCAAACATTTGGTGTGTGTAACCCCATGTTCTAAATCCACACTTCCAATAATTCATGTAAAACATAAACATATATTTCTAAAAGTGTTGATTAAACTCTAACACAAAAATTACAAAACTCAAACCAATTTCTAAAACTAATTCCAAATTCACAAGAATTTACCCAAAATCAAAGACAACTTTAAGGCTTACCACAAAGTCTTGAAATATTGAATAAAGATGACGATGATCCGAAATTCGGTGATTAAACTCCAAAATAATTATACACCCACGTAGTCCTCAACGTGTAGAGCAAATTTTCCTAAAAACTAGTCGCGATTCGGCGGAGTTCGATAGACCAAAATGTAGAGAGAGAAAGCTTGAAAATTAAATAAAAATGGAGTCTCTTTACTCTCTCTCTCTCTCTTGCTCGGCCAAAAATGGAGAAGGGGCCAACAAAAAGCAACTTTGTGCTTTAATCTAGAATTTTCCATGATTTTGGATAAATTACAACATTTTATCCCATACTTTCAAAATCATATTATTTGAACCCCAAACTTTTGCAACTTTACATTTTTGCCCACACTAATTTCACTTAATTAAGACTAATATATAACTAAATTTTACAAATTAAATTATGGTGTATTACAAGTAAGTTTACTTTATTGTTATTATTTTTTGTTTATTTAATTTATTTTATGCTAACATAAATTTGTGCTAGGGTTAGGATGAGTATATTTAATTGATTCCCTTGCACGTATTCACGCCAATTGACTTTACCTATTTAATATTTTAATGTTAAATTCAATTCTTCATATTGGATTCCTATTTTAATTGATTAAAAATAAAGTTGGATTATTAATATTTTTGTTGGATTCACGTTATGATTTGTTAAGAGCGGATATAGGGTGTGTTTTGACAATTATAGTTAGTGTTTTGATTTTATAAATAATTTAGTGCGAGATAAGAGTAGAGTTTATGCGCATGAATACTTAAAAAATTTATATTAAATATATGATTCCGAAACCCTAGTTAATTAATGCATCAATTTTATTATCTTGCTTAGTATTATTTAATTTAGTTCTATTACTTTGATTTACTTGCTTTACTTTGCTTTATTTTTTTTAATTTTCTTTATTTAATTTGTTTGATTATCATAAACTTTTATTTACTAGATTAGGAGTTTAGTGAAACATTAACAAGATAATTATAAAACATATTGTTTGAGTCCTTGTGGGATCGACATCGCTTACACGCACTACACCAAAATAGGCTTTTTGTAATAGACATTTTGCGTTACAAAAAAATTTAGTAACGCACAAAGACCGTTACTATTTAGGAGTGGCAGTTTCCCTTGTAACGGATAAAAACTGTTACTGAAATTATTGAATGATCGTTACTATAATTATCTTTGTAACGGACATTAACCATTACAGACGTCTTGAAGACCGTTGATAATTTACTTTTTTGCAATGCTTTTTATCTGTTACTACAATTAAAAGACCGTTATTAAATTATATTTATTTATTATTTTATGTATTATAGTAACGGATAAAAACCGTTGCTGCACTTGCAACATTTAAAAAAAATTATGTAGCGTTACTAAGCCAGTAACGGACAAAAACCGTTACTAGAACCAAATATTGAAAAAAAAAATGTTTCATTAGCCCAGCGGCTGTAATTAATTAATCCCTCTAGGGGTAGCTGGCTCCCAGCAAGTTTAAAGCTTAGCTGTCTACAAGCTCAACTAATCATTATAACAAGCTTTTATAAGAACAACTACATTATAAATAATAATACTTGTGTCACATGTGCAACGTACATAAAAAGGCTAGAAAGCGGGGAATCAAGCAAGTTAATGTGTTTATAGGGAGAGAGACAAATGAAACGGTTTTAAAGTATTACTACGTTTTTTAAGATTCGTTATTAGGTTAAAAATACAAGCTAAATTTGTTAAATATATTTAGTAACGGTCTTATTTTAATCTGCAACGCAATTTAATCCGTTGCGGTCTAGTAACAAATATAGTCCGTTACTGATGAAAAAAATAGGCTTGTTACTAATTCCTTGTTTTGGTGTAGTGATGCTACACTATAAATTGATTCGTGTGCTTTCGAGTATTAAAATTTATCACAACAAGTTTTTGTTGAAGATCCAGAAAGTCTTCCTTGTCATCAAAAAGTAAATTCTTGGAAATCTCTTGATTACTTCTTCTAAGAAAACTTTTCTTGCAAAAGCTAAATATTCATGAGATTCCTTTTGAGTATCCGGGTTTTACTCATCATCACTAAGCGTTGCATGCATTCCCTTTTTGCCAAGCTCTTTTTTTAATCTCCTAACCCTAGTGGGCATTCAAAAACTTCCCTTTCCCTAATTTCCCAAAATTTTAACCACCATTACTCAATTTATGATTTACTTTCATGAAATTATTGAAATTACGCGCAAAATTAGCTATATATTGGAAATCAAAAATAGAGCATTCATTAGATTTAGCTATGTTCTCATCTTTAGCTCTAAATGCAATAGTTTGATTTGCCTTACCCTTTGAATCTTGTATTTTGTAAGCTGGTTAGATTCAAAATTTTGAATAGAACCCATTAATTCATTTTTTGTTAAGGAATCCAAATCTTTACTTTCTTCAATGGCAGTAATTTTTGGGAGGCACCTATCAAGCAAAGGCCGTAGAATTTTCTTTATAACACGGGATTAAAAAATTATTTCGCCAAGGTTGTAGAGAGAATTCAATATATCTTTGAGCTTATTATGAAAAGTATCAAAGGACTCATCTTTTTTCATCGTTATTGTTTTGAAATCTGTCACGAGCCTTTGAATTTTAGAACTTTTCACAGTTGTGGTTCCTTAAAAAATTACGGTCAAAATATCATAAGCCTAATTGGAAGTAGTACAATTTGAAAATTTTTGAATTTTTCCTTAGAAACATGAGCCATGATTGCATTCAGACCTTGAGAATTAAACTTAGCTGCTTCTAATTCCTTAGCAATCCATAAGGCTACTAGTTTAGGTCCATTGTTCCCATCTACATTCACAATGGGTTTAGTATAACCATCTAAAACAGTTTTCCAAATTTGCTCATCTAAATATTGTAAATAAATAATCATGTAAATTTTTCAATAGTTGTAATTAGACCCCTTAAGCGTAGGAACCCTCAAATTAGACGAATCAATTTTGTTTGCATGGAAAAAAAACAAATAAAATAAAACAAAGTAAACAAATTGATGCAAATCAACCTAGATGTAAATCCTAGCAAATTAAGAAAACCCCCTCTGATACCAATTGCAGAAAATGAATTTTTAAGGATCGTACTCCTTAGGTTGATTTTAGGATTTTTTGTATCAAAAATAATTTTAGATTTGATAAGCGGAATTAAAGCACTAAGTCTTATCAAATTTTAATACTTTCGAAATCTTGTGTTCTGTTTATTAGCAATTTATATTAGTTAATCAATCACACAAAAGCAATCCACAACACAAGGAAGTAACGAGGTATCCTTACTTGCGTAGGACTAATCATCGGGACTAACTAACAGTACTTCACTACGATCAAAATGAAATTACAGACTCGATGACTTACAATAATTGCATTCTCCACAATTTATGCAACAGTCCCGTCAATCCCTTAAACGTAGAATCCAACCGCAACTAGCTTGGCCTACGTTTTTTGGCTTATCCACCGTCTCCTTCTACACACTTGATCATAATTCTTCACCCCCATTTACGATCTCCCTTATCGCAAGTTAACCATTTCGCTCACCCCATCTCCAGTCGCAACCAAAGACAATCCTGCAGGACCGTGAACTGTTGAAACCCTAGTTCTTAAATTTGAAGAACATATGATTTTTATGGCATGTAAACAAAATCTAGGTGGTGTCTCAAAACTCTAAAAAATTTAATTCTAGCATTTGGATATTTTTTGCCTAAAAGAACTCTCTAGAATCATGTCTTTTTGACCCTAACTAATGGCTTATATTTATAGAAAAATATAGAGTGAAAGTACCTTTTGGAATAGGTTAAAAATATTAAAAAAATAATTTTTACCATAAAAATACGTGCCCAAAATTTAAGCTCCGGGCCAATAAGCATTAAAGATTTTGTACCAATCTGAAATTAAAGAAATCAATTCCATGGGCCAAAAATAGTGCCAGACTAGTACAGATTAACAAAAGCGTATCGGTCCACCCTTTAACTTTGAGGGTTGATATTTGCACCCTTTTTATTTGTCACTAACACCCTTTAAATATCTTAAACAAATCAAATTTATCTCTACAACCTTCCTCTTCACCACTTACTAACATATTAATTAATCTTTAATCACAACTAAACAATTTACCATCTTTCACCACCCTCTTCTTCCTCCTTCTCCTTCTTCTTCTCGTCCTCTTCATTTTCTTCTTCTTCTTCAAAACATACATATATACATACAAATGTATAGATATATATAAATTCAAATAAAAAAAGAAACAAATGAAAAAAATGCATATATATATCTTATATAAAAAATACCAAATGAAAAAATACATACTCATAGATTTGTTGGTTCACTCGGTTCATGTCAACCGAGTTGCAGGCCTCCACAATCGATTCATGTTAAGTGAGTAGGGCTATAAAAAATTGTTTAACAATCACTTGCTTGGCATCAAGCGAGTATGTTAATAGATACTTGCATAATGGGTCAGAAGTGGAAGGTTAGGGATGACTCACAGTAGTCGAAACAGTGTGTGAACAAAAATGCTAAAAATTAGATAAGCCAGAGAATTTAGAAAGACTGAAATTTTATTGATAGCTGAAATATTACATAGAGAGACTTCTTACAAACTCGATCTACCTAAACATACAAAATATGGCTCCTTATATAGAGGATGAGCTTTACAAACAAACAAAACAACTCGAATAAAAATTGACAGAGGCATATGCGCCTTTGAACAAAGCTTACAACTTTTTAAAAAGCAAATAGTAAAAACCTTACAAATTATTACAAACTTTAAAAAAGACTAAAAAAGGTTGTCTGCCAATACGTATGTCACATGGGAATCTTTAGGGCTTTAAAGAGGAACTTTGTCTCTTTCTGCTGACACTGAGTTCATGCGGAGTTACCAATCTGAGTCTGAGTCATCGAATTCAGTATTTGGGTAATCGTGTTCAATATACGGATTAGACTTATCCGAGTTTAGCAATCCATTGTGATCCGAAGAATGAAATTGTTTAATGAAATCAAGGAGATGATCTATAAACCTACTGGAGATAGGGTGTTCTGGATTCCATTACTCATGATCGTAAAGGAATCTAGAGGTACTACATCCATGTTGGTGTTATTCAACATAGAAATGGTATTAAGGAAATATATCTAGTCGTCATTGAATAAGGTCCTCTGTGATTTTGCTAAATTGTAGTTGTCCCAGGCTTAGATTTGAGCAATGTTATGAGTTCATTATGAGGAAAGAGCTTCATTGGTTTACGAAAAGTGATGAGAACATAAATTCGGTGATGTGTCTTAAGCTCATAACACCATTGTTTTGGGTGCTTAAACCGAGATAAAAACTTTGAGAGATTGATTCCATTTGGATGATTTTCATTATACAATATGTGATATGCATTGTGATAAATCCAAATAGAATTAAGGTAGGCTAGCAATCTTGGGGTGTTGAACATGAAACCAACGGTGAAATTATCGCATAGGTACCATAAAAAATAGAGGGATGCTTTGGGAACATCAAAGTGCATGTGGATATGAAACAATGAGAGAAAGGGGAAGTCTGGATGGAATTAGATTCCACCAAAAACTAATCCATGACGAAAAATGGTGATTTCTAGATATTTTCTGAAATGCTCAATGCTTTGAGTAAGGATGAGTTTTTCAAGAATAACATCTCTAACTTCAGGGGGAAGGTTTTTGAGAAATTTGAGATCAATGGGTTCAATGGGATATAGGCATTGAATGATTGATGAAATCATTTGGGTGGATGGGGTGGGTGGCCGAAAAAAGAAATCTACGAGAATGTTATCTTTGCCTTTTATGTGCTTGGCATCAAAGGATCATTGGGAGAACCAATTTGACCATCAAAGAAGTTGTGGTTAAGGTAGCATTTTATGCTTGAACTTTGGCATGTTCGGAAACGATGACATGTCCATTTCAACCAAAATTTTTTGACAAATAAGATAAAACTGAAACTTTTCAATTTCTCTTTTGACTGCGATCGAGTATTTCTTTGAAGGTTGAATGGTAATGAGCTTTTGACTGCTTGAACTTTCCATTTATGTAACCATAAACTAAGCGCTTAGAATCTTTTCCTTCAAGAATGATGGTAGCCCAGTATTCATCACTTGTATCTATCTTTAGAATTTGTTTTCCATCAGAAGGAATTTGCAATGGAGGAAGTGTGGCTGTTAAAGCTTTGAGGGCTTTGACTGAATGAGTGTGGAAAGAATTCCACAATTTTAGAAAATCGGGATTTTAAGGTAGGGATTGAAGGCATATGCTTCATACTTCGCCCTGACGATTTTTAGAAATCAATATATATGTGGTTTAAAATAATTTTTTATAATGATAAATAACAAAACATGTGTTTTTAACAAAGTTCATGACTTTTCGGAAGTCAATTCTATTTAGAATTGAATATCCAGTAATCCTCGAGATTTTTTCGTCAAATAATTTACCATAATTCAATTATTTAAATTGGCATTTGACGAATCCAAAACTCTCATATTGGATATCTAGGTAAGCACCGTGATTTATAGATTAAACCGGGTACAAAGGCTAATTAATTCCTCAGTGGATTGAGACTAATAAACCAGTATTTAATTGAAATTTATGTCCAAAAAATGATTTTATCTCATTCCACACCTTTGGTTTTGAAACTAAAGCTTAAATATAAAATTTGGACTGATTTGGAGACAAACTGGATACAAATATTAATTATTTGGTCAGCAGATTGAGACTGATAAGCCAGTAATTCACTGATAAAAATTTATATCCAAAAAATTATTTTAATTAAATCCACACCTTTGATATTGAAAATAAAGCTCAAATAAAAAATTTGGACTGATTTGGAGATAAACAGCAATGTCTACGAGCGATTAATTAAAAATAAGATGGATAAAAAATAAATTCGGATCGCGATGAAAATTACCTGAGAGCTTCAAAAGTCAAAGTGGAGAATTTTGGAGCACCTTTCCCAAAGTTCCAGCCTTGATTGATACCTCAAAAATGGAGAAATATGGGGTTTTATAGCTGGAAGAGAGAGAAAATGGGCATCTGTTGTGCAGACAGATGGACATGTGTCCACACGACAAATGACCATTTCTCGCATAGACAGATGGTCCAATCATGTGTTTACATGACAAACCCTTATTTTCCCCGCCAGTTTTCGTGATTCCGGCCAAACGGTGTATCGGATTGATCTGATTTTTTAGTTTGTTGTTCCTTAAGACAAAACCCATCTATTGAACAAATTGCATAATTTTTGGACTTCGGGAAGGCCTTTGTTTGATTTTCTGAGCTAAATTCCTAGTATTTTGAATTCTCAGAGATCCGGCTATTGGAATGAGCTGATTTTTGAGTATGGCATTCCATATATCATTACCTATCTCTCCACAAAATTTCATGATTTCAGGAGGTCGAGAGACTATCAAACGAAAAAAGCCTAAGGCATCTATGACGGTTTTTACGATTTCGAAAAAACAGCATATCCGACCAGTCTAGTTTTTTGAAATGTTTCTCCCCATAATATACCTTAACTAGCGACCAATTTTCAGATCATTTGGACTTCAGAAAGGTCTCCGTTTGATTTCCCGAAGCAAACTCCCGGTTTTCTGAATTTCTAGAGATCCGGCCGTTGGAACGAGCTGATTTTTGATTATGTTGATCCTTGTGGCACCACTTAATAACATTAAAAATTAGAGGATGATAAGGAATCATGAGTTATCATTTTCATTTTCTCAGGAGAGAGTTGACGGTTCCCAGTTTTGGCAGTCTTTGGTAATTCTCACAACTCTCTGTCTGAGTGCTCTTTTCAAATTGTTCTTCGAATTGTATTACATGTAAAGCATAGGTATGCCTCTATGAATGCATGTTCATGTATGCGTGTTCTTTTCCTATAGGTTGGGATTCTTGCGAGGGTCAAAAAATGAGGTGTTCGCAGACCCTCTCGGCCTAGGTTCTTTGTAAAGCAAAGAAGCTAGGATGATAATGAGAACGCATCATTTTTTGGTACTCACATGAATCCTACATGCTATTTTGAAAATGATGCTATGCAAATGATGTCGTGCCATGCTGTTTATCTCCATTGTGGATAGATGGGTGATTTTGGGACTGCTCGTGATACACCCTGTGCTTTGTTGTGATGTGCTAAACTGTTGTACTCCTCTTGACATGGATGATTCTATTTAGCAATTCTGACTTGGCTGTTGAACTGGTGTACTCCTATAGGCAGGGCGGTTCTGTCAACGATTTGTTGTTTTGTTAAACTAATGTACTCCCACTAGCAGGGACAGTTCTGTTAACAATTCAAATTATGACGTTGAGTTGATGTACTTCTATTGCTGGAACAGTTCTGTTAACGATTTCTGATTCTTTATTGAGCTGATGTACTTCCACTGGTTGGAATGGTTCTGTCAACAATTTGTTGTCTTGCTAAACTGATGTACTTCCACAGGCAGGGATGGTTCCGTTAACAAGTCTAATTCGGTGTTGAACTGATGTACTTCCATTGGCTGGAATGGTTCAGCCAACAATTTGATATCTTGCTAAACTGATGTACTCCCACAAGCAGGGACGGTTCCGTTAACAAGTTTAATTCAGTGTTGAACTGATGTACTTCCACTGGTTGGAATGGTTTTGTCAACAATTTTGATTCTTTGTTGAGGGTGACGGTAGATGGTCTGCTGGGGATATGATGATTGACGGTTTGCTGGTAGATATTGCTTTATTTTAGGGAGGGTTGGTGATATGATGATTGATGGTCTGTTGGGGAAATGAGAATTTCTACTGGCTAGGATAAAGGATGGAGGTTGATGATCTGCTGGGGGAGGTATCGTCTGGTGTAGTTCCTTCCCAAGTGTCGATGTGGTTTGTATGAGGCGTTCTCCTCGTTAACTATTCGGAGTGTTATTCCCTGAAAAATGTCTCGAGGGTTATCTCTGAATGACTTACTTGGAGAACCAAGTCCCTGAGCCACTCCCCACTGGGAGGAGACGTGAAAGAAGAACCTTGGACCTTTCGAGATCCGTTGTTCTGGGCCTGGACTGACCACGAGGTGAAACTGAGACATCATACTAGAGACGTGATACGAGGGTTGTTGTGAGATTGTGATTGTGATGTTATTATTCTATCGTATCATGTCTTGTATTGATTTGTATATATTGCCTCGGCTATGATGTGGTTATTGTAAAGACTTATGCGGACTCATCTAGGCAGAACATGTTACACGTAGAAAACTATCGAGCCTTTCATAATGTATTAATATATAAAGTAGAAAGAGATAATAATTATTGAACTTAGAAGTGGCATATGGATATACAGTCGCAAACGGATTACGGTGTAGCGAGCCAAATCATAATGCATATAATATACTAATAATTTAAGGGAAATCGTAGCTAACGAGATAGCCTAATGAGAGTACAACATAATATAACGGTTTAGGCTAAAGATCTTGGGGCAAAGCCTATTAGGTGGCCAAGTATAAGGTTCATAATGAATTATAATTAAAGTGATAACAATGAATACTTAGCTTATAGTTACGACTTACGGAGTAAGGACCAGATAGCATAGAAGAGTTGGAGTTGCACTTGAGAGTGGATAGTCCGTAGCATGTCGAACCTTAGGAAGCTAGACTTTGATACGAGGCAACTTTGGACTAGAGATCTTTTTGAGTTGTGGAAATTCCTTGGTGTGTTATCTTATGGATGGTGAGAGGAGAGATCAGGTTATTGGGCAAATGGCTTCCGGGTAGCTAGGATAGAAGTCCTAGTGGGGTTGCATGCACTCGGGTTTGCGTTGCATTGCATTGCACGTTTTCAAACTATTACATTAAAGTAAAGTATTTTCTATATAAAACCTATATAGTTCCCATTGAGCTCGGATTTGGCTCATCTCATTTTCTAACAGTTTTGTAGGCATAGCACCTTGGGTGGCGTATGATGTATGTGTATAGAGGCCTCTGATGTCCACAATCTGCGTCTAGTCCTTCTTCTGGAAAGGACTACATTGTACAGTTGTTTTGGTTTCCATTTAATTGTATTTGGACTATGATTTGATAAACAATTTGTATTGTGAAATTGTATACATGGTTTTATATATGTGGAGTTGATTTAAGTATGGTTTGATGTGATTCCATTTGTATAGAAAAATGATTTTAAATGTTACAAGTTGGTTTATTACCCGAACCAACTCCACATGCCATGATTTTGTAAAATGGGACTTTTTATTTAAGAAAAGTTTTTAAAAATTGTGATTTTATATTTTAAACCCACCGCCGTGCACAACATCCATGATTAACAGGGTCCCGGAGGTGAAAATCTCATAACCGGATTCAGGGCGACACAGTGGTGAAGAGGTGGGGTGAGTCGATCAACTCAGTGGGAATCATATAGAAAACTTAATATGAAATTCAGGTTTCCCCCATTTTGTAAAGTCTTAGAAAACCGTTTTTGTATTAAAATATGAAGTAATTTATGTATAAATGTGCATATATAACGGTTTAGAAAGAAACCTTTTATAACTTTAAACCATTGATAAGATTTTAAGAAAGTATCCCTTTTAAGGCTTTATATAAAATCAACCCTGTCTCGATTGAAGTTCACAGCACAATATATTTCTTTTATCTCATAAATCTAAAACTGTATTTTTCTAAAATCCCACACTATCCAAGCATATTGCCTGGTCTGCATTTCGTGGCCTTTTAACCATGCGGCAGCAGGGCCTCCTGTTCTTTTCTTACTCATATAATCAGAATGATCGTCCAAGGGTACAACCGGTCTACGTTTCGTGGCCTTTCAACAACGTGGTTGCAGCGCTTCTCGTTCTTTTTCGTGCACGGTTTTGGATTTTACACCCAGGAGATTGTGTCCCAACTTCTGGCCCCAGTCGTTAGAGACCAAACCCCGGGACCGATCATGGACTAATACTAACATAGATCCTCAATAATATATCAATCGACTCATACGAAAAACAATTATGTTGTTTCAATGTTTCTCGTGAATCAAATACAACTTTAACTTGCAACCGATAGGGAGTATTATCACTTAAGCCATTCTTCTATATTTAACAACTCATAAATGATCACTTTATAACATAAAAAGCCACCACTTGAACCTTTAAAGGTAAATTTTCACTTTCATAGTAAGAATCATCACATATGTATAAGTTCCAAGTGGGTTTTTAGGCTACGCAAGAAATCAATCATATTTTCTTGTTAAATCATGTAGTTTAGCATGTATAAAGGTTATTCGAACCATCAATTACATTGTTAAGGCAAAACATCATCATATAATCGAAAACCCATTTTTCACATGTTAAGCTTCTAAGAAATCAAGTGATAAAAGCATAATCTCATAGTAATAAGTTATAAAGTAAGGTTTAGAGTTAGATTCCCACCTCTATGAAGCATATTCCTCGAGTTTGAAAGGTTGAATCGAGCTAGAAGTCACCGAACCGCCAAATCCCTAATTTTTCCCTTTTGAACCCTAGCCTTGGAGTTAAAGAGAATGAAGATGATGATGAATTGTGATGTGAGATGATGATTCGGCGTTGGTTTGATGGAGATATTGTGTAGTGAAGATGTATCGATGAAAATCTCTCTAAACCTCTCCTAAAATGGCTCTTTTTCTCTATTTAGAAGGTTCTAAGGTTGGTGGGTCAAAATATGGGGGAATGGGGGTGTAAAGGACGCTTTAAAGTACTCAAAACGAGCCCAAGTTTACTGCTGGACCGGTCGACAAATAGGCCAGACCGGTCCACGCTTTGGAACTTTTGGGTCTGGAGCATTGTTTCTATTTCGGCCGTAATGTTTTGGTCGGAACTCCGATTTGGGTGATCATTATGTCTAGGAAAAGATAATTCAAAGATTACAACTTCATAAGAGGAAGTATCTTCAAATTCTGGATGGATAATTCCCATAAATTCATCGAAGACAGCGCTTTGCCGAAGCGCTACCGAATGAAGAGATTTTAGCGACTCGCATACTTTGCACATTGTTTTGACCCATGAAAAGCGTGAATTAGCTTCTAGTAAGAACATAAAAGTTTTAGGTTGTATCAAAACCTAAATATAGGACAATCGGAAGCTTAATCGGACAAGTAACGAAGAAGTTACGATACCTCAAAGTTGGCTAAAATTAAGAAATCGCGTAAAGTGAATACACGCGACTAACACCTTGATTTCAATTCCGAGCACCCAAATTATGAAACGATCATTCCCACAAACTTGATATACCTACTATGATGTGCCAGAGGTTTTGCATCAACTAACAAGAGTCCAAAAGCAAAAGTTCATGCGCAAACGGAGACTAAGCATTAATCCGGCTTAAGAAGAGGATTGACTTGAGAATGGAACACGGGGTATTACAATCTCCCCTCCTTTATAAATTTTGTCCTCAAAATTTACATGGGAATGTTTATGACAAAATTAATTCTCAAACCGTGCTCACTTTCTCTCTTTTTTAAAAGAATATCAACGGTCCAGGAATGTAAATTTTATGACTAAGGGGGTTTAAACAATATCCGCTTTACCTCAGAATGAATGAAGGATAAACTCCTTGACACATAAGGATTTCTACATGTAATCTTTATCAAGATGAATGAAAATATCCATAATCAATTTTTTCGATTTCTAAGGAACGTTAAATAAACAAGGGTACGAGTTTAAAAGATATATTGAACATTCACATAGCATCCAAGACAAAACATAATTGATTCTCAAAGTTACTTTACCCAATGTGGTATTTACTTTACCAATAATATACCTCACATGCAGTTTTCTAGATTAGATAGGTTGTGACTCTCTTTCACATCGCTATATGGTCGATGATTCGCCTTATCCACGGAAGTCGAGGGAAATGAAGGAGTTATTGGAGTTCAGCCACAAGTAAAGGGTCTTGAGTATCAAATTTGCCATTTGGTTTGCACTGTACTCTTTCTACTGGTGAAACAATCAATTAAAAGCTTAAGCAAGAGGATTATAGGCAAAAAAACAGAGAAACTATACTGATTCCATATATAACTACGTTCCGTAGACTTAGCGAGATCAACCTTTATGGTTCACTTAGGCTAATCTGATTCCCTCGAGATACATGACAACCAAGTTGGTAGACTTGTCTCTCTCAAAGGGTTTGGATGAAACCTATAGACTACGAAATTTTAATTATGGATAGAATTTGGGATTCGCCATATTATGTAGAACACTTGGAATCAAATTTAAGATAGAATTGTCCGTCTTTGAATGAAAGAAAATGATCTATCGGTGATTCATAAAAACAGCGTAACTACTCTAGGTTCATAATTTTCCACACATGAGCATGCATCCATTGCGAGGTTATAGCTCACATTACACAGAGCCTGTCCTAGTTTGAGACTATGCCCAACCTTATCCCGTCATCAAACGTAGTGAATCGAATTTGCTATTCATAAGAACCCATTAGAATTCGAACTCGATCTATACTAAGCCAACATTCCATGATTTTGATCAAATACTAAGGATGATGCTCTGGTATGCAACTACATTAAGTAAAAAAGAGATTCGGTCCTTACCCTTTACTCACAACAAGCGGAGTAGGTTGTGTACAGTAGGTATGCTCTTCCTTTGTTTCAATCTTCAAAAAGGGTTTCAGTTCCAAATATATCTTAAGGGCGGAACTCATGTTAGAAATAAGGTCAAGGTGAGTAGAGGTACTACATTGAATTTACTACCCACAAACTACCACGTGTTCGACAAACGAATTCAGAACGGACAAAGTTCACTTTTCGTAATTAAATGTTACTCCCGTCCTTAGAAGATTGGTTACTAACTTATATCAGTTGAATAACTCAAACTTAGAGTATTTTTGTGGTATCTATAACACTTTCAGGGGAAAGCTGAAAAGTCACATATGATCGTCATGTAGGTCTACGCACCTGGAAGGTTGGGTATAAAGTATTAAGGATTAGAACATGAAAATATTGGTTGTTCTCACGAGGTTCCATCATTTTCTTAAACTATATTCCTTGAAAATAGGGATTCAAACAAGAAGGGGGTCGGGATTCTACTAACTACTTCCCAATAAAACCAATGTACAGCTGCTAGCTCAAAGGGTCAATCAGTGGTCATTGTGAAGCTTAAACAAATCATGTTGATCACACACAAATTATGAATTATGAATTTAGCCAGTAATGCCTTTCCTCCACGGATTCTGATAAAATTTCCCCAAACTAGAAGAAGTGGAAATTATACCCCAATTGGGTATGGAGTTTGTTCTCTAATGTAAGGTGAAATAAGATGGATACGTGTTTCACTACGATCGATTTATCAAAGGAATCCCACCAAATTACTTATCCCTTATTCTCACGAGTCAAGTATATCTTAGATGTGTAAGGGAAAGATATATTAAGAAGGTTCACGTTTACTTTTAACCCGAGCTTGAAATGCTCGAATATACCACAAAAATTCAGATCATCTTCATAGATATTCAAATGACAATATAAAGACCTTAATGATTTCACAAGTAGAAGAATAGCGCTATACTCAGATATTTCGCTATCTAGAACAATTCCCATGTGTTTGGTTTCCTTGCCTCTAAAGATCCATCAAAATGGGATCCGTCCATCAACATACTGTAGCTTATTTTTAATTTGGTCATGCAATACCATTATTCCAACGATCATAAGGATAATCATATGTAAGGTTCATTGTTGAGGCCAATGCATTAGTTAGCCCAAATGGCATAACCAATAACTCATAATGGTTACAACAAATATGATACGCTGCTTTGAGATATTCATCTTATGGCTATACACTTGATAACATATATGATCATAACTCCGTCTTGGATAAAAGATCACTTAGACAAATTTGAGCTTACTAGGTTCTGTTGGAGCCAAACAGTAGGGTGCAATAAGGATAGGTGCGACTCTTGGTACCACATCAACATCAAGTTAAATTTCCCAGTGCGGGGCAACCTGGAAGTCATCCAGCTGCACATTCTCGAATTAATTGACAACATGAATATCATGAGGAGTTCGTAATGTTATTTCAGTGTTTGCAATGCTTGCTAACATTTCCACGTATTCTTTCGTTCCTTTTCAATGGTAAATATTTCAAGTATATATAATACTCTTTCCCGAATAAATAACTCCCTCTCAGTGTGTGGCTCACAAATGGGGAAAATAGGTGAATTCCATCCTTTAAAACAAATTAAGTTGGTGGCGAGGTTCAGACTGGCAGACCGGTATGCCTATTTGGGAGATCGGTCCGCATACCACAAACTCCCCATTTTGTATAACGCAAACCGGTATGCCAAAAGCCTAGACTGGTCCGCAATGTAAAATTACTCCATTATGGTTTTTGGCAGTTTGTAACATAACGTTAAAAAAAGGATATGACTACCTTTGATTACCGGGTATTCCTAATCCACTATAGGGACTAAATTGAACACTCGATCAACTTGGCTTTTCTGGCTCTGTAGCTAATTTAGGAGATGGTCTGGTTGTTGTCAAGTTTGGAATTTCCCTTAATACTGGCTCCTAGAAGAAATAATCTTCATCACTCTCCTTTCCTTAAGGGTCATACTAGATGTTCGATACATCCTTGCCGCCATTCGGGGTGTTTGTTGGAACCTTGGTGTGGTTGGAATCGACACCGTTAGTGGTACCACAACCATCTTCCAAACCCCCGTTGACTTTAATACAACAAGTATGATAAGATAACGTGAGATTGAATGATAAGATAAGATTAGAGGAGTGAAGGAAATGAATATTTTGGGTAGAACTCAGTCAATCAGTGTTTTTCAGTTCCAGCTAATGGCAGCAGACTAATGATTTATAGTATAGTCATTCGTTGCACTGCGGTTGACTATAATATAACCCAATAGTCCTTCTACTACTACTCTATAAACGAAAACTGATTCCTCGAGTTTTTCCCCAATTAGCGAAGCAATAAAATGAATAAGATCGATACGAAATGGAATCCCCTGATCTACCCCACTATCGGCAAAGGAAGAAGAAACCTATGCCTCCGATACCAACTTGCGACGCCCCAAATCCAGTGAAGAGGTTTTCACCTCCAAGATCCGGTTTATCACAGGTGCCATATGCTGACGGCAGAACAACTAGATACAATCCCTGTGTAAAACTTTAAAATCCACAATCCAAACAATAAAAACATTTCCATACTAAGCAATATGTTTACATGACCAAAGAAGAATTACTATCAATCAGCTAGCGTCGAACGAGGTCCCAAATACAGTATACAATTTTCAAAATATATACACAATGCACATTAATGAAAGCTCCATACATATGTAATTAATGCCATACAAACTTGAGTTCTATACAAGAGTCCAATACACAATTTATAGATACAACTCTAAGAACTAAGGTACAGAGGCAGACTAAGGAACACATCCTCCCTCTCTATATCGTACCCCGAACGAACATGCAAAAGAAACTGCATGGAGAAGAGGTGGGGTGAGTCGAATGACTCAGTGGGAATCATATAGAAAACCTAGTATCAAATTCAGGTTTCCCCCGTTTTGTAAAGTCAAAGAAAAACCCTTTCTGTATTAAAATATTAAGTAATTTATGTATAAATGTGCATATGTAACGGTCTAGAAAGAAACCTTTTCTAACATTAAACCATTGATAAGATTTTGAGAAAGTATCCCTTTTAAGGCTTTATATAAAATCAACCATATCTCGATTGAAGTTCAAGGAACAATGTATTTTTTTTATCTCATAAATCTAAAGCTGTATTTCTCTAAAATCCCACACTATCCAAGCATATAGCATGGTCTGCGTTTCGAGGCCTTTCAACCACGCGGCAGCAGGGCATCCCGTTCTTTTCTTACTCGTATAATCAGAATGATCGTCCAAGGGTACAACCGGGTTTGCGTTTAGTGGCCTTTTAACCACGCGGTTGTAGTGCCTACAGTTCTTTTCAGTGCACGGTTTCGGGTCTTGCACCGAGGAGACTATGTCCCAACGTTCGGCCCCAATCGTTAGAGACCAAACCCTGGGATCGATCATGGACTAATAGTAACGTAGATCCTTAACAATATATCAATCGGCTCATACAACAAACAATTATGCCGTTTCAATGTTTATGATGAATCAAATACAACTTTAACTTGCAACCGATAGGGAGTATTATCACGTAAGCCATTCTTCTATATTTAACAATTCATAAACGATCATTTTATAACATAAAAGCCACCACTTGAACCTTTAAAGGTAAATTTTCACTTTTATAGGAAGAATCATCACATACGTATAAGTTCCAAGTGGGTCTTTGGGCTACGCAAGAAATCAATCACATTTTCTTGTTAAATCATGTAGTTTATCATGTATAAAGGCTATTCGAACCATCAATTACATCGTTAAGGCAACACATCATCATATAATCGAAAACCCATTTTTCACATGTTAAGCTTCTAAGCAATCAAGTGATAAAATCATAATCTCATATCAATAAGTTATAAAGTGAGGTTTAGAGTTAGATTCCCACCTCTATGAAGCATATTCCTCGAGTTTGAAGGGTTGAATCGAGATAGAAGTCACCGAACCGCCAAATCCCCAATTTTTCCCTTTTTAACCCTTGCCATGGAGTTAAAGAGAATGAAGATGATGATGAATAGTAATGTGAGATGATGATTCGGCGTTGGTTTGATGGAGATTTTGCATAGTGAAGATGTATCGATGAAAATCTCTCTAAACCTCTCCCAAAATGGCCCTCTTTATCTCTTTAGAAGGTTCCAAGGTTGGTGGGTCGAAATATGGGCGAATGGGGTGTAAACTACACTTAAGAAGAGGATTAACTTAAGAATGGAACAGGGGGTATTACAGCACCAATGGTTGGATCAGAAGTATATAAGATCATAGGTGTAGATAAAACTATGGATTTTAATGTGCGTGTGGTTGCAAGTGTAGGATATATGGTGGTCGGGCGACTTTGAGTGCAGGGATGGGGTCTAGATGGTGAAGGTGAAAAAGGAGAACCATGAGCTATTTGTATTGGTTGTGGCTTAAATGATCTGGGCAGTGTTCTTTTTGGAATGCTTGGCCACAACTCTACCATAGCCAATTGTGTTTGAGGAGGTGGGGAAAAAATGGTTAGGACACAAGTGGTGTGGGGGCCTTTTTTTGTCGTTCGAGATCACGCAACTAAGCTTTTACATATTTTTTCTTCTTCTCTTTCTGGCTGATGAATTGATTTTCCAAGGAAATGTCTTTAACTATGGTGGCAACTCGCAGAAGTTCATGGTGCAACTCTTGAATTTTTCCTTTGAGTTCTTGTACCGAAGCATCTAACGTGGTCATTTTAATCTCTAAGCAGTCTTGTGAGTTGCTATGTGGGTGAGTACCTGATTTTGAGCAACAACATTTTTGGCTTGCCAATTTAAAGTTGTTTGAGCAACATTCACAGATCTAGGTTGACCATGTGGGATAGTAGAAACAAGATTTTTTACCTTCCACACATGTTTGGTTCTTTGTTGAGTGTCCTCAAATTCTCCAAGACATAGGAGTTTGGCTTTATTGTCAGGAGATGAAAAGTCAAACATGTAGCAGGGGACAGGCTCTTGAACTTGTCGTGTTTACGAGAGCTTGATTGAAGATTTGGCTAACTGTTTTAAGGCATTTTGATGATAGGGAGAGAGAGCAGGTGGCTTTGGTAATGTTCGTTTAGTTGGGGGAGGTTGAGGAGAAAAACTTGAAATTTCTGGAGAGGGCGTGATTGTGTCATCCTTGTAGAGGACGAAGAAATCAGACTTTCTAAAAGGTTCACCAAGGAGATCAACAACTAGTCACTAGCTTTGTACCTTTCTTTGAGTACATCTTGAGAGGATTTCCTTTTTCCTTTCCTCTTTGGACGGTCTTCCATGTACTCTTCGTCATATCGTGCATCTTCGTAAGCATCACAATAACAAATGTCGTACCAGATATGTCCATCTAGATCATGACCTCGGTAAACGGGATTGCCATCAGCGCCAAAGTATAAAATGGGAATGGATGGTGGCATGAGTTCTTTCAACTGGGGATCAGTGGGACAAGGCAAGATTGGCTCCAGCATATTAAATTATGTGGTGAATGGTGAGGATGATTAAGAGCTTGAGGCTACTGTAGCCTTTGGAAACTTAATCTCAATAAAACCATCACCTTTTCGGATAAAAATAGGGTTTCTGGACTGGACTGGACTAGAACAGGGTCAGTTCGGGCTTACAGGTTTTCATAGGTGGTTATCCAAGTTTCGAACAAAGGTTTTACAAGCTCTGTCCTAAGGATCTGTTTAGGAACATATGTAAAGCTAGGAGTTTGGTTGGACTCCACCTTGAGTAATTGAGCTTTATTAGAATGAGAATTTGGGACCTAAATGTCAAATGCATGGTTTTGCACTCGGTAAACCATCTGATGGTGGAGGGTTCTTGCAAATGTGGTTGAGACATAGGGAGTGCCCAATAATGTGTACATGGATTTTTAAGGTTGTCTGTAAGTGAGGGTTAGTGAGGGGTATGTTGAAATTGGGGAAAAGGGTAAAAAAATACTATTCCGGCATTCAGAGTGGTCTGAATTGTGCCAATACAAGCATGTTGATACTCTGTAAAACGAATGTCTAGCAAGACGATTCTGGAGACCACGGGTATACCCTTTCTACCATAAAAAGTGAGAGCAATACGAACAACACCATAATGAAGATGCATGTATCCTTGGGAGATTGCTATGCGAGGAAAATCATCTAAAAGGGCCAGTGTTATGAACTACTCTTGTGAACCGGCAGGGATTTGGAACTGGTCAAAGCATGAGGCTTGGACATATACCTTTACAGGGAGTTTGGTTTTGGGACCAAAAAGCTGCTTCATGAATTTTGTGAGTGAAAAGGATAAAGGTTTAATGAAAACATTATAAGGGTTTACAAGAGGGAATTCCGTCAGTGGGATTTTCTCATCTTTATCAAGATAAGAAATTTTATAAAGGGAATCTAACTTATTAGAACTTGAAGAAAATTGAGAAGAACTTCTTGAGAGACCAGAAATCATTTGTGCCTATAGAGAAAATAATTCATCATGGTTAAAAGAGATTAGAGTTCTATCATCAGCATTTACTTGCAAAATCTATATTGATCATTCTTAGCCTTTTAATAACGTTTTACTCTGGATATAACACTTAATCATACTAGTACTTTCCTGAGATACAACACAATGGCACCCTTTGCCTTTTCAAAATCTCAAGGGACTCGACTAATCTATTAATTGCTTTCCCGAAAGAGATCTAAATATATATGCATTTTTTTCATTTATTTTTTCTTTGTTTCTTTCATCTTCCAATATATATATGTGTGTGTGACGCCCCGAATCCCGTTCTGAGATTTTCACCTCCGGGACCCGGTTAATCACGGTTGACGTGCGCGACGGCGGGTTTAAAATATAAAAATCATAACTTTTAAAAACTTTTCTCAAATAAAATGTGATCCTGTTTAAAAGCTCATTTTACAAAATCAAGGTATGTGGAGTTTATTTAAATAATAAACCGGCATGTAAGGAACAAGACCAAATACTTACAAGTACCAACATAATCAAACTACACTTCAAACCCAACTCCACATACCTGAAATCCTTTTACACAAACTTTTCGAAAATATATGTTTACAATAAATATAATTTAAATGTCAAATCCAGAATTTATACACGATACAGCAAAGCCCAACACCAAACGGTTAATAAAACATAGTCCTATTCTTATAGGACTAGACACGGTCTTGTGGACATCAGAGGCTTCTATACACGTACATCGTATGTCACCCGAGATGCTATGGCTGCAAAACTGTTAGAAAACGGGATGAGCCAAATCCGGGCTCAGTGGGAACTATATAAGTTTTGTATAGAAAATACATTACTTTAATGTAATAGTTTGAAAATGTGCAATGCAATGCAAACCCGAGTGCATGAAACCCCACTAGGACTCCTATCCTAGCCGCAGGAAGCCATCTACCCGACTACCCGATCTCTCCTCTAACTGTTCCATAAAATTAATCTCTGGAAATTCCTGATATGATCCGGTCTAGCTCCAGTTTCTATTCAACTATGATGGTTTATGTCATTCTAAATGATGATCCACACATGATGAATTACAAGGATAGGGCATGGAAATTCAAAAGGAATTCCATAGAATTTCACATGCTTGATGCAAGAAGCTTAAACGATGATTATGCATTCCATGGGGTTCCTAAAGATTGGGCGTGGAAGTTCAAGAGGTTAAAACCGCAAGGAGGCCATTGGAATAATCTAGAAGATATTAATTTAAGTTGTTTTTAAATTAATATGGCTTCTTTAGTCTCATTATTTAATTAGGAATTAGATTAGTAGTTTCCTTTTTTAATAAGTTTCTTTATTCTTTTTATTATTAATTTCCTTATTATATTAGGATTATTCTAGAAATTATTTTCCTTTTTCTAAGTAGGAAGTACTTTCCTTTTTGAATTAGGATTAAGGCTTTGTTTACTCCTATTTAAATGAGGCACATTGTTGTTTTAGATTAAGAAGATAGTTTTTGATAATTAATTAAATTGAGAGTTTTCTATTTGTGTTCTCTAAGAACATGTTGAATTAATTCAACTGTTCTTGACTTATCAATCTAGCAACCACACTAGATTGTGGCGTCATTCATTATACCGAGGTTCACGCTTCTTTAAGCGTTGGGTTGAGGTCTTCGCCTTCTATCTTTCGACCTATTCCAAGGTTCTTGCTACGTTCATAGTTCAAAGGTTGAGGATCCATTAGCCTGGCTAGGAAAGACGATCCGGGTTCGCGTCAATTCCACAACCCAAGGAGATCGATTGTCTATAGTCACCTCATATCAAATCAAAGCTTCCTACGGTTCGACATGCTATGGATTATCCACTCACAAGTGCAACCCCACGCTCTACTATGCTATCCAACCTTTATTCCGAAAGACGTAACTATTGGCCACGTATTTATTATTTCCTCTTTAATTATAATTCATTATGGAGCCTATACTTAGCCAGCTAATAGGCTTCGCCTCAAGATCTTTCATCTAAATCTTTATATTATGGTGTACTCTCATTAGGCTATCTCGTTAGCTATGATTTTCCCTTCAATTATGAGTATATTATATGCATTATGATCTGGCTTGCTATTCCGTAATCCGTACGCGTCTGCATACCCATACACTATTTCTAATGTTTAATAATTATTATCGCTTTCCACTTTATATATTAATACATTATGAAAGGCTCGATAGTTCTCTACGTGCACCATGTTCTGTCTAGATGTGTCCGCATAAGTCTTTACATCATTTACATTATAGCCGAGACAACGTATACAAATCAATAAGAGGCATGATACGATACAATAATAATAACAGCATGATATCAATATGACAACAACTCTCGATCACGTCTTTAGTATAATGCCTCAGTTTCACCCCGCGGTATGTCCAGGCCAAGAACAATAAATCCAGGGAGTCCCTGATGGATCCAAAGCTCTTATCCATGTCTCCTCCGAGTGGGGAGTGGTCCAGGGACTTAGTTCTCCAAGTAGGTCATTCGGAGATAACCCACGCGACGGTCACTTTCCTAGGGACAACACTCCGAATAGTTAACGAGGAGAACACTTCATACAAACCACATCGATACCCTGGAAAGAACTTCACCAGGCGATACCTTAACAGGGTAATGACCATTAGTAGCCCACCGCTTCCCGGGAACTCACCAAATGAGTAAGTAGTGGCACACAAGACCTGCTTCGCTTGCCGGGGAAACCCATCTAACCAAGGACATATAGTCCAGTTGGAAGGTAAGACACATAGAGTGGTCTCTCCTTTGTGGGCAACCGTAACCGCAACCACAACCACCGGCACCGGCAGAGTCACCGACTTCATTTTCCCCGTGCATGGTTTAGGGATTTTCACCCATGGGCGGCAATAGGCCGCCTGTCTTCGAGTCACAGGGAGCTGCCCAGTGCTCGGTCAATCATATCCAGCCCATACGTGTGATTGCATCAACAGGAATATATCAATTCCTCATTCAACAATATATATATATAGTCATCAAATCATCCATCACACGTATGGCTAACAACATATATATACAATCACACAATCGTCATCATTATAATCATCGTTCATTCATCATTCATCACGTCATTATTATTATCGATCCAATTATCTTGGACCTTATCATTTAACTAATAATTCTCATTATTCGGCTGATTGATTCGTTATCAATATATATCAAACTACGACCATAAACGTTCTATGTTAATTCTCTAGCTAGTCATTAAGCCAAGTATCGATTAGTGTGCCCCTCGTTCAACCAGCATATTTATACAACTCACCTAGATGTTCATGTTCATAACTAAGGCAATCCATGCCCTAATAAATGTGTTCTATGCGTTCTTAAAGAGTATCGAGGTTATATTCTCATTACTAGTGACTAGCACGCTCCACAAAGGTCACTAAGGTGTATCACTCTACCGTAATGGGTTCTCACTACAAGTACCAAAAATAATGCCCTACGATTGCATCTAATGGTATATATCTGTATCTCTATCATCAATAACCAATAATCATCCATCACTAATCTAAGATTGATCTAGCCCGAACCCTAAAAGATGCAAACAACCCATGGTTTTGATGAAAATCCCCAATTTGAGTTCAAATCATTAAAACAACAAGTAAAAGTTTGCAAAAGAGATTTTATACTAGTTTTCCCACCTTAGAGTAGCTATATCGAGGAGTTAAGGAAGTGTAGACGTTGTCTCGCCAAAACACTAGCTCGCCTCCAAGCTCCACGCGCGAAGACAAAAGTGGAAGACGATGAATAGTGAAGAAGGAAGTGATTTGAGACTCAAATCTTATAGGAGGATGGAGAAACCTCAAGAATCTCCCACTCTCTTTCTAGAACTCTCTATAGTGTGGTGTATGTATGTGGCTCAAAAATGAGGAGTGGTGGGTGTTAAATGGGTGAAAAACGGGTTTAAAACGCTCAAAACTGACATTCAGGTGAACCATGATTGATCATGGATCCCCCATGATTGATCAGAACTCCTCTGGAGGACCATGGTCGATCATGGCCTTCCATGATCGATCATGGAAGTCACTACAGTAGCAAATGACTTTATAAGCCTGAAACGGACCTCGAAATGGATGAATCTGAACTCGGCCCAAACACGAAAGTTGTAGAGGGAAAAGAAATGAAGATGTAACCACAAAATTGAGTCATTTGGACAACGGATGAAGCAATTATGGCCTCTCAAAGTTGACCAAAAATCGATGAATCACGAAAAGTCGAAACACGTAATTATCGCCACGGTTTCAATCCGAACCACTCGAATAACGTAACGATTGCTCCCTCAAACTTAATACAACTAAAATGACATGTTAGAAGTATCAGGTCAAGTACGAAGGGCTCGAAACCCAATGCTTGCTCTCTAACGGATATTAAGCCATACTGGGCTTAAGAGAAGGTCAAAGCGGAAGAAGGAACACGGGGTATTACAATATATATATATATATTTATATATGTATATTTTGAAGAATATAAAAAAGCGGAGGAAAAGATTGAGGACGAAGAATAATGGTTAGTGATTAATTAATTGTTAATTAATGTGTTAAGTAAGAAGGTGATGGAGTGGCGTGTTTGTGACAAAAAATAAAAAATAAAAGAGTGTGAGGTATAAAAAGTGTTAATGATAAAAAAATATGATGCAGACATAAATACAGGATCGTTTGATTTTGCGTATAGATTGAACAAAATATTTTTTCTAAAACCCTATAAGAATAAAGGGATTTCATCTTTGTGGATCATGTAGAGGATCCAATGAGGAGACTAGGGTTTGAAAGTATCAAATTGCGCTTTGGTCAGATTTTTATAATTCTTACTGGGCTGCGAAAATTAATTGTTTTCGCCACTGAAAAAAGTTCTGATCGTTCTGACTTTTCGAGATATAAAAGTAACTTTTCATTCCGAACAACATATCCAAAAATCATCCCGATCCAACGGTGCGATCAAAAGTTACGATTGATTTACGACTGCTCTACCGAAAACCTAAAGATCTTCTATCGTATTCCTTCCGCCATCAAATCTTGCACCGAGTGTGGGCTACGGTATCACCAAGATTTTCTCCTCTCTCAATAGAACAAACCTTAACTCATGAGAATTATTGTTATAATGAGAAGAGACAAGGTCGGAGTATATATAAGGTTACGATAGAGACCTTAAGGAGAAATAAGTGTTTGGGCTTCCTATGGAAAGTTGGAATCCTAATTCCACTATGAATTAGTTCCTTCCATAAATTATAATTCACACCACTAAAGAATTATAATTGCACTCCCGTCCTTATCTAAAAGTTTAATTTTGAGCTCCTTGTTATTAAATACTTATTATTCTCCCCACGTTAAGATTACAGATAACCATCATTTAAATTAAATTACTAACAATTATATTTAAATTACTTCTTTATCCTTGAGCCTACCAGTTAACTTATTTGATATGTCAGATTAACATAATCCACCTGCACGGTTTGACATGATCAAAACTTATAAGCTTCTCAAGGGGCTATGATCAATCCCTATACCGGGACGTGGATTCCGTCAATAATTAATATTCATAATACATATAGTGTCGTCATCCAATTCACGAAGATTATTGATTCATAAGTGAATCTCACTCTTAATGAGTCAAAATAACAAACACTACATATATATGTCTATTAATTATTTCAAGATTAAGAGCATAAGTAATCATAATAACAATGGAATTTTAAATTGTTTTATATAGTCAGTATAAAAACAATTAACCCAAACTGGTCCTATTCAATATACACAAAGTATACTAGCACAACGAGTTAAAACTATACCGTTTCCTATAGTTAAGATAAACTACTAAAACTTGTGTTACAATCCTACCGATGGTTGTGCAATTCTATCTAAGACTATGAACCATTAAACTTATATTCCAGAAGAACCGATGATATGATCTTCTGTGTGTAAGCTATACTCTACACACCAAATCATCTACTATATGGAATAAAATACACACATGCACAATATTTAAATAAATAATATAATGCAACCGTTGCCCATAAAGATTCTCATTAAAATAGCAAAACCAAGTTTATAACATATCCAAACCAACAAGAAAATTATGGCTTTTAGTATATCACTCTAACAATCTCCCGCTTAGACTCAAAGCCATGCATCTATGCATCTCACTCCCATTCCCTCAACGTGAACATTCTATGTGTTTTCCCTTCTTATGAATCATCAGCTCTTTCAAGTTCGCTACCGTTTCACTATTATCAAAATAAAGTGAAATAACTTATAACACTGAAGGTGCCACATCTAGATTCATATGGAAGTTCCTAACTCAAACCGCTGCCTTAGCTGCTTCTAAAGCAGCCACATATTCAGCTTTCATGGTGGAGTCAGCAATGCACGACTGTTTGATACTCCTCCAACTAATGACTCCACCTCTTAGAGTAAACACATAACCTGAAGTTGACTTTCTAGAATCCTAACTTTTGACTAAAAATCCTTGTATGTGTATCCAACAGGTACTAGACTGTTTACCTGGTAAACCAACATAAAATCTTGAGTCCTTTTACGGTACTTAAGTATATGTTTTACCGCAGTCCAGTGTTCTTTCCCTATATTAGACTGATATCTGCTAACCATACCAACGGTAAAGCAAATGTCTGGTCTAGTACACAATATAGCATACATGAGGCTTCCCACTGTCGAAGCATAAGGAACTCCCATCATCCTCTCTATCTCATCATGTGTCTTATGACATTGATCTTGGATAGAGTGATTCCATACCTAAAAAGGGAGAAACCCTTTCTTGGAATCTTGTATACTAACTCTGGCAAGAATTGTATCGACGTAAGTACTTTGGATAAGCCCAACATCCTATTTTTCCAATCTCGTATAAGCTTAATACCAAGGATGTGACTGGCTTCTCCTAAGTCCTTCATATCGAACTGACTTGTTAACCATATCCTCAGTGAAGATAATATTCACATATCGCTTCCAATAAGTAAGATATTGTCCGCATACAATACCTAGAATACCACCGCGCTTCGGCTGCGCCTTTTGTACACACAAGACTCATCCGAACATTGATCAAAAACCAAAAGATTTGATTGCATGGTCAAAAATGATGTTCCAAGATCTAGACACTTGCTTAAGCCCATAAATGGGCTTCTTGAGCTTGCACAACATGTGCTCTTGGCCCTTTGCTATGAATCCTTCTGGTTGCATCATATAGATGCTTTTATCAAGACTTCTATTAAGGAGACCTGTCTTGACATCCATTTGCCAAATCTTGTAATCAAGATGAGCCGCAATGGATAAGAGAATTTGAATAGACTTTGGCATGGCTATCGGCGAAAAGGTTTCCTCATAATCGATCCCTTTCTTTCTGAGTGAATTCTTTTAGCAACAAGCCTTGCCTTAAGCCCGTCTGATCCTCTTTGTCTCTTATATATCCACTTACATCCGATAGGTTTTATCCCTTCGGGTGGTTCTACAAGATCCTAGACTTTGTTAGGGTACATGGACTCCATTCAGATTTCATAACCCTTTATCATTTTCTGTATCTTTATCTTAAAGTACTTCATTATAGTTAAAAAGGGTTCGTTTCTTATTTATCAGGGACCTTGTCATAAAACTCTCCCAAGAACATAAAACGATCAAGTTGACGAACAACCCTCCCACTACGACGAGGCACTACTTGTGTTTGTGTACATTGTGCAAATATTAAACTTACTAACTCACTATCCACACATTGTGCTGGTTCAAGAACCTACGTATTAGTGATTTGTTCAAGATGTGCACAAGTATCGGCAATCCTCCTACTACGACGAGGTAATGGAATGTCGATATCCATTTAATGTGGTATTTCCTCTTGTACTAAAGGTATAGACGAATATGCCCTATTTTTCTCTCCTCTCATTTCCAATATAACAACACTTCTCGTGGGCTTATGGTCCATGATATAATCGTCTTCTAAGAATCTGGCATTGATAACAATAACCTTACATTCTTAAGGATTATAAAATAAACCACCCTTGGTTCCCTTTGGATACGCAACAAAGAAATACACTTCTATTGTTGATTCCAACTAATCCGCATTACATTTCAGCACGTGTGCTGGACTGCCTCATACCCGAATATGCCGTAAACTGGGCTTACGCCTGGTCTACAATTCTATGAGTGTAGTAGGTACTAACTTTGATGGTACCAAGTTCAGAATGTATCCAGCTATTTCTAAAGTATATCCCCAAAAAGAATAAGGTAGGTTTGAATAGCTCATCATAGATCTTACCATTTCTATAAGAGTTTTATTCATTCTTTCTGCTACACCATCATGCTGTGGCATCCCCGGTGCAGACAACTGGGATGTAATCCCATTCTCTAATAAGTATTCCTTGAACTCTCCCAAGAGGTATTCACCACCACGATCTGATCGTAGTGAATTGATACATTTTTCTAGACGCTTCTCCATTTCTGTCTTTAATTATTTGAATTTCTTAAAAACTTCAGACTTACGTCACATTAAGTAAATGTATCTATACTTTAAATAATCATCTACAAATGTGATGAAATACTCAAAGCCTCCTCTAAGCTGGACATTCATGTGACCATACAAATCAGAGTGAACCAGTTTTAACTATTCTTTAGCGCTATAGCCTTTTGCCGAGAATGATCTCTTAGTCATTTTACCTTCTAAACAAGATTCACAAATTGAAAGTGCCTCCACTTCCAATAAACCTAATGGTCCATTTTCGACCAGTTTTTGAATTCTTTTTATATTAATATGACCAAGGCGTAAGTGCCAAAAATACATTTGGTTCATTTTGAAGGTTCCTTTCTCTTAATTTGTAAACTATTAATGCTATTCAATTCACTCAGTTGTAGTACTCACAAGTCAGGATTAATAATGTAAAGATCAATCACTAATGTACCAGAACAAATAAAATATTTTATTTTTTCTAACGATAACTGATTTATCATTAAAATAAACAAAACATTTGTCCTCAACTAATCTAGAAATAGAAATCAAATTCCTTATAATGGAAGATACATATAGACATTCTTTAATCATTAATTTCCTATTCTGACTAGACTGAAGATAAATATCTTCTACTGCAACTATTGCCACATTCGTAACTGCCCATATGTAAATTTTCTCTATTTTTAAGTTGTCTGGTTTTCTGGAACCCCTGCAAAGTATTGCTGACATGATTAGTGGCTCCCGAATCTACACACCAGGTACTGGTAGATCGGGCCACTAAACAAGATACAACAGTAAATAGATGAAATTTACATATGTTGTTATAACGGTTTAGGAAACTGGGACAATCTTTCTTCAAATGCACTTTTTACTGACAGTGAAAACACTGGCCCATAGGCTTTTTCACTCCTCCTAGAGGTTCAGCGACTGTTGCACGCACTGCTCCTTGTGGGATGCAGCTTATGTATTCTTCTTATTACTTTTTTGCTTTTGGGCTTAGAAGTTAAAACTTTCTCAGCCACTAGAGTACTAGCCAGCTTAGTAAGGAGTTCCTCAGTTGCTTGGAATTCTTTAAGAAGTTCCAACAATGAATAAAGCTTATTCATGTTGTAATTCTGTCGGAATCCCTTAAATAAATCCAGCAGCGACTGGAGAACGACATCGACCTGAGTTTCCCCATCGATTTTAGCTCCAAAGATCTCTTAGTTCATTCAGAAGACCGATCATCTTTAAAATAAGATCTTTAACTCGGGTTCCTTCAGCAATAGTCACGTTCATGAGGCCTTTCATCGAAACCTACCTTGCGACATGATCCTGATCCCCAAAAATAAATTTGAGGTTCAGTATTATGTCGTAGGCGGTGGCAAGAGACTAATGCTAATGTTGTAGCACATTTGACAAAAATGCCAGAATGTAAAACCACGCTATCTCATCAGCCTTTTTTCACCTCCGGTAAGCCTGGTTTTCCTCATCGGTCGCCCCTTTACCAAGTTCTGTTGGACAAGACTCAGTGAACACAAACTTGTACTGTTTAACAGTAAGCACAATGTTCAAGTTTCCTTTTTCAGTCAATATAATTAGGTCCAATCAATTTTTTTTAGTTAAGAATAATTAAAAGTGGATCGAAAGAGTTTGCCATTTTAAAACTTGAGAATCACATACAAATTATGATGGACAGTAATAACTTTGAACACATATTTTAAATATGGTACCTTCCACCATTTCAAAAAGCGTTCGCCAGCAGCCTAAGACTTTGAATAATATGCCCCGTTAGTGAGGTCGTCTATTATTCATTATTTTTTTTGACAGATGTAAACCTATTAAATTTTACTATCTAGACAATGCCTTATTGTCAAGCAATACATACTATCTAGACAATCCTTTAGTGTCAAGTAAAATTTAAATAGCCGACTTCCTTTTGTCCTACAAATAATAGTAGAGACTCAGTTGGAGAGCATACTATTATTTATATCTAAGTGTATACCATCATTTAATTTAGTCTAATGATTCTGCAATTTATTCTTTCCGATATGGTGGTGAGCACTAAAACCCACAAGAAAAATAAATCACATCATTTAAAATTATCAGTCAGTGAAATTTGTACAATGATTCCGCAATCTATTCTTTCCGACATGGAAGTGAGCACTATAACACACATGAAGAATAAATTACATCATCTACAAACCAATGATGGAGACCGTGGGATTTTTATGTGAAAAAATCCCTCACTCACTTAGTATTTAAAACATTATTTTCTGAGGGTTAAGAAAATTTTATATTAAATTCTAGTCAACTAAAATACAAGGGTATGAAATATAAAAGACATGTGCAATAAAATTATTTTGCTGCTTTTTTTTAAAAAAAAACTTATATTTTTCAATTACGCAAAATTTATATTTATATACCCTTTTTTAATTTGACAAGAACTAAACATAAAATAAAAGGTGATCTAGGTATGGTCATGTATCCGTGTTGTCCAAATAAGGAAACCTAATAATTAAACACATATGACCAACACACAATCACACAAAGCATTAAACATTCAATAATAAGAATAATTAAATCCCTGCTATTATAGTCCAAGCTTCATCATCTCTAGTCCGTTGGAAACCTGTAACGACCTATGTCGCCACTTTATTGACTATGTCGGGAATCAACCTTGGTGAAAACGCATTCTTCAACGTTCTTCGTTGAAGAAACTGCAATCTTAGATACAAAAGTCCTATGCCTCCATTTAAGGAGTTCACACAAAAACTATTATATCTAAACTGTAAAAAAAATTACATAGATCCTGTTCCTCCTTTTAAAGAGTTCACAAATTTGATCTAAATTTAATTTACAACCATGAATAAAACTCAAATCATCATGCACATTAAAATTAACCATGAATAAAAATATTGTGGGATCCAATCACATAAAACATAATTACCTGACCATAATAGCGGGACAAGAATATTGAAAAACAAGGGTTAGCGAGTTCTACATTCTATCCGACAACAACATGCACGAATATATTTAACTGGACAATATGGCTAGTTCAATCCGTACGCAGTATCAAAGAAAACCAATCCCTTTGATACCAATTGATGGAGACATAAATACAGGATCGTTTGATTTTGCGTTTAGATTGAAAAAAATACTTTTGCTAAAACCCTATAAGAAAAAAGGGATTTCACCTTTGTGGATGATGTAGAGGATCCATATGAGGAGACTAGGGTTTGAAAGCATCAAATTGCATTTGGTCAGATTTTTAAAATTCTCGCTGGGCTGCGAAAATTAATTGTTTTTGCCATCGAAACAACTTCTGATCGTTCTGATTTTTTTGCAAATGATTGTAACTTTGCATTCCGAACGACATATCCAAAAATCAGCTCGATCTAACGGTGCGATCAAAAGTTACAATTGATTTATGACTGCTGTGCTGAAAACCTAAAGATCTTCTATCGTATTCCTTCCGCCATCAAATCTAGCATCGAGTGTGGGCTACGGTATCACCAAGATTTTCTCCTCTCTCAATAGAACAAACCCTAACTCATGAGAATTATTGTTATAATGAGAAGAGACAAGGCCGGCGTATATATAAGGCTACGATAGGGACCTTAAGGAGAAATAAGTGTTTGGGCTCCCTATGGAATGTTGGAATCCTAATTCCACTATGAATTAGTTCCTTCCATAAATTATAATTCACACCACTAAAGAATTATAATTGCACTCCCGTCCTTATCTAAAAGTTTAATTTCGAGCTCCTTGTTATTAAATACTTACTATTCTCCACACGTTAAGATTACAGATAACCATCATTTAAATTAAATTACTGATAATTATATTTAAATGACTTCTTAATCCTTTTGCCTACCACTTAACTTATTTGATATGTCGAATTAACATAATCCACTTGCACAGTTTGACATGATCAAAACCTATAAGCTTCTCAAAGGGCTTTCATCAATCCCTATATCGGGACATGGATTCCATCAATAATTAATATTTATCATACATATAGTGTCGTCATCCAATTCATGAAGATTATTGATTCATAAATGAATCTCACTCTTAATGAGTCAAAACAACAAACACTACATATATATGTCTATTAATTATTTCAAGATTAAGAGCATAAGTAATCATAATAACCATGGAATTTTAAATTGTTTTATATAGTCAGTATAAAAACAATTAACCCAAACTGGTCCTATTCAATACACACGAAGTATACTAGCATAACGAGTTAAAACTATACCGTTTTCTATAGTTAAGATAAACTACTAAAACTCGTGCTACAGTCCTACCGACAGGGCCGGCCCTAGGCATAGGAGGCCCAGGCCACCGCCTAGGGCCCCCGACATACCAAGGCCCCCGATTTTTTTTGAACCTTTTATATACATATATATGCATATGTGTAATGTCTATATTATTTGGCGTTGAGATTAAATAACAAGCACTCTCCTTGGTCCAGCGGAAGTACCCTTGGTTTGAAATGCATTAAAGGCTAGGGCTTTGGTGTTCAAGCCCCGGCAGCGGTAGATGATTGTAAACCTTTTTTTTCTCCCTTTAAGGTTCTATTTTTGTCCACTACTTCCTTTTTCTTCCTTTTAAATGCATACAAAATCTAAGTTTATTAAGCATATTTTTCTTTTTTCTTTTTTTTTTTGCTTGAACAAAAGTCAATCATTTAGCTTTTGTTTTGATTAAAAATTTAAGGTGTTCTTGCTCATATCCACATAAAATTCAACTCACCTGCTCTTTAAGTTAAACCATCTTAACAACAATTCATTTGAAAAATAAAATAAAATCTAGATATCTCTTTGAACGTCTCATCTTTCTTTATCCTTCTTCAAGTTAAATCAATTTTAAAAATTCATGAGAAAATAAAATTATGTACCCTCTTTAACGTTATATATATATCTTCCTCCTATTGATTTGAATTGATCTTAACACTTCGTCAGTAGAGAAAATCCATTCAACACAGGAGGAATTTTCATGGTTAATCGTTTGAGATCATTTCCCAAAAATTATATATATTACATGAATATACAAAAATATGAAAAAGCCCCAAAATAAAATAATTTATTGGCTTTCTTAAACGAGATCTTTAGTTAGTTCCATTTATTTTTTTGTAATAAAGTCTTCACATTATTTAACCTTTTCTTATGTATTCATAATACATAACACTTTATATATTCTTTTGGTTCACAGTTATTTCTCTCTATAATTAGTTGATTTGAATATAACACTCTATCTTTAAGTTGTAGTTTTGACTATATTCTATACGATTGAAAAAATATTAATTACTCTTTTTATAATTTGTCAAATGTCATTGCTATAATGATATATATATATATATATTTATATTTTTTTACAAGTTTATAGATGTATTTATAATATATGAATATATAAAAATATAAAGGGCCCCGAAACAAAATTCGCCTAGGGCCTCTTCAAACTCAAGGCCGGCACTACCTACCGATGGGTGTCCAATTTCATCTAAGATTGTGAACCATTAAACTTATATTCCACAAGAACCGATGATATGATCTTCTGTGTGTAAGCTATACTCTACACACCAAATCATCTACTATATGGAATAAAAGACACACATGCACAATATTTAAATAAATAATATAATGCAATCGTTGCCCATAAAGATTCTCATTAAAATAGCAAAACCAAGTTTATAACATATCCAAACCAACACGAAAATTATGGCTTTTAGTATATCACTCTAACAAAATAAGGGTGCAGTTATGAACCCCCCCCCCCCCCCCGAAACTTTGTATTGCTTCCTTTTATCCATCAATCACACGTGGCATAGATTTAGAATGGGCTTGGCCCATCTACTAGTATATATATCAAACGTTTGATATATGAAGGTGTTTCTCTAAGATTGGCATGTGGCAGTCTTAATGAGTCATATTATCATCCATTCTCTTCTTCAATTAATCCATTCATTCTTAATCACTTTCTTTTACTCTTTAGTTTTTTCTCTATGTTTTTCCTTGCATCCAAAGTTCTTACAAATCTCCTTTCACTAAACATGATTCTAAAAATGGGTAGGTTCAAAAATTCATCTAAAAGCACACTAATCTCTATCATCTCTATTGTGACTTAAAATCAGGAGTGCAATTTGTTCTTTGTTCGTAGTCACTGGTTGAGGTTCGGAATTTGGAGGTAAAACCAAAATATCTAGCAACTCTTTTTTAATAAAAGCAATTAATAGTTTTATATAGATTATTCGTTGGTGTTTAGCATATTTTAATTATATTTGTAGTTTGACTTGCTTTTTATCTCTGAACTTGACCAGTTTGCACAGCGCACATCAATTGTTTGATAAAATGCCAAAATGGATATATATATATATATATATTCAGAAGCCTCTCTTCTAGGTACATTTAATTTCTTTTTAAATTTTGGTTTGATATGCTAGACAACGTAATCTATTTGTGGTCATTAATAACCTTATACTTTAATATTATAGATCTATAATTCAAATTTTTGTGAAGTAATTATACATTCTCTTAGAATTTATAATGCCTAGAGATGAAAAGTTTAAGATGAATATAGTGGCCATCTATCATTTTAAATCATCTTTATTGTTTTAAAATCCCATGATTTGTACTCCTAGAGTTTACAAACATATAGATTATAAGCCAATGTTATTTCTTAATAGTTAATTGGTTATGGAAGATTTTATCAATGCTTTTGGATCCAACAAAATGGTTCCTACATTTGTCTAATTTTCTATTTTAACTAATATGAGATATATGTTTCCATAATTCACACATTTCAAATTTACTACTGCCTTAACCCAAATTAAAAGTCCATTATTCCTTTTAAAATGCCATAACTTAAGAGGTCAAATCTATTCGAGGACATAATCATTCAGTTGGAAATTTTATAAAGATGCATATTATGCTCAATTTAGAACACAATTCGAGGATGAGGTGTATAAAGATGCATATTGTGCTCAATTTAAACAATCAAATGCTATTACACTTTTATATCCTAAATCTTTATTAATACAACCTTTTTGTGTACACCTTATTACTACATTTAATGCATTCAAACATAATGCATAAATAATCTATTGTATGAGTTCATAAAGGACCGTTTCTCATCAACATACATAAATCCTTTATCCAAGTACATAGAAATTTCCCCACGAACAGATCACACAAGAAACCTAAAGCCATAAAATTCTCAACCATTATAACATAGATCATATAATTCTTATAATTTTATGCTGGCATTAAATCAAAAGGAAATGTCCATAAATGGGGTAATCCTGAAGTAATTATAATTATTGGTAGTAAATAACAACCACAAGAGCTCTCAATAAACCAATAACCATAACATATATATAATAAATCTTATGAACAATGTGCCTCATCCCCAAAAGAATTCAAAATCATTTGTACTACAACATTCCAACTTTAGGACTTTATTTTGAACTACTTAGCTTTTCTCAATATTTATATTGTTGCTTCTTGACAATTATTTGAAATTATATGCCACATATTTTGCTCAAATGGCTTTGTTACTACCTCATGCTTCCTAGTATTTAGAATGTGTCGAGAAACTTTGAAGGCAAGAACAAAATTGACATGATCTTTGTTATTTGTCTTAAGTCAAAATTTGAGGTATAAATGATTTTCTTCGAAATCATAAAATAGTAATGGTCTAAATTTGAGGTTTATGTAACACCCGGTTTCCTTATCGCTTGCAAATCGCGGCCCATATCGCGTATAAGGCTGAATTTGGCTCCGGGTAGCCAAATTGGGTTCTGTAAAGGTTGGTATGGTTTGAAAACTTCCAAAAAGTCATATTAATATATTCAAGTGTGTTATAATGACCATAAGTTGTTTTGGGTGGCTCGGACGAAAATCGACTCGAAAATCACAAGTTTCGATCCTATGCGATAAGTTATTTTTACCCAACTTTGGATGACCATAACTTCCTCATCCGAACTCCAAATGAGTCCCCGTTTTCGGCCACGTATTCATTTCAATTCCCTCTACAACTTTCGTGTTTTGGCCGAGACCCAATTCCAACTCCTTGATGCCCAAAAGTGCGTGCGAAGTCGAGCTGTGACCAAAAACTGAAGGAGGCAGAAATTAACCCATGGAGTCGACTCCATGGGTAAGTGGGGAGTCGGCTACATGGTTCTGGCGAGATTTTTTATATTTCTTCATCTCATTTCTTCCTCATTTCACCCCAACCATTGGAGAGTCTTTAGAGAGAGAGAGAGGGGCGAATTTGAGGGGATGAAGAGGGATTGTTAAAGGCCTCTTATCCTACAACAAATCCATGTCATCATCATCATCTCCATCATCATCTTCATCTTCTCCTTCACCTCCATCCACCATAGCTAGGGTTTTGAGCTCAAATTGGGGATTTTCGCATCTACGCGATTTCGGCTCGATTCTTCCGCAATACTTCGAGGGATTGACCCTCTTAAGGTGGGAATAATAGTATTTTAACAATTTTTCCTACGATTACAACTTATTCATCTCAAATCGATCCAAACCTACGGTTTCTACTCAAAGTTGCATATGCATGGGGCTTGGGTTAATTTCTTTGGATATTTTTGATAGATTTGCTTCATATATGATACCAATAACGATTTTATACAAAAAGCCCCAATTATAAATGATTTATGAGAAAGTTTGGTATATGACCTTCAAGTACGTATACGATTATATACGCTAAGCTTTGATACGCTTATGTATGATGTCATATATGGGATTTAAACTATATTTTTGACAAAGTTACATATATTAGTGGTATTGTTGTTATGTTTAAGTTATAAAACTACGTTTATGAGATTTTCTACTTACCTAGCCAGTCCGTAAGTATGCTGGTCAAATATACAAATATGTTTTGAATAAATGAGGTCTTTAAATCATAATGGGAGGCTATTTGGGAACTTATATACATTGTTTGAGTATATTAGACTTTGCTTGGGGCCAATTGATGAAAACATATGAAACCTCCCAAACTAAGGATTTTCATGGTTTCTTTTCTTAACCGACGGACTTGGCGGATCTTGTTAAATCTCAACAATACCACTACATGTCTTACACTATGGATATATACATATATACAAGTTTTACGACTACATATGGAATACTTGCATATTCATATCTATATATGTTGGATTATATATTCTTGTGATTTCATTGATTTGATGAGATGATTTCTGTGATTTGATATCGGATGGCCACACCGTTCGTACTAGATAGATGGTGATTACCGGTAGCGTATAGCCTTGGTGGCTACGTGAGTATTATTGTAGCGTGCGCCTTTATGGCGGCGTGAGGTAGCGTATGCCTTTGTGGCTGCGTGAGGTAGCGTATGCCTGTGTGGCTGCGTGAGGTAGCGTATGCCTGTGTGGCTGCGTGAGGTAGCGTCTAGGTGGACCTGGTAGGTGGTCCCTGCCTTGGGCAGAAGAAACCGAGTGCCGGCTATCTCTGTACAGTAGATATATGAAAATCCTAGACGTGAGTTTGATATATGTGATTGATGTGATAGATCTAGTCGCGGTGTTGTGGCATATACTATACGATGACGTATATGTATACTTACATTGTTTTTCTCGTACTTTGGGTTGGGGACATCATACATATATTTGACGAAAGGTTTTCTATACATTGGCTGCTTCTAAATTGTATTATATACATATATGTGTTTACATTCGTATACATACATTTCTACCCAGATATGGTTTATTAAAGAGAAACAGCATATAAATTACTTTCATTATAATACATGGCATGGCATGCATGATTCCTAACTTATTTTCTTATACAACCCTTATAGTTCCCACTGAGCCCGTTTGGCTCACTCCCATTTTCCAAACCAGTGTTGCAGGTGTTCGTGGGAATGGTACGAGTGCAAGTCTAGATAGCTCTGATGGACTTTGGTCACCTAAGTCGTTGGGAAACGACTTGTGTACTAATTCTTTAGTTAATAAACTGGATATGTATATTGTATTGTTATGTATTTATATTGATGTCAAGTTATTATGAGATTGAGACCTCAATAGAGGCACTGCTGTGTACCAGGGGTGAAATTTTTATATGATAAGGAATTGATAGATGTGGAGATATTATTTTAGCTAAACTTGTGTTGGTTTGACAGGAAATGGTTTTATTGAAAGTACAAACTCCACATGCCAAAATTTTCCAAAATGTATGGTTTTAATCGATATCTCAACTATATAAATTCTAAGTTTTACACCTGATCACCCGTCGTCGCGTACGACTCCGTGGCTAACCGGGTCCCGGAGGTGAAATCCTCTAAACGGGATTTTGGGGCGTCACAGTTTATGTAATTTACTCATTTTATTTTATCTAATATTGAACTCTTAAATTCAATAATTGATGCAAATTATATGATCCAGTAATTGATGATTATAACCGATCAATTACTCTTTTTTCTCCTACTTCCTTACCTTTTAGTCTTAATACATTATTCCAGCCGTGCACCTTTTTTTAACCTTCTAAATCCACTTATAGAAATTTAATGCAAAATAAATAGTCAATTTGAAGAAAAGGAGTTTTATTTCTTGCATCAATATTCACTTCAATTCTTATAATGAATATTCACATATATTATTTACCTTATATATCTTAAATCTCATCTTCAGTTGTTCTGTTCTTCTGAATGCTCGATCGGGATGCCTATGCATCTTGGCACCATTGTTTGTCTTAATTAAGTGGCTTTCTCATTTGACTTTGTATGCACATGCAATTATTGTTTACAGTTGAAGTGAAGCTCCACTTTTTCTATATTAGGCTTTTACTTCTTGTATTTATGGCCATGTTAAAGAATTGTTCTACTTGGGCTCAATAATTGATTCATCTCAATTTTAAAAATTTCTTTGACTTAACTAATATGTTAGCTGTAACACCCTATGTTTTTAATCTATAATTAGTAAATTTAATATCCCTGTCAAGGTTGGCGCTAGACCGGTATGGCCATTTGGAAGACCGGTCCGCAAGTACAAAAGTTTTGGAAACCTTGGCACCGGACTGGTATGGCCTTTTGGCAGACCGGTCCGCGATCTAAAATTTTCAAGTTTCTTTGGCACCAGACCGGTCTCCACTTTTCCCAGACCGGTCCACAATGTAAAATCCTGTAGCTTCGTTTTTAACGATTTGACCCGCATTGACCCTTTTTATTTCTTCTTCCTCAACTTCATTTCGCCATTTTTGAACCTCAGAGCTCTAGGGAGAGGTAGAGAAAGGTTAGATGAAGGATTTTGATGCATGGTAGCTCAAATCTTCAAGTTTTGTACTGAAATCGCATATTTCTCAAGCCTTTTGCTAGCCGAATCCATTTCCGAGGTGTAACCAACCATTAGGTTGATGTAGATGGTTGTTTTTAGCTCTTCATTTTTTTCTAGAGCTTATCGAGGTGGGAACTCTCCTCTCATCTTTATTTTTCAAGCATTTATAGTTGATTGAGTTGAAATACTAGATTTTCGGTACCAAATTCTTTTTTCCTCTTGCATGCATGTTGTATAACCTTAGATTATAACATCTGAGCATTTTTATTGATAGAATATTGGTTGTATTTGATGAAAACATGTGATGACTATCCTGCATGTTGCTATTTGTGTACACATTTAAGAATTTGGTGCTAGATTGGCTAGAATCATCAACCTCATGTCTAATACTTGACATTTAGAACTAAATTAAGAAAATTTCCAGTATAATAAACACTTTTAATTCATTTTAACTTGTGATTAGACATGCACTCAATGCTTGATGATGATTCTAAAAGTGTCTAGTGATTTCTTCTCAATACTTGGCTTACGAGATTGTATAAATCATGTTTATAACTAAGTGGCATTGTGTTTCATGTTAAACGCATAATAAAAATCATGATTATGGATTGCATTTATGATCATATGAAAAAACCTTTTTACAAATAACCAATTGCGGTGCGGTTACGAGGTTGTTGGAACCGAAAAGCACCGGTATAGAAATGCTTGAGTTGATATTATTGCACAGACCAATGGAAAGATGGGGTGCCATGAAATCTGGTTACTAGTGCACTGGCCCAGGGGAAGATGGAGTGCATTTAAGTGTAGTAAATTCCGTCTAGTACCAGTATTAGGTCGAGAAGGAGGAGGTGGATAGACGTTTATACGGTTATTGGGAGAGATATACGTTGACAACAAATTTACATGAATTGTGTAAAATAAATGGTTTTACTATTAATGGGTATAATTTTGAAAATTTTTTCAACGATGGAAATTCATAATTCTTCATATCATGATATGTTCATGCATTGCATTTTCCTTTCCCTATAGTTCCCACTGGACCAGTTTTGGCTCATTCCCTCATTTATATTTCAGGTATACCTCGTGGTACGGGTAGAGCTCGTGAACCAGGTTCGAGTTCGTCTTAGAGCCACTCTGATACCCTTATGGATTTTAGTTCGTTGTATTATCTTTGATTGTGGAACTTGTTATCTCTAATGAAGTTGAGAGACTTTGTGTTATCTATGGTTGTATTAGTTTGTATTTACAATTGGACTTTATTTGGACTTCGGTTTGTCAGTGAATTATGATTTGTATTATTGTGTGTTGGACTAGTTCATTGTTTGGATTGTAAAATTTATTGTGATGTTTTGGTTTATTAAACTTGGTGAATTTCTTAGTATTTTCGAATACTTTGTGTCAAAATTTTGTTAGATTTCTTAGTATTCCCTGCATATTATTCCATCCTAAATGTATCGCCCTTTGCATCGTATGCTCAAATTAAATCTCTAAATGATTTTGCATTACAATTCGAGTCTTAGTTTAGAACAATTGATTTTGCATTACAACTCAAGTCATAGTTTAGAATAAATGATTTTGCATTACAACTTGAGTCATAGTTTAAAAAGCACAAGATATCCATCACTCAAACCATTGTTTATAGATATGGTAAATAAGATTGAATAAGCATTCTTGCTACAAAACAACCTTCGAATGCAAGCTTTCTCAACCATTGAAGACAAAAGTTGTGGTAAGCATCCCAACATTATGGACAATAAATATTATAAATGCGTAACAAGCCATTTTTCCACTAATATTCTCCATTCAATTATATAAAATATAATAACCATAAATAGTCCTATCTACTTACCAAAAACGAAAATCCAACTTATCAACCTCTTCACAACTTTAAAGTCCTCTGCAATAAACTTTTAAAAAATCAAGTTGAGCAGACACGCATTATGTCAAGAAAATATAGTAGAGAGAATATCTACACACGCAAAACACAAGGAAGAGATAAAAGATTATCTATTAGCTTAAAAAATATAATTTGCAGAAAAGAAGAAAAAATGATGATGGATTTTATAGGGATAGGAATGCGGGAAAGTGAGTTCTTTTATATATATGAATAATAACAGACAAACACACACATATATATATGAAGGAAATATAGCAGAGAATATTTCACAAGTAGAACACAAGGAAGTGATAAAAGATTATTCATTAACTCAAAATATATAATTTACAGAAAAGAAGTAAAAATGATGATGGAGATGACGTTTTCTACAAAGGACGGAGTTTATGGCAATGGGAAGGGGGAAGTGAGTTCTTAGATATATATGAATAATAACAGACAAACACACACATATATATATGAAGAAAATATAGCAGAGAATATTTCACAAGCAGAACAGAACGAAGTGATAAAAGATTATCTATTAGCTTAAAAAAATACAATCAGAAAAGAAGAAAAAATGATGATGGAGGTAATGTTTTTTTGAAAGGATGGAGTTTATGGGAATAGGAAGGGGCGAAAGTGAGTTATTTTATATATATGAATAATGACAGACAAACACACACACACACATATATATATATATATCAAGAAAATATAGGAGAGGGAATATATCCGCACAAGCATAACACAAGGAAGTAATCAAAGATTATCCATTAACTAAAAAAATATAATTTGCAGAAAAGAACAAAAAATGATGATAGAGATGACGTTTTCTACAAAGGATGGAGTTTATGGGAAGGAGAAAGTGAGTTCTTTGATATATATGAATAATAACAGACAAACACACACATATGTATGAATAAAATATATAGCAGAGAGAATATTTCCACAAGCAGAACACAAGGAAGTGATAAAAGATTATCTATTAGCTTAAAAAATATAATTTGCAAAAAAGAAGAAAAAATGATGATGGAAATAAAGTTTTGTGCAAAGGATGGAGTTTATGGGAATAGGAAGGGGGGAAAGTGAGTTCTTTTATATATATGAACAATAACATACAACACACACACACACACACACTTATATATATATATACTTGGGGTAACCCATGCCGATGGCACTACGGCTTAATTTATGTAGCCGTTATGTACCAAAATAAAACTTAGCGGACATATTTACCAATTGCATAGTCAGGTACCTAATACCAACCAATAGCGAAAGAAAAAATATGGATTTCGTGTCAAAGATAAAACTCGTTTCAGAATACAAAAATCTAATTAATATTTATGCAAACTCGCAAAGGCGTGTAAAACCACCTTGGCAAATATAAACTGCATTCTATGTAAGTTTTTTAAGGTAAGCTTTATAACATCCTTGCGGTAACAAATAACTTCAAAAGCTAACTTATTTAGAGTCAAAAGAACTTTGGCAGGGGAACTTACGGTAACAATTTTCTTATAGAATGGATAGAAGGGGAAAAAAGAAGGTAAAAAAATAGTGCTACTAATTAAAACAAAATCATTGAAGTAAAGAAAAAGAAAAAATAAAAAAAGAAGTATAATGATGAGTATAAAACTATAAATAGGTCGAAAGAATATTGAATTAACATAGAATGATGATTAGTTAAAAAAACGTTGGCCTTACCTTATATCCGATTGACCCCTTTCTTTGTCACTAATAGTTTGTGGCATCCTCTATCTTTGCTCAATATCAACACAGCTCCATTTTGGATAAATCAAGAATTAACTTCAAACACTAAGGTCTTTGAAAAATATTGGGGAAAGAAGAAAAACTTGGGTGAATCTGAAGTGCAACTTTATAAAAAAAAGAGTAAGTCCACTCTTTTAAAGCCTAAAATCATATTGATCGCAACAAATTGATTGTTCGCCAGCGAATATCAAATAGGACCAACGTTAACTTGGGTTTTAAATCAGCCATGAACAAAATAAAAAGATTTTTATGTAGCAAGTTTAACACCAAGTACCGGCAATTTGATGTACCAAAAAGTCATAGTTTTGGATAAAATTAAGGGTTAACTACATTTTAGTACATTGTACTGGCACTGAAATTCCATTCGATACAATATACTTTTTTTTTCGAATATAGCAATCTACTTCCTATTATGTTTCGATCTAGTACATAAATTTGTACGAAAATAACTCCCATATTGTTTTAAATCGAAACAAAACAGGAAGTAGATTGTTATATTTGAAAAAAAAATTATATTGTATCAAATGGAATTTCGGTGCCAGTACAATGTACTAAAATGTAGTTAATCCTAACATTTAAGAATCTTTTATAAATAGCAGTCGAAAGTTGTACAAATAATAGAACTAATTAAGCATCGTAAATGAAGTTCCCTAAGCATAATAAACATGAAAAATTATTGGTGATAAAATGAAAAGAGACTACTGAGTTTGAAGTGCTTATTAGAACTTGAAAATCTGATGTTTACATGTAGGATTTAAAGAGCCTCTTGGAGATGCTCTTAGAAACTTCCTTTATCTCATTTTTCAAATCCAAAAAAGCAAGATTTAGTAGCCATCAGATGTAGAATGTTGGTTCAGTAGAAATAAGAATATAACATAAATGAGACTCACCAATAGAATAAGCAAAATTACTTGATGTTGCTGAGCCATAGATTTTATTTTGCCGAAACATTAAACATATTAATTTAAAAAAACAATCCCCCCAAGCATGAAAAGCCCTAAGCAAAAGCTAATGGAAACAAACAAATGAATAAAACTAAGCTTATCAACTACTAACCAAAAATTAAAGTTTATACTCCATATGTCTCACATAAAGAGTCTCATTTTGAATTTTGCACTTTTTAAGAGTACACAAATCCTCCTACAAAAGTTTGTCTATTGGGTAGTTGGTGTTTCATTTCGTGTATTATATAATTCACCTAATCCCAATACACACTTAAAATGTAAATATTTTAACTCTCCACAACACTATAATATTTGGGGGGAAAAAAACTTGATAAAGCCATTTAATAGTGATCGATTTGGGAATTTAAAAGGTGCTTGCCAATAGCAAATAGTATATTTTTTCTGACAAATTTTAGCAAATAAAGGTATTGCTTGCTCTATTGTTTGGAAGGAAATAGTGGCTTCACCATTATAGCATTATCGCATTGGTTATTTGAAAGGATCTGCTCTATTATATGTGTAGACTAATTCAAATAAAGGAGTCATACTACAAACTTTTTTTAAACAATGTTGGTCAGAAGACCACACCAACAATGAAAGAAGACTCAAAAAATAATAGAATATGCATATCCATTCCAAAATCACCGTTTATTAGAATTAATACACAACTATGTTGATTTTTGGGATACAAAGAAAATGTAAACAAAACCAAAATATTAATAACACCTAAAATTTATCAACAATAAAAAATAGTTTGTAAGGAAAGATTTTAAATTCGCATAAAAATCTCAAGCTGACTATGGAGAGAGCTACCAACCAAAAGAAAATAACCTAAGTTTCCAGAATGTAAAACCCCAATATATTATTCAAATGGTTAACTAAGATGATTAAGTAACCAAATATTAAAAGAAAAGCATTGGTCAATGTGAGTCCAAGTACCTGAATATTTGTCTAAATTTTCAATTTGCAGCCCATAAATCTAAAATACAACAAATATGGCCATACATAAAGATTATTCAAAATTTTACCACAAAGGAAATTATGCCTAATCTTTACCATATATATTAAAATTCAAATTTTAGTATCCAAAATTAATTGAAAAAATGAAACATCTTTAGGTACAAAAGCTAATAATTTTTTTACATAAAAAGTTTGTATACTCAATTTTTTATAGACATTACAAAGAAAAGGGGGGGAAAATGTAATATTGGCTCTATTACTAATTTTCCAACTTTGATATTCTAACTTTGAAAATCCACAACTCTAACTTTGATATTATAACTTCCAACCCTAATTCTAGCATAATAATAAAGAAGAGAATGGCAGCATCAAGTTGGACTAAAATCAAGCGCAAAGATATTGAAGCTTTCTGTATTTGAGTACCTTGTAGTGCTATTATCAGAGTAGGGATGGAGGTAGAGGTGTAAACGGGGTGATCGACCTATCAATCACTCTTCACTGTAGTAGATCGACGTCGATGTGATACCCTGTGTCCCGTTTTTTGTGTTAACCATTTTTTAAGTCGGTTAAGGCTTAATTTTCGTTAGAGAGCGAGCATTGGGTTCCGAGCTCTTCGCACTCAACCCGATGCTTATAAAATTTCATGTTAGACATATTAAGTTTGAGGGAGTGATCGTTATGTTGTTCGAGTGGTTCAGATTGAAACCAAGGTGTAAATCATGTGTTTCGACTTTTCGCGATTTGTCGATTTTTAGCCAACTTTGAGAGGCCATAACATATTCATCCGATATCCAAATGACTCCCCATTTGGGGCCACGTCTTCATTTCTTTCTCTTATACAACTTTCATGTTTGGGCCGAGTCGAGATTCATCCATTTCGAGGTCCATTTCGGGCTCAAAAAATCGAGTATTGGTGTAGTGACCACCATGATTGATCATGGACCCTTCTGTGGACATTTGTTTGGTTCATGATCGATCATGGAAGGCCATGATCGATCATGGTTCACCTGGAAGTCTATTTTGATGATATTTGACCCATTTTTCTGCTATTTAACACTCATACACCACCATTTTCGAGCTTCACTCATACAGGGGGTTCTAAAGAGAGATAATGGGAAATTCTTAAGTGATTCTTGAGGTTTATTCATCATCCTACAAGATTTAAGCCTCAAATCACTTCTTCCTTCACTATTCATCGTTTTCCACCTTCGTCTTCGCGCGTGGAGCTTGGAGGCAAGCTAGGGTTTTGCAGATACGACATCTATGCTTCCTCAACTCCTCAATATTTCTTCTCTAAGGTGGGAACACTAGTATAAAACCTCTCTTATAAACCCTTACTTGTTGTGTTAGTGATTTGTACTCAAATTGGGGATTTTTATAAAAACCTTAGGCTATTTGCATCATGTGGGATTTGGGCTAGATAACTCTTCGATTAATGATGGGTAGTATTAGAAAATCACTCATATTGCATGATTTGAGTATTAAACTCATGTTTTCACTTCCACACCATAAGATTCATAAAGAACCCATCATGTACACACATGTGGAAACCTATGAATTGGGTTCTTGGGTTTGGTGCTTATAGGATGATTAATTGTGGATTATTAATGTTAGAGACACATAGATATACTAGTAAACACAACTGTATAGCATTATTTAGGATATCTACACTATGAACTTACTAGGGAGGTATGATACACAACAACCTTTAGGGTTAGTGCCTTGTAAAAAATGTGGTAGACACTCGTATAATAATATAGCCCTATACACCCTAGAAATGTTATAACTTATGTTGGATGGGTTGTAGATACTCATGGCTTAGTGCACAAGGTTGAACATATTACAAATGTCCCGATTGAACTAGAAACACAAGAATAAGTGCTTAGACTGTTAGTATGATGTGAAAACTTTACTAAAATGCTTACAGCCATAGTTTGATGCATATGACACATAATGAAATGTAATATACTGATAATGAACCATTTGGCCGAATAATGAAAATTATTAGTTAAACAATAAGGTCATGGGTAATTGGATCGATAGCAACGATTATGATGATCGATAATGATTATGTGATTATATATATGTTGATAGCCATACGTGTGATGGATGATTTGATGATTCTCATACATTGTTAAGTGAGAAATCGAGATATTCCTGCTGTTATGATCACACATATGGGCTGGATATGATAGACCGATCACAGGGTAGGGCCCGCGTGGCTCGAAGATGGGCCGCCTATTGCCACCTATGGGTGAAAATCCCTAAACCGTGCACTGGAAAAATGAAGTTGGTGACTCCGCCGGTGGTTGTGGTTGCCCACAAAGGAGAGCCTACTCTATGTATCTTGCCTTCCCACATGACTATGTGTTCTGGGTTATATGAGTTTCCCTGGTAGCGGAGCAGGTCCTGTGTACCACTACTTTCCTAATGGTGAGTTCCTCGGGAAGTAGTTGGGCTACTAATGGTCATCACCCTGCTAGGGTATCGCCTGGTGTAGTTCTTTCCAGAGTGTCGATGTGGTTTGTATGAGGTGTTCTCCATGTTAATTATTCGGAGTGTTGTCCCTGGGAAAATGACCATCGCGTGGGTTATCTCTGAATGACCTACTTGGAGAACCAAGTCCCTAAGCCACTCCCCACTCGGAGGAGACATGGATAAGAGCCTTGGACCCTTCGGGATCCATTGTTTTAGGCCTGGATATACTAACCGCGGGGTGAAACTTTAGCATTATGCTGGAGACGTGATACGAGAGCTATTGTGCGATTGTTGATTATGTTATTATTATTGTATCATATCATGTCTTGTATTGGCTTGTGTATGTTGCCTCGGCTAGATATAGACGATGTAAGATTTATGTGAACACTAGCTACGGATCATAAAAGACGTAGGGAAACATTTGGGCCACTCATAATGTATTAATATGTAAAGAGGAAATATATAATAACTAGTGAGCCTTAGAGATGGAATATAGGCATGTGAGCGCGTATCGATGGTTGAATGAATTGGCTGGATCATAATGAACATAAGCTATCAATAATCAAAACGGTAACTAAGGCTAATGGATAGCAAAGTAAGAGGACACTGTAACATAACGGTTTAGACGAAAGATCTTGAGACGAAGCCAATTAGCTGGCCAAGTATAGTATTCATAATGTATTATAATTAAAGTGGAAACCACAAATACTTGACCTATAGTTATTGACTTTCGATATAGGCACGGCTAGTTGATACAAGCTGTAGAGCTAATCCATTAAGGCCTGACGAACCTTAGGAAGCTAGCGTCAGAACGAGATGACCTTAGATTAACGATTCCTTAGTAATGTGGGAACACGTGAGAGGTTCACCTATGGGATATTTATGGATGTGATCAGTTAGTTGGATAGTTAGTATCTGGTGGCTAAGATGGGAATCCTAGTGGGGTTTGCATGCACGGTTTTTAAATTATTATTTTAATGTAAAGCACTTACTTTATATATAAACTTGCACGTGCGTGTGTTTGCAACATGTATTTTCTATACAAAATATATATAGTTCCCACTGGGCCTGGATTTGGCTCATCCCATTTTCTAACGGTTTTGCAGGCTTAGCATCTCGAGTGGCGCATGACGTACGTGTATAGAGTCCTCTGATGTCCATAGTCTGCATTTAGTCCTTTTTCGGGAAAGGATTATATTGTATAGTCGTTTTGGTTTCCTTTTGTTATAAATGGACTATGATTTGGTAAACGATTTGTATTATAAACATATGTTGAACTGTTGATGGTTTTTATATGTGGAGTTGATTTAAATGTAGTTTGATGTGATTCCATTTGTATGAAAAATGGTTTTAAATGTTATAGGCCGGTTTATTACTCAAACAAACTCCACATGCCAAAATTTTATAAAACAGGACTTTCTATGAATCACATTTTATTTAAGAACAAGTTTTTAAAAGTTATGGATTTATTATTTCATACTAGCCGTCTTGCACGGCATCCGTGATTAACCGAGTCCTGGAGGTGAAAATCTCATTACGGGATTCGGGGCGTCACAGTTGTAGATGGTGAACTTTGGTTGTGCGATAGTGACGGAAAAGTGAACATTGGTTGTGTGATAATAGCGAAAGCTCTATGAAAAAGTTTTCATTAGGGAGTGTAGAGAGAGAAGAGAGAGATTGGAGAAGTGTAAATGAGATGTGTGGTGGGTTGATAAAGTTAAGAGAGAGAGTTGTAAATAAGTGGTCACGGATGAAATTCCCACAATAGATAATTCAAAAAATTAATAAACTAGAAGTTTACTTTTCAAGAGTGTAGAAATTGAGTTTTATGAAACATTTATTTAATTTTTCAAGATTCTTGAAAACCTTTGTGATATTGATGCAATTAATGAACTAATACAGAAAATTAACCAATCAATCACAACATAAGGGTTTTTTACGTGGTAAACTCTCAAGTGAGAGAAACATCCATGGAGGCACCCTACCTCAAAACAAATCCACTATTTAAAAAGTTTTTACAAGAGTTTTACACGGACAAAAGGAATATAACGACCCTAATGCACATCCCGTACAATACCAAGGGTACACACTTCCCTCACCAAGCCGACTCAACAAAACTCACAAACCTAACTAATAATAGCAGACTATCCGAGATAACCTCAACAAGAATCAAGAACAACAATAAGCTCAATCAAAAAGAATTCCATAAGTTCCAGATTTAATAAAACTCAACTAGTTTCAAAAGAATTTTTACAAATAAATTGTAAGCCAATCTTCAATTAGAAATACACAAACTAAATTCAAAGATTATTCAATAAACAATCCTTCCAAAACAGAATATGTATACCAGATTTCTAATCAAAACACATATCAAATTCGCCTAGTAATTTCTCAGATATGCAAGCATTAAACCAATAGATTTCTACTCAGCAATGAACATTAAAAACAGCCTTTAAAAACAGATTTTCTGCAACACTAATAAGCAGAATTTTCAGCACAAGACAGCTTAAAAAAAAACAGCACAGAACAATGTTTTACGCAGCAAAAACAGCAGCAGAAGAACAACAACAATGGCAGCAATAAACAGAATTAATTCGCAGCAGTAAAAACAGATTTTATAGTCTGTTTTGGCAGCAATAATACACAGGAATAATCAATAAAAAACAGTCCAGAAAAAACAGCTTATATTCAAGAATTTTCAGACCCAAATAGTATCAAATTTAACCACTCAAAACACAGCAAATTTCGAGTATAAGCGCAACTAATTCTCAGATCTCAAAACGGATTTTAAGTATAGATTCAATACTAATTAATCAAGAAGGATTCAGAATGATATTACCTGAAATGAAGAAGAAAAAATCCGCAAGAATGGAAAGATAAAACTCTTTAACCATCACTTCAAATCTTTGATTTCGAAAAAAACCCCAAATCTCATGAACTTCAACTTGAAACCCAATCGGAAAACACCAAACCACTCTCTCAAGATAAGAGATGAAATATTCAAAATAAGATCCACTCTATTCTCTAGATTGAACTACAAATTAAGCCTAAAGAACCTTTGTTCTTCAATATTCTAGAGAGAGAAAACGAATGAGAGAGATGAGAGAAAGCTAGGGCTCAATTTCGTGTGTGTGTGTTGTGCGTGTGTTGTCTACATAGAGCACAAAGTGAGAAAAGAATATATATGTGTGTGTCAATCTTAACCAATCAAATTAGAGATAATAAGTTCACATGGATCAATCATCTCCACCATTGGATTAAAAAAAAACATCAAAGGCTAAGATAAATTCTAGACACAAGCACACTAGAAAGCATAATTAAGCTCAAAAAAAAATTTAAAAAACATTTTTTAAAATTCTGGAACTTATGTAAAAAATATAAGCGGATTGAGAAAAATGTATACTTGAATATTGATCTCCGCAATTCTGGCTTCTCGGACACGGCTACGACGCTCAAAAAAATCTCTCCGAGACTCTACAAAAAAGAACCGAGGGGCGTGCAAATCTAGACACGAAAGAATGACTTTTTTTGACTCGAAATGCTCCAAAAAAATTGCAGCCGAGGAATGGCACTTACAACGGATGTCCAATATATTGGAGGGTGGGATCATATCTTATTTGTGTGGGATAATTTAGGAGGGTTTAAAGTCCACTCTCTTTTATTATTATAGATATCAAGAAAATATAGCAAATAGAATATCTCCACAAGCATTAAACAAGGAAGTGATAAAAGATTATCCATTAACTCAAAAAATATAATTTGCAGAAAAGAAGAAAAAAAGATGATGGAGATGACGTTTTCTACGAAGGATGGAGTTAATGGGATTAGGAAGGGGAAAGTGAGTTCTTTTATATATATATATATGAATAATGACAAACAAACACACAAAAATATATATATCAAGAAAATATAGCAGAGAGAGTACCTCCACAAGTAAAACATAAGGAAGTGATAAAAGATTATTCATTAACTCAAAAAATATAATTTACAAAAAAGAAGAAAAAATGATAATGAAGATGACGTTTTCAACAAAGAATGTAATTTACGGGAATGGCAAGGGGGAAAGTGAGTTCTTTTATATATTTATGAAATGATAAACACACACATATATTTATATGAAGAAAATTTAGTAGACCACAAACAGAACACAAAGAAGTGATAAAAGATTATCCATCAACTCAAAAAATATAATTTCCAGAAAAGAAGAAAAAATGATGATGGAGATGACGTTTTCTAGAAATAATAGAGTTTATGGAAATAGGAAGGGAGAAAAGTGAGTTTTTTTATATATATGAATAATGATAGACAAACACACACACATATATATATATATATATCAAGAAAATATAGCAGATATCTTTACAAGCAAAACAAAAGGAAGTGATAAAAGATTATCCATTAACTTAAAAGATATAATTTGCAAAAAAGAAGAAAAAATGATGCTTGAGACATTGTTTTCTACAAAGGATGGAGTTTATGGGAATAGGAAGAGGGAACGTGAGTTCTTTTTTATATATGAATAATGACAAATAAACACACACATATATGAAGAAAATATAACAAAGAGAATAGCTCTACAAGAAGAACATAAGGGAGTGATAAAAAATTATCCATTAACTAAAAAAATATAATTTGCAGAAAAAAATAAAATGATGATGGCGACGTTTCTTATAAAGGATGGTATTTATGGAAATGGAAAGGTATGGAAATGGAAAGGGAGAAAGTAAGCATATATATATATATGAATAATGACTTACAAACATATATATATAGGGAGAGAGAGTGAGTGGCGATTGCTTATATAGACAATAAAATGACACTAACTAAAAAAGCTCCACCAATAATAAAAATTTACCACATTCCAACTTAATAGTAGATGCAAAATAATATATACAAATATATATATATATATAATCAAAGTATATGTGACGCCCTGAGTGATGAGTACTCCCTTGTGTGGAGGAATGGTAGCTCGAGCGATGAGTACTCCCTTGTGTGGAGGAATGGTAGCTCAAAGGGGGCATCCGACACCGGAAGTTGGGGGATCCTTGGAAACCCATATAAGTAAGATATGGTCGCTAATTAAGTACGAGGCCTTTTGGGTAGCTCACTGGCTTCGGATCCCATGAGAACTCCGAAGTTAAGCGTGCTTGGACCAGAGAAATCCAGGGATGGGTGACCCCCTGGGAAGCTGGTCGTGAGCTCCCAGAAACAAAGCCGTGAGGGTAGATGTCCTGGGGCTGAGGCCTGGCTAGGACGCTACCCAGAGCAGACAATATCGTACTGAGGTGCGACCGGGTCGTTACAAATGGTATCAGAGCGGACCCCACAGAGTACGGTGTGTCGACGAGGACGTCGATTCCCTTGGGGGGAAGGATGTGACGCCCTGAGTGATGAGTACTCCCTTGTGTGGAGGAATGGTAGCTCGAGCGATGAGTACTCCCTTGTGTGGAGGAATGGTAGCTCAAAGGGGGCATCCGACACCGGAAGTTGGGGGATCCTTGGAGACCCATATAAGTAAGATATGGTCGCTAATTAAGTACGAGGCCTTTTGGGTAGCTCACTGGCTTCGGATCCCATGAGAACTCCGAAGTTAAGCGTGCTTGGACCAGAGAAATCCAGGGATGGGTGACCCCCTGGGAAGCTGGTCGTGAGCTCCCAGAAACAAAGCCGTGAGGGTAGATGTCCTGGGGCTGAGGCCTGGCTAGGACGCTACCCAGAGCGGACAATATCGTACTGAGGTGCGATCGGGTCGTTACAGTATAGGCACGTGACTACCATTTCTATATCAACTTTGAAAAAATTAAATTGAAGTAACAATCTATAATATAATTATTTTACATAGTCTAATTACTATCCATAATATGATGATTATCACTTGTAGAATTGCATACAATAAAAAATGAAACTTGTTGTGACTCCCCGAATCCTGTTAAGAGGTTTTCACCTCTGAGACCCGGTTAATCACGGTGTCGTACGCGACGACAGGTGTAAATTATAAGAAATTTAAGTAAAAAATCTATTCCAGAAAATTTTTGATGGAGATATTAATACATGATCGTTTGATATTGCATATAGATTGAACAAAAAACTTTTTCTAAAACCCTATAAGAATAAAATGGATTTCACCTTTGTGGATCATGTAGAGGATCCATATGAGGAGACTAGGGTTTGAAAGCATCATATTGCGATTTGGTCAGATTTTTTAATTCTCGCTGGGCTACGAAAATCGATTGTTTTCGCCACCAAAACGACTTCTGATTGTTCTGATTTTTTGTGCCATAATAGTAACTTTGCATTCCAAACGACATATCCAAAAATCAGCAAGATCCAATAGTGCGATCAAAAGTTACGATTAATTTACGACATCAGTACCGAAAACCTAAAGATCTTATATCGTATTTTTTCCGCCATCAAATCTTGCACCGAGTGTGGGCTCCGGTATCACCAAGATTTTCTCTTATCTCAATAGAATAAACTTTAACTCATGAAAATTATTATTATTTGAGAAGAGACAAGGCCGTCGTATATATAAGGCTACGATAAGGACCTTAAGGAGAAATAAGTGTTTGGGCTTCCTATGGAAATTTGGAATCCTAATTCCACTATGAATTAGTTCCTTCCATAAATTATAATTTGTACCACTAAAGAATTATAATTGCACTCCCGTCCTTATCTCAAAATTATATTTCGAACTCCTTGATATTAAATACTTATTATTCTCCCCACGTTAAGATTACAGATAACCGTCATTTAAATTAAATTACTGACAATTATATTTAAATGACTTCTTAATCCTTGAGCCTACCACTTAGCTTATTTGACATGTCGGATTAACATAATCCACCTGCAGGGTTTGACATGATCAAAACTTATAAGCTTCTCAAGGGGCTATCATCAATCCTTATACCGGGACAGGGCTATCATCAATATTTAATATTCATCATACATATAGTGTCGTCATCCAATTCACAAAGATTATTGATCCATAAATGAATCTCACTCTTAATGAGTCAAAACAACAAACACTACATATATATGTCTATTAATTATTTCAAGATTAAGAGCATAAGTAATCATAATAACCATGGGATTTTAAATTGTTTTATATAGTCAGTATAAAAACAATTAACCCAAACTAGTCCTATTCAATAAATACAAAGTGTACTAGCACAACGAGTTAAAACTATACTGTTTTCTATAGTCAAGATAAACTACTAAAACTAGTGCTACAATCCTACTGATGGGTGTCAAATTCCATCTAAGACTGAACCATTAAACCTATATTCCATAAGAACTGATGATATGATCTTCTGTGTGTAAGCTATACTCTACACACCAAATCATCTACTATATGGAATAAAAGACACACATGCACAATATTTAAATAAATAATATAATGCAACTATTGCCCATAAAGATTCTCATTAAAATAGCAAAATCGAGTTTATAACATATCCAAGCCAACAACAAAATTATGGCTTCAAGCTCTTCATACTCAACTACTCCAAGTCTTCATTAATCCTTTATTTGAGGTGGGAACATGAGTAAACTTCTCTTCTCTACTCTAATTTACATGTTTTATACTTTAGATTGTTAATTTTGAGTTTCACCCACATGAACCCTAGATTTGCTATTTTAGAGAAGAGATGATTTTTTAAATTTATATTAATTGAACTATGAAGTTGTGGGTAAATACAAGTATTTAGCATAATGATGGTATTTGATATATGAACTTGCAAGTTCGATTGTTATATGGGTTTTGAAGTTAAGTTTTGATGATGAACAGTGAATTCATCCTAGTACCCCTTACCTATAAACTATTGGTATAATTGAATAAGTTTAGTTTGAATATTGATTATGGAATTTACTTAGTGTTGGCACCTAAACTTGGTTTAAAGACACATTTAATATAAACTGTGTATTGTATGGATATTGTACTTATGCTTGTACTTGTGGTTGGTTTGTAAGTTAAGACGGAGAGCCCCTCGGATGCAAAGACCAGAAAATCGTGCACGGAAGCAAGGAGCCACATGGTGACGAGCCCCCGGAATGGGGACCACCACATTAGCATTTACAGAGTAACCATTCATTATGTATGTGTTACTAGTTTGCCCGGAATTTATATTTGGCTACTTATCATCTACACAATAAAATTAAATGTGTCGATTTTATAAATTATATCTTTTTTAACAAAGTGCCAACATTGTTTATGATTCTTATATGAGTTTAATGAGGTATGATTATGTTCTTCATTGAATTCCTTTATACTTTAGAACCTCATCTTTTAGGCTTGTTTACAACTTTAATAGTTCAATTATTAGTTTCATTTCACCCTCATGTTCCCATTGGGCTTTTTAGCTGACGTCTTTCCTCCACAGGTACACAATCTGATCGTGTAGTAGATGACAAGGGAAAGTGGAATGGATGAGGTTGCATGCAATAGGGTAGATCCTTGATACCAACTAGATCTTATGTAGTCTTCATGTAGAGGACTTTGGTTTGTTTCTTTTGGGTTTTGTTAGTAATATGTTGTGGATATGTAATATAACTGAAGAAGAATATTTTGTAGAGAACTTATGATTTTATGTATTTATGACTTTTATAGTTAACGAGTTTTGATAATGGCTTGTGGTTTGGTTAACAGTTTGTATCGTATAAGTGCATCATATTGTAAGATTTATATTTAGGGAACTTCAGTTGGTCTTATGTGCGTCCATTATCCAAATTTATATCCGCCCAGTAGGCGGATACCGTAGCGTCCCCACTACCCCGGGGTGTGGGATTCGGGGCGTTACAACATTCATTTCTTGATGCTTCAAAATCTTGGCTTTCAATCCAAATTTTATTCGATTTATTGCATTTTCGCTTGAGGTAAACAACTAACTATACATCGGAAAGACTTTTTTGGCATAAGAATTAAGCCAACCTAAACTAAGTCCTTATAAATTTGGACCTTAAAATTAACACACGCCAAAACAATCTCTAGCACTACGTCCTATCTATTTGGCCCCTACACATTGAGTATGTGCACACACTCGGGGCCAAGCCATTGATGGTTACAAAAAAATACATTGACTTAGGCCTTAAGTACCGAGTATATACACATATACTCAGTGCTTAGGGGTTGAATAAATGCACACATACTCGGTACTTAGGGCCTGAGCCAATTTTGGAGTGTTAGAGAATGTTTTGGTGTGTGTTAATAACACCCCCTATATAAATAAGATCCAAATAGCTTGGCACACACAAATATCTCTGCACTTAAAATAGATGAAAATGGACATATCAATGTATCAGCCAGTTAATGGTTATAATGGAATGCGATATGGTTCTTTTGAACCAATACATGGTGCCACATTTGATATATCAATTTTTATGTCTGCTATTTATGTCTTTCTAGAATTATTTCTTAAAATAAGATGAGTTGTCATCAACTTCTATTTTATTTGGGGTTTCATTAATTATACAATATTTGTACTTAGTAATAGTTAGTATGAACTGAATACAAACAAATTCATTTTACTTTATTTTAATTATGTTGATGATAAAAGTACCCTGAAAATGTAGTTTTATTATTTATACTTTATGCTTAAGTGTGAGACAACACTTTAAAAGTGCTTTTATCATCACCATATTTTTAAGCCTTACATCAAAATCTTCAATTTTGAGCATCCTTTTTTTATATTGGAATATCTCACAACATTAATTAGTTAGATGAAATATGCTGAATTTGACCGACAAAAATTGGTCCGATTGAGTTATACACATGACATAATTTATTTTTAAATATTTTTCCCTTTAACAACCAATGTAAAACTAATTCTTGAAAAAAAATTATTATCTATATACGTGGGTGACACAAACATGTATATTGTATTGATATTCACCAAGCTAATTAGCAAGTTGGGCATGTTCGATATATATGTGCCAACTTGAGGGGGAGTATTAGAATATATAGATATGGTAAGATATATAGATATGGTATATGTATAAATGGTATAGTTGACTACCACCATAATTCCTAGAATTATGGGATATTATTTTATTTCCATGTACAGCCCATTCAGTCCCTATTTAAGGGACTTTTGTATTCATTCATTATTATCAATATAATTCATTCTCCCATCTCTCTCTCTAATTGTCAACATGGTATCAGAGGGAAAAACAAAACCCAAACCCTAGCCGCCCTACCCCAACCACACAGCCACCAAGCAGCCACCACGAAACCCTCCTACATAACACCATAAAACACCACGAAGCCACCCCAGACCACCACACCGTCAGCCGCCTCAACCCTACCCTTAGATCTATCTTCTGTTAATTCGTTCATCACGTACCGAGACTTAATCAAACCACAAATCATACCATCATCATCGTCTCGAATGGACGATCCCAAAACCGTCAGAAACACCTCGATTGAAGCTTTCACGCCCCCTCACGCGCCGAGAGTATACTACACCAATTTTCCGCCACGTCCACGCGCCTCCGCATAAGCTGCCGCCGCCACGTCAGCCCAACAGCCATGTCAGCCGCCACGTCAGCCCAACAGCCACGTCAGTCGCCACGTCAGCTCAACAGCCATGTCAGTCGCCATGTCATCCCTACAGCCATGTCAGCCGCCACGTCAGCTGACACATCATCATTGACCGTTGACCACGACCGTTGACCACAGAAATTCCTTCTTGGCATTTTTCGACGTTCTGAACACAGCCGCGACCTCAGAATTTCCAAATTCTATCTCTATCTTGGAGTATTACAAACTCTCGACCTTACAAACATGACCGGATCATCTGCATATACATCATTTGGGAACCGAACAAATGACTTACACTCTATGGCTCAGGGTTCGACTTACAAATACCCTCCATGCTCTGTCTGTGGACTAATGGGACACTCGAAAAAGGGTTGCTATAAAATCATTGGTTATCCAATTTGGTGAAAGGATTCTCGCCATCGCAGAACAGGTCAGACCATAGAAAGAGGTAATAAACAGGCCTCAGGCTTACTCCCTACCACAGGTACGGCTTTACATTCTGTCTCTGTTTTGAATAATACATGGGTAATTGATTCTGGTGCAACTGATCATATGACATCTAATTCTAAAATAGTTCCTCTTTTAACCCCATCATCTCAGACATTTGTTTCCATAGCCAATGGTGTCCCCGTCCCTGTAGTGGGAAAAGGATCAATCAATCTATCCGACACGCTTAACCTAACCTCCGTCTTAGTTGTACCATCCTTAGATTATAATCTATTATCTGTTTCTCAAATAACTAATGCCCTACATTGTGTTGTCATTTTTTGGCCTTCTCATTGTGTTTTTAAGGATATTCAGACGAAGAAGACGATTGGTTATGGTGTTAGGCGCGGTAAATTATACTATCTGGACTTGGAGTTCAAAAGCCCAGATCGCTTGCACAAAGCCTTGAACACTAGTACCTCTGAAAAGAAAATTATAGATGAACTTTGGTTATGGCACCGTCGGTTAGGACATGCATCGTTTGGCTACTTAAAGAAACTATTTCACCGTTTAGTTCATAAAGTTAATTCTTTTGGTTTTCACTGTGAGATTTGTGAACTGGCTAAAAGTCATCGTACTTCCTTTAAACCTTCATTGACTAAGAGTTTGGTTCCATTTATGATTATTCATTATGATGTATGGGGACCATCTCCCATTCCTTCTTTAGGTGGTGTACGATGGTTTGTCACGTTTATTGATGATTGCACTCGAATGACGTGGGTTTGTCCCATGAAATCCAAAGGCGAAGTTAGTGGTTTGTTTCAGAGATTTCATAAACAGATTAGTACACAATATAATGCTATTATTCAAGTTCTCCGAAGTGATAATGGTGGGGAATATATATGAGTACTGAGTTACAAGCATACTTCAAACTTCATGGGATCATTCATCAAACTACATGTCCTTATACTCCTAAACAGAATGGGGTTGCCGAACGAAAAAATCGTCATTTGTTAGAAATAGTTCAGGCATCACTGATCGGCGCAAACGCACCAACCTCGTATTGGGGTGAAGCACTCTCATCGGTTGTTTATTTAGTTAACCGCATCCCCTCAGCCGTACTTGATTTTCAGACACCCTTTGAAGCCTTAGCTAAGTCTGTTACGGCTCCTACCGTGTCAAATCTTCCTCCCCGGGTGTTTGGATGTGTTACCTTTGTCCACTTACCAAAGGAGCAATGGAACAAACTTGAACCGCACGCTCTCAAGTGCGTCTTTGTAGGGTATGCTTCTTCTCAAAAGGGGTATCGATGTTATCACCCTCCCACACAGAAAATGTATGTCACTATGGATGTGATATTTCACGAAGAAACTATGTACTTTCACCGAACTGAACTTCTGGGGGAGCATTATAAAGAAGTTCAGTTATTTGGAAATATCAATGAGGAAAAGATAAGCTCAATAGAGGTGGTTCCAACGTTGACTTCGAATTCACCACCAGCAACAGAGACAACCGAAATCACATCGTCCCCTGATATGGTAACAACAGAAATCTTGCCAAATGACGTTGTGCCGTCTCCGTCTCCATCACCACCTGACACAAATAACCAATCGTCCACTTCAAATATCCCTGAAACTGAGGTCTCCCAAGTATCATCTTCTTCTATTCCTATAAAAAGGCTTCCTAATCGAGCAAATAGAGGTGTACCTAAACCCACGTATGACCCAGATTTTACCAGTAAAGCCAAATATCCTATGAGTAATTATGTGTCTTATGATCAGTTAACTGCATCTAACAAATCTTTTGTGAATCAATTATCTTATGTATCTATTCCTAACAGTGTGCAGGAAGCCTTATGTGATTCTGAGTGGAAATCAGCAATGGATGAGGGGATGAAGTCCTTGTTGAAAAATGACACATGGGAATTGACCGAATTACCAGCAGGAAAGAAGAAGGTGGGTTGCAAGTGGGTGTACACTGTGAAATTCAAAGCAGATGGAACAATCGAAAGATTCAAAGCAAGACTGGTTGCGAAAGGCTACACACAGACGCATGGGATTGATTATCTAGAGACATTTGCGCCCGTAGCCAAGATCAATATTGTACGAGTGTTACTCTCATTAGCTGCAAACTTAGACTGGCCTCTAAAACAGTTCGATGTGAAAAATGCTTTCCTACATGGGGATTTAGAGGAGGAGGTATATATGGAGTTCCCACCTAGATATAAGATCCCGGTTGAGCATACAAATAAAGTCTGCAAGTTGAAAAAAACTTTGTATGGGCTAAAACAATCCCCTAGAGCCTTGTTTGGGAGATTTGCGAGATCGATGCGAAAGTTTGGGTACAGCCAGAATAATTCTGATCATACTTTATTTTTTAAGAAGAGTCATGGAAAAATCACGGCTTTTATCGTTTATGTAGATGACATGGTGCTCACAGGAAACAACCCTCAAGAACAACAGGCATTGAAGAAGCTCTTATCTTAGGAGTTTGAGATGAAAGACCTTGGGAGCTTGAAGTATTTTCTGGGGATCGAGGTGTCTAGATCATCAAAAGGCATCTTTCTATCTCAGAGAAAGTATGCCCTAGACTTACTGAATGAAATCGGAATGTCCGCTTGTCAACCGTCAGAGACTCCAATGGAAGAAGGATTGAAGTTAGAGGTCGAAACAAATCAAGTACCCGTTGATAAAGGGCGCTATCAGAGATTGGTAGGCAGATTGATGTATCTAGCACATACAAGGCCTGATATATCATATGCATTGAGTATTGTCAGTCAATTTTTGCATAATCCAGGGGAGAAGCATATGCAGGCAGTTATGAGGATTATCAGTTATCTCAAAGCAGCTCCTGGAAAGGGAATCCTATTCCAGAAAAATGAGGATATCCTGAAGGTTGAAGGATACACTGATGCTGATTGGGCAGGTAATATATATGATAGAAGATCTACATCAGGGTACTTCACATTCATAGGAGGAAACTTGGTCACTTGGCGAAGTAAAAAGCAAAATGTAGTATCCCGATCAAGCGCAGAAGCAGAGTATCGAGGAATGGCAGTTGGTATTCAAGAGTTATTGTAGTTGAAACTGCTACTAACAGATCTCGGTTTTCCTCCGACATAACCCATGATGCTATATTGCGACAACAAAGCAGCATGTGATATCGCACACAATCCAGTTCAACATGATAGAACAAAACATGTTGAAGTGGATAGGTTTTTCATCAAAGAGAAGTTAGAAGAGAAAGTTATTTCTGTTCCTCATGTACGCTCCGAAGATCAGTTAGCTGACATTCTCACCAATGCCATGACAAAGAAGATATTCACCAAGCTAATTAGCAAGTTGGGCATGTTCGATATATGTGTGCCAACTTGAGGGGGAGTATTAGAATATATAGATATGGTATATGTATAAATGGTATAGTTGACTACCACCATAATTCCTAGAATTATCGGATATTATTTTATTTCCATGTACAGCCCATTCAGTCCCTATTTAAGGGACTTTTGTATTCATTCATTATTATCAATATAATTCATTCTCCCATCTCTCTCTCTCTAATTGTCAACATATTGTACTTATAGTTAGGCGAGGTATTCCCTCACTTTAGTATAAAGAAACAATATTCAATTGTAGAGGTAAATAAATGATTTTTTGTATGAAAAATTGCAAAGATGATATACATGATGAATAGACCGCCTCCACCAAATCTCATAAAAAAATTCAACCCGAAAGTGGGTGAGATCATCGATCATCACAAATTTCAACGGCCAAAAATACACATATAAATAAATTTTTCGATACACCCATTTCAAGATTGAATTCTTTTATGAAAGTTGGATATATAATTCTATTAAACTTCTAATTGCACAGCTCATCATTGAAACTAATTTTACACACAAAAAAAAAGAAGAAGAAGAAGCCAGAAAGGGGTATTTAAGTTTCAAAGTACATTAGAGGAGTTTGATTACAAAAGAATCGCTTAGTAATACAAACTTGACTAAGAACTAATTATAAGAACATGTAAAATTATTGTTCGGACTGGGCTCGATCTGACTTATCATATAAAGACCAACGTGGTAAATTATGTTTGCGATATGATCTACCAAGTGCACCACACATTGTAAGTAAAACCAATCACTAACCTCCTCGAAAACTATCTGTAAAACAAAATATGCAAGTATATAAGTTAGATTTATTGTTAGAGGAAAAGATAACAAGAATAACTGTTGTATGTGGAAAGCAAATATCACATTGTCTTACATACCTTGTCATACAATTTCAATTTAGGTCCAAACCATTTCGACCCATACAAAGATTTGCAATGAGAATGACAAGAATGGATGAAGAAGCCTCTAGAGGAAGGGTTACCTAATCTAGCCAAAATTATGTGCACAAATTATGACCTTAAACCTGAATATAAATCCACAAGTGAGATATGAATGAAAATTTCAAGAATTACTTTTACTACGCGTTAAAAGGAAAAAGCTAAAAATAAATTATGTCATATGCATAATTCAATCAGGCCACTTTTTTCATTCAAATTCAACATATATTGTCTAACTAATTAATGTGCATATAACAAATGAAACCGCATATAAACGAGAATAAGTAATTCTTAAATTAAAATGTCAAAAATATAATAAGTAATTGCATATATGTATGTGTGTGCTCGTACGTGCATGTCCTTTATTTTAGCTATGGTATAGTTCCATTTCATCGATCTCTATTACCAACGAATTTTTATTATTTTTTTAAAAGAATTCATTATCTTTCTCCTCTTTTCAACGCTTGGATTTGGGCTATTTTCAAATGAAATTTATATCTATAAAATTAGTATATATACTACAAAGGCTGTAAAAATAAATGTATATATACAGAGAGTTTAATTATACATACCTTCCAATTTCTTGATTTGTCTAGATGAGCAGTAGATTGTATTATATAGGCATTTTTTCCAAGAGCAGTCGACAGGTATATATGACAATGAGAAAATGTTCTCGAGCTGAGAAAAATATTAAACCGGACAGTTATAAAAAAGGACATATATAAGAAAACATATGAAAGTGCTCACAGGAAACTGATTCTTATGGTAAATTGATGGTATCTAACCTGATATGTGTTGGTTAAAAAAGATGAGTTGCTTCAGCAGAGCTCAAAAAAAACTGAAATAGGAATGAACTGAGCAGAAAAATAGAAGCACTTTACTGAATTACTTATCTATTATGAGGAGATACATACATCTATTTATAAGTACATAAGATCATTCTAGACTCATTAAATGATGCTTGGAAATACAACATATTGGAACTATTACTACATAACTTCCTTATTTAATATCTTTCTAGAGAAGTGTATTAATTTCCAACACTCCCCCTTAATACACTTTTTTCTTAACTCCAATCTTTTCTCTGAGGTAGAAAAACCTTTCTTTTGGAAGTGCTTTTGTCAGAATATCAGCATGTTGCTCTTGGCTTTTACAGTACTTGAGTCGAATTTCATTTCTCCCAATTGCTTCTCTAATAAAATGATATTTTATAGCAATGTGCTTGGTTCAATCAGGCTTATTGGATTTTTTGCAATAGCAATTGTTGATTTGTTGTCGCAGTACATGACGGTGCTTTCTTCTTGCTTCTGTCCAATGTCTTCAAGTATTCTTCTTAGCCATATAGCTTGGGAAGTTGCTTTAGCTGCTGCCACATACTCTGCTTCAGCTGAAGATTGTGCCACAATCTTTTGTTTTTTTGAAACCCAAGAACAAGCACCTTAACCAAGCGAGAAAATATATCCTAAAGTACTCTTCATATCGTCTGGACATCCTACTCAGTCACTATCTGAATAGCCAACTAGACCGAAATTTTCTGTGGGCTCGTACAAAATTCCATAGTCTCGTGTTCCTTGCAAATATCTCAAAATTCTTTTGGCAGCTCCCATGTGGTTTCGACTTTTCCTGCATAAATCTAGATAGTAAACTTGCAGCAAACATGATGTCTGGTCTTGTAGCAGTTAGGTACAAAAGACTTCCGATCAAACTTCTATAGATTGAAGTGTCAACAACTTTAGCACCATCCTCTTTTTTTAACTTCTCATTTGTAACCAAAGGTGTAGTAACTGAATTGCAAATCTCCATTTTGAATTTTTTCAGAATGCTATTTGTGTAGCTCTGCTGGGAGATAAAAATTCCATCCTTTGATTGAGTCACTTCAATCCCCAAGAAATAATGCATAAGCCCCAAGTCGCTCATCTCATAAGTTCGCATCATATCTTTATTGAACTTTTGCAGCATACTTGAATCATTTCCGGTGAAAATTAAGTCATCTACATACACACACGATAAGAATGTGCTCATCTTTCTTTCTGACATACAAGGTGGATTCACTTTGACTTCTTTGAAAGCCTTTACTAATAAAGTAACTATCAATTTCGCTATACCAAGCTCGGGGAGCATGCTTTAGCCCATAAAGAGCCTTCTTCAGCTTATATACTTTATCTTCTCCCCCTTTTACTAAGAATCCTTGTGGTTGCTGGACATATATCTCCTCGTTAAGTTTCCCATTTAAGAAGGCAGATTTAAATCAAGCTGAAAAATCTACCATCTCTTTTGTGCGGCTAGTGCAATTAAAATTCTTATTGTCACTAACCTTGCTACTGGAGCAAACGTTTCAAAAAAATCAATACCGGACTTTTGCGTGAATCCCTTGGCTACGAGCCTTGCCTTAAGCTTTTGTAAGCTTCCATCTTGATTGAGTTTCGTCTTGTAAATCCATTTTACTCCAACAATTTCTCTTCCTTTAAGCTTGTCAACCAGCTCCCAAGTGTTATTTTTTTCAATCATATTCATTTCTTCTTTCATAGCCTTCACCCAAATATCTTGCTTTGACGCTTCTTCAAAACAGGAAGGTTCAATAATTGAAAAACTACATGATTGATAAATTTCACTTAAGCTTCTTGTCTTCATTGGAGAAGACTCAGGAGAAGAAGTTTCTTCACTTGAACTAGAGTTCAAAGGGATTGAAGAACAAGCCTCTTCATTTCTTTCTTGTGACATTTTTTTGTTCTTGAATAACGATAGACGGAGTTTCATGCTCGTTTTCATTCCAATTCCATGCAGCATTTTCATGAAAAACAACATCTCTACTTATTATCAATTTTCTAGTTTCCACATTATACAATCTATAACCTTTCGTCTCAGAACTATATCCAATAAATATGCATTTTTGACTTTTCTCGTCAAACTTTGTTCTTTTCTCCGAAGGAATATAGGCATAACAAATGCAACCAAAAATTTTAAAATGACTTACCGAGGGCTTTCTTCCACTCCACGCTTCAATTGGAGTCTTGTCTTTTACAGCCTTGGTAGGGCACCAATTCAAAATATACACAGCTGCGTTAACAGCTTCAGCCCAGAAAAATTTAGGCAATCCTTTCTTATTCATCATTGATTTTGCCATTTCCACCACGGTTCGATTTTTGCATTCAGCGATACCTTTCTGTTGTGGGCTGTAACTAGCTGTTAGTTGCTTCCATATTCCTTCATCTTTATAATATTCTTCGAATTCTTGTGAGGTATATTCTCCTCCTCTGTCACTATGAATAATCTTAATACTACATTCCTTTTGCTTTTCAACCAAAGCTTTGAATCTTTTGAAAACAGTGAAGGCTTCAGATTTTTCTTTTAAGAAATATACCCAAGTCATCTTTGAATAGTCATCAACAAAAATAAGAAAGTACCTATATTGGTTCAAGGATGGTATCTTCATTGTTCCGTATATATCAGTGTGGATAAGTTCCAATGGTGCCTTTGCCCTCAATGATCTTCCTTTAGGAAATGTGTGCCTGTGTTGTTTGCCAAAAATACATCCTTCACATGGATCCATTTTAGTTTCAATTTCAGGTAATCCATTCACCATACTTTTTTGTTTAAGCAACTTCAGGCCGTAAAAATTTAAATGACAAAATATTTTGTGCCACAGCCAAGAGTTTTCAACTACTTCACATTTTAAAGACATGACTCCATAATGAAGCTCAATGGGGAAACTCCTGTTCCTCTGCATTTCCACTTCTGCTATCACATGATTCTGGTTACTTCGATCAAAAAAATTGCAAGTATTTTCCTTAAAGCAAAGACGATAGCAATTCTTGACCAGCTGTCCAACACTTAACAAGTTTTGCTCAAGATCAGGCACGTGTAAAACATCATGTATATGTTTCTGCCCTTTCTTGGTTTCGACAGCAATCGTCCCTTTTCCTTTCGCTTCAATAATAGCACCGTTTCCCATTCATACTTTGGATGTAACTGTAGTATCCATGTTGAGGAAATTTTTTTTATTTCCTGACATGTGATTACTGCAGCCACTATCAAGGTACCAAACATTTTTGCTTTCTTGGGTAGTTGATTGACATGCGGAAAATAAATTTCCATCTTCTTTCTTTTCTTCTATAAAATTTGCTTGATCATTTGCTTTAAGTCGGCAATTTTTTTCAATATGGCCAAACTTTTGACAATGATGACACCGGGGCTTTCCGCGATGCCAACAATTTGAAGTTATATGATTGGTTTTTTTGCATATTTTGCAAGCGGGGTTAAAATGATTATAATTTGTACCTTTTTCATTTTTTTCCTTCTTTCTTGTTTAAGAAATGATCCCTTCTTCTTCTTCTATCTGGCTTCCTCTGCTCATAACTTGAGTTCCCTTTTATTGAGAATCTCTGTGGCTTTATGTTTAACTTGGACTGAAATGCACTTTCTACATCTTGATCATCGAGCCTTAGCCTCCTTCGTTCATGAGATTCAAGTGATCCCATTAATTCTCTGATGGACAACGTTGTGAGATCTTTGGATTCCTCAATTGCAGCAACAATATATTCATATTTGCCGGTCAAACTGATAAGAATTTTCTCAACAACACTTTGATCATAAATATTTTCTCCATAGGACTTCATTTGATTAACAACTTCCATGACTCTGGAATGGTAGTCTTTTACCATTCCAGAATCTTTCATTTTCAAGTTTTGAAATTCTTTTCGTAGAGCTTGGAGCTTAACACTTACTGCCCTTGTGTTGCCATGAAACTCCTACTGTAGGATGTCCCAGGCCTCCTTGGTTGTGTTTGCACCCAATATCCTTGAGAAAATGGCTTTTGAGACTCCATTTTGAATTCTTGAAAGTGCACCTGCGTCATTCATTCTACTTGTTTCTAGTGCTTTCTTCTCTGCATTGGACAATTGGCTTTCATTCTCTGGTTCTTCAAAACCTTTCTCAACGATACTCCACAGGCCTTCTGATCTGAGAAGAGTCCTCATTTTTATTTTCTAATGTTCATAATCTTCTCCCTCAAATATTGGAATGATGGCATTTGAGATACCCACACCTTTTGCTGGAGAGACTGCCATGCTGTAATTAAACTTTAGATTTCTGGACTAGATTGCAACCTGCTCTGATACCACTTTGTTGGTTAAAAAAGATGAGTTCCTTCAGCAGAGCTCAAAAAAAACTGAAATAGGAATGAACTGAGCAGAAAAATAGAAGCATTTTATTGAATTACTTAGAATTACTTATCTATTCTGAGGAGATACATACATATATTTATAAGTACATAAGATCATTCTAGACTCATTAAATGATGCTTGGAAATACAACATATTGGAACTATTACTACATAACTTCCTTATTTAATATCTTTCTAGAGAAGTGTATTAATTTCCAACAATATGTATCAAGACGGAATTTAAAATAAACAGCGGTGTTTGGATATGTTCCATGACGTTTTGTGGAAAGAAGCACTGAAATGAAACAAGTGTTATTAAAAAAAATCACACATATTATAGGAATGGAAGTAACATAACAAAATACTCTTTCTAACTAGACTTGGTTTATTCTTCGAAGTGCAAGAGTGTAGCCAATTCTTTGCCGAGCCCTGCATGGGAGAAAACAAAAATTATAATCACACATAACATTTTATACGGTGGCATTAAGGTAAATAAAAAAATTGTCAAATTTAAATTCTTCTAGTTTGAGAGATAGACAAGGGCGGGGGGGCGGCATCGCCCCACCTAGGATTTTGGATCTTTTTGCTAGGAATGCTAAGTTCAAGGATGGAAGTGATTGTATGTGTTATTTGGGGAGTGTTTGTGTAGGTTGAGGGGCAAAATTTATATTTGGGGAGCGGTAAAATTTTTAATTTATTAATAATTTGAAGGATAAAAACACATTATTCTTTATTTACGGTGGTTTTGTTTTGTTATTTGGTCTGTTTGCCTTTTGTTGCATGGTCTCTATGTATCGTTCTTTTTTTTTCTTCTTTCTATTTACGGCTCTCAATCATTAAATTGCTCCAATTTCCAGAATCAATTTGTCACGGTGTCCATACCAGTTTGGTGGCTACTAAGGCTCGGAATTTGTCACGGTGTAGTATGGACGCCAAACCACCAGCTGAGTTCCCAGACAGAAGAACCTAATATATATATATATGTAAAATAAAATAAAATTAAGATTATTTGATATATATACATACATATATATAATAAAGACTAAATATAAAATGAGGGAGAAAGAAGAGATCAGGTGGCAATGCATTTGATGCATTCTTCACTCCTCGAAACTCCAACGAGCTCCTGCCATCACTACAATCTTTCTTTTGGCCTGATCTCGTAAAGAAAGGAAGGCTCATGAATGACCCTGGAAAAAGACTATGATTCCTGGCAAAGTCATTATCATACGAGAACTGGAAGAAGTAAGGGCCGAAGTTTACCTTTCTAAAAGGTCTTCCATGATTGCATGAAAAACTCTTGCCCCTCTCAAGTAAAGTTGAACCCCTATAAAATCAATCATATATCATATTTCTTTAGACCCATGAAAATTGGATCCTACTTGGAAATGATAATTATTTTTACATGATTAAAGTAAAAGACTTACTGGATAATCAACTTTCTCCACATCATCAGTAAAAGACGACCCGTCACAATATCTAACCATAACTCTATTTCAGGTATAGAAGTCTGAAATTTCAAGGAACTATTTAATTTTTTATTAAGAAGAATATCTATATATATGTTGAAAGAACACTTAAAAAAAAGAGTTGTGTTTCGTGTTTTTTATATATATAATATATGCATGTTAAGGTGAGTAAGAATATAAGTATCTTCCTACTTGGGTTGTTTTTCTTTGTGTTGCTCAAAATCCCATAGAATCTTCTTCTTTGCATTTTATTGGAAGACCCTAAATGGGATTTTAAACGGTTTGAGCACATTTCTAGTGTGTGACACCTGCTCCTCCCTGAAAAAAATTTCAAAGTATCAATATATATTTACCTACTGACATAAATTATTTAAAGGCTGGTACTTGATTATATATAGAAATAAACACAAATATATCTCTATATATATACCTCTACACAGGGGCCCAGCTCATTTCAAGTCCAGTGCAATTTTTAATTTTTTTATCCACTAGCCATATAAAAAAACTACATACATATATACATGATCCAATGTTTAGCTCCCCCTAGTTCCCCCTCCCAAACCCAACCCCCTATAAATAGCCTCTTATAATTTTGAACTAAACAACTAAGGGAAAAAAGAAAAAAAAGTCTACTTTGCCGACTAACTCACTGACACCCACTTGTGCTTTTCACTAAACCACAGCGGCACAACCCCACATGGCCACATTCAAAAATCATAACAAACAATATTAATAATAAAAAAAACGAAAGCCTCATTCAACCCCACATTCAAAAACAAAGAATATTAATAAAAAGAAAAAGAAAAAAGCTCTAATTTTGAGCGCGACCTTAGGATGAAAATTGATTTAGAATTTGTAATAGATGAATTTGAATTATTAAAGACTCGTCGAGCTCAACTTAGTTAGATACTTTTTGTATTGTATGAACTCAAGTATTTGTTTTATGTTATTGAACTTTTTTTCTCTATATGTTTTTAGTATACGAAATACTTTTACTTTGCGAACCTTTTTTTTTAAATATTAGCTCCCCTCTCGGAATAATACCGCTCCTACATCTAGGTGATCAAACCAACCAGTTGTTCGTTCCTTCTCCAATCCCCTTACCAAAATGGTACGCCGGTGGACTTCCATCTAAACAAACTGCAACATATATGTGTATATGTGAGAATCCGGACCTCTCGACCCGAAATATCTTTCTTGTTTTGAAGGAAAATGTGTTTTTTAGAGTAGCCAGTTTGTTTTACAAGAAAACAAACAAAAGATTGTACAAAAGATAATTCGAGAACAAACTTTCTTTCATACGTTTGAAACTAAAAAATTGATTGATAACTTATTTTGCTAGGGTTTGGGAACTACGTTACAAATTATGAAGGTGTTAGGCACCCAATTTGTCCTTTCGGTCTCTTAATGGATCATGTATTAAATTCCTATTTTAGATATCTTGCAACTAGTTTGAATTTCTTTCAGAGTAGTCTTTTCAGATACATTTATTTTAAAACAGTATTTATGAAATAAGACTCGAGCATTGCGAGCGCCTATGTATTCTTTCATAGAATGAAATCAGAGTCTCGTAGTTCAATTTGTTTGGAAACTATTTTTATATTTTATTTTGTTTTGAAAAACGTGTCAAAACGGACTATAGTATTCTTGTAAAACTTAGAAAGGACTAATTTTGAAAGCGGTGAACTTCTTTGGAAGTTATGTAATTTTCAAGATTAAAACTCAAATTTAAATTGATAATTGAAATCAGAAGAGTTGTAGAAAGACGTACCTAATGTGCTTGAAGAAGAATGAAAACTGCTTGCTTGCTTTTTTCTCTCTTTAGAATTTTCTCTCTCTAAAAGACTTTTAATGATTTAGACATAGTTTCCTCTCTTTAAAACTCACTTGAGCCTTGATTATCCCAAATGAGACCCTAAGGGTCCTATTTATAGAGAAATTTTAGCTAAAAAAACACTCCAAAAAGGGCTAGCTGCAGGGGGTGCAGTTGGCACTTGCGGAGGACGGGTGCGATTGGCACTTGTGGCTAGGGGGTGCGATTGTAGGCCAACCATACGGCTAGGAGGTAACCGCATGGTTAGGGGGCGCGCGGTACTAGTTGACCGATTCGAAAGCTCATTAGACTGATCCGAAAGCATGAAAGACCGATCTATGATGGTAAAAGACCGATCGGTCTTTATCATATTCGTACTATTCTTTGAAGGCCGATCGAGGTTCATTGAAAACCGATTGGGAAGCTATGATGATCGGTTGGTGCTACTCAAAGACCGATTGAAGTGGGGTACAGACCGATCGAAATGGACCTTAGACCGATCGGTCTTATGTGCATGATGGTCAAAACTGATTGGGATTGAGGATAGACCGATCGGTCTTTATATGTGAACAGTAAAATTCAGACTCCTTTTTTTCTGATAGGGCGCTGCCCCACACCACGGGACTTGACTGGGCAGGCCGATCCCCATCATGGTAAGCAAAGTGGCAACATTGGTCATGGCAGGTTCCCAACGGATTCAAGGATGTTGAAGCTCAGACCATAATAGCAAGGATTCCCTAATAGACTTCTATATGCATGCTAATTCAAGACTTTATATGGAATGCTCGTTTTATAAAAATTAGATTCACACGAGAGTCGTGGATTGGGGTGTTCACAGTATATATAAATCCATATAACTTGAACAACATATACGGCATTATGTATATGAAAAAAATTGAAATAAGAGGTGGAATTAATTTTAACCGGCTCGTTGGCAATAGCTGAGTAGACGCATGTGACATTCACAGGGGAAGCATTTGTTTGAATCAAGATAAGTAGAACAACTAGAATGTGTAAGAATTAATTATTTAATTCTTGTGTGCCCTACATAATTTGCTTATTTTATTTGGTGATTTATTAAGATAATAAATAGATATTGAGAGAGTGGTAAAGTTTTGAACTCTACGGTTTTATTGAGGATAACAACCTATTTAATTATTTGGGATAAAATTTCTATTTGTTAAAGATTAATAATAATTATCTCTAATTAGTTAGACATAACTCCACTAACCCACTTTGATGGAAAGTGGGATTAGAGATAACTCCCACTAACCCACTTTGATGGAAATTGGAAGTTACATATAAGTACGTAAGGAGTTGAGTCCTCTCTCTGCCTATAATATACGTAACATTTTATCAGTTATGTATTCAATTATTACGATACAACACATAAGAGAAACCTGTTCTTGGTGTTTAGAATTCTGCCATCGATATTTTCATCAATTTTTATATGGCTATGGACCGAGTTTAGTAGATATTTCCATGTAAATTATATATATATACATATGTATAATTATATTAGTCCAAGATCCGTATTTTGATTTGTATAGATGCATGAATATTATCCTCTATTATATTTGTTTAAAGATCTATGCAAAATTTAAATTTACATGTGGTATCAGAGCCGAGTTTAAGGACTATCATAATTCTCGTATTATTTAATAAACTAGTTTTTGTTGTATTTGAATCAAGTCATGTTATTGTTATAATATCCCATAATTTTAATCGATATGTATATACGAGGATACGCATATTGAATGGATAATTACTATATATTGCATTAATTAATGTGTTTTTATCTATGTTCTGATAATCTATAAGTACTATTATTTATACGTAATTAATGGGTACTGTGAGTACTGTTATTGATAAGTAATAATTATTGGATATTTTGAGTACTGTTATTTATACGTAATTAATGGATACTATGAGTACTGTTATTGATACGTAATAATTAATGGGTACTGAGAGTACTGTTACTTATACAGAACAATTATGTATGCATATTGTTCCTTATTTTGATAAATTTGTTTTGTTTACTAAATTTTTCTTGCGTATGTTTTTCGCAAAATCATGTTTAATGGATTGTTCCTGAAATCATGTCACGTTGTTTACTGAGTTGTTCCCAAAAACGCTTTACGTATGTTTACTTGTTCCCAAAAGCGTTTTACGTATGTTTACTTTGTTGAATAATAGTATATAAAATTATGTTTGGTCTTCGCATTATTAATATTCATATTATGATTAATTTGGTTACTACAAGAGTAGTCCAAATGTAAGATAATGAATATTAATAAAATAATGTATATTTATTTATTTAATTATTCATATTACTACTAGTTTGGTAACCATCAAAGTGGTCCCTCTAGGACAGTGACTATTAAATTAAATAATGCAATAATTGGCAAGAAATCATGGATATATATGTTTATAATTTGTTAAGATTATTCATGATATTATTGCATTTACCTATTTATGGACTCTCCTTTTTTTTCTAAATGAATGGCGGAGATCAATCCTAATCAAAGGCCTAGATTAAATCTCTAGGATATTTTAGAATATTTATAATATTCTATTTTTGTATTATCAAGTATGTATAATAATTATCATATTTGTACAAATTAATTTTAATTGTGCTTGTAAATTAATGTAAAGGATAAATTATAACCAAATAATTTAATATTCATATTATGATTAGTCGGGAGCTACCAAAGTAGTCCAATTATAATGTCTTATGGATATTAAATTTAATAATGGACCAAGGATTATAACTCATAAATTAATGATTCATATAATTGTAATAATTGTCTTATGAGTTCATTTATTTTATTTAGTTATTGAAAATTTGTTGTTCCCCAATGGTGATCATTCAAATTTCAGTTACCTAATAAATATTAAAGGGAAAGAAATCTTTCTTCTACGAAGAAAAATTTATTGACCAGTATGTTTGATTACATAAATGTATTATTTGCATTAATAGTCATATCAAGAATTATTGGTAGCTGTCAAAGTGGTCCAAGTAAAATGTTAATGACTATTAATTAAATAATAAATCTTACGTGATTAACTCATAAATTTCAAATAATCCTTATTATTGTCATGTTTCTCACGAGTTTAATGTATATATTATTTAATTTAGCAGTCATATTAAAAATAGTTCGGTAGCCGTCAAAGTGACCCAACTATATGATGACTACTAAATTCAATAATAAACTTATTGACAATAACACATGGATAATGATGCTTATAATTTGTAAATAATATATTCATAGTGTTATTGTATTTATTTATTCATCTAAAATTCATTCTCCAAAGAGAATGATTTTAATGACTAAATAAATATTAAGGAGTTTAGTGTATTATTTGGTTAGATGGGTATAAGATATCCAAAAATACTATATCTATCTAATTAATCAATGTACAACTCATTAAAGTCAAATATAAATTCAGCTAAGTATCATAAATTGTATTTTATGGTTATTGCCCAAAGGATTACCATAGTTATACATTGTATTTATATTACTAATGTTCGTGTTATTAATTCAAAGCATTATTAATGATATTGAATTTTTATGTTGTTAACTTTATTTACATGCTTAATATGTATTATTTCCTCAAAATAACTAACTTCTCATAATGTTTTGATTAAGTTTGGTTTACCTTAAGTGTGCTAAATTCTGATTTAGTGCTATTAGTTCAAATTCTCACTATTATTGTTAAAAGTGCGAAGAAAGAACGTTTCATAAAATTTTGAAAGAATCAAACAAATTAAGCATTATGTTTATGCAAATGACTGTTGCAAATAATATGAAAATTAATGTTTCTCAAACTAATGATTATGTTTATGGATAATTGTATTTATTGCTTGTGTGTCTACTGCAAGAAAGTTAATAGCTTATTTTACTGTTATGCATTTTAATGATTTCTAATGCCATGTTTAAGTATATTTGTTACGCTTGTTAAACTTGTTCAAAATTATTGGGATAAGAAATTTCTTATCCAATTATGTTTAGTTCCATGTCTACTCTCTATGTTATTTATATAGGAAATAAATGTTAAGCAGAAAAATAATAAATTTGCTGATTATCTAATAACATGAGGAGCTATAAAGAAAGTTATGAAACGCCTGAAAGGTAAATTATGTAAGTTAACTCCTTGACCAATCCACTAAAATAAAAGTTTAGGACTTATTATATTTTATTTAAAAACTGGAAGTTTTGAAAAAATAGATAATAATAAGTCTATGATTTGAATATGTTTCAATCAACATTAATGAATTTTCCTTTCATTTAGTGAATTGACTCGGGTAAAAATAGTTATTTTTCAAGTCAAAATTGAAATGAAATTTTTGCAACTTCGAGAAAAGAAATTATTATTAATGTCATTGTGATTATTTTATTTTGATACTAGTGATTCTAATCTTATGATTATTTAAGTTTTCATTATTTGGTTTCTCTTTCCAAACATAATCACAATGGTATAGTTCATTTTAATTTAAAAATAAGGGCTTTACCTAGTTGTTCAATAAATCTCATTTTGTTTGTTTTATGTTATCGTCAACGGTTTTAGAAATTTAAGTTTTATAATATTTTTAATTTGAAACCTTTTGGCTTTACTTCATAATTAATGATTAGGATTTAGGAAATTTTGGTTGATAAAAATCAACTTTCTTGTGGTATAAAAGATTTAGTAAGATACTCAATTGGGTTCTTTGAACCCTTGATTTTACTAATTATAGTGGGTGTATGGATTTTACTAAGGGAAAACAAAAACCAAGAACACAAATAATGGCACCACAAAAAATAAAGAGCTCCTTGATGTTTATTTTGGTAGAGAAAATATTTTATCATATTTACGAATATTTTTTTTTTCACATTATGATTATATCTATTATTATTTGAAATAATAATGGGTTCTTCAATATTATTTAGATATAATAGTGAAAGATATATATGACTACTAGATGTAGTGAATTTATGCATACTATGATAAAATTACTTATGTATCTACTAGTACCTAAACTCTTTATAAAGCTTTGCATTTGTTATGGAATCCCAGCCAAACGAAATGTTGGATTCATCTGATTTTTTATCATGTCATTCCCCATAATACATCCTGTCTAGTGACCAAATTTGAGCCTATTTGGACTTCGGGAAGGTTCCCTTTTGATTACCCGAAGTGAACTCCTAGTTTTTTGAATTTCCTGAGATCTAGTCGTTCAATCAGGCTAATTTTTGGATATTTTCTCCTTGTGACATTTTATAATAACCCTCAAAGTTTGAGAATGATCAAAAATTGGAAACTCTCCTTACACAAGTTTCCATAGGATTAGACGGTTTTTGGTTCTGACAGCTCCTAGTAATTCTCGTAACTCCTTGTCCGGGTGTTCTTTTGGCTTCCTTTCTTTGACTTGTATCACATGTATATTGTATGTATGCATCTAGGAATGCTCATGCATGCATGCGTACTCATTTTCTTAGAGATCTGGATTCTTGCGAGGGTTGCAAAATGAGGTGTTCATTGACCCTTTTGGCCTAGGTTCTTTATGAAGTAAAGAAACTAGGTCGATAACGAGAACACATCATTTTGTAATACTCGCATGAATCACAAGTGATATTTTGAAAGTAATGTTATTCAAATGATGTTGTGCTATGTTGTTTATCTCCATTGGTGATAGATGGGTGATTTCTGGACTGTTCGGGACATGTCATGTGCTTTGCTGTGATTTTGATCAGCTATACTTCCACTTGTAGGTACGGTTTTGTTGACTCATTCTTTTGTTGAACTATGTACTCCCATAGGCAGGGACAATTGTGTCAACAATTCTCATTCATATGTTGAACTGATGTACTCCCACATGCAGGGACAGTTCCGTTAACAATTCTAATTCTGGTGTTAAGCTGATGTACTCCCACAGGCAGGGCTGGTTTTGTCAACGATTTGCTATTTGTTAAACTGATGTAGTCCCACAGGCAGGATGGTTCTGTTAAGAAATCTGTTTCTGGTGTTTAGCTGATGTACTCCTACAGGCAGGGACGGTTCTGTCAACAATTTGCTATATTGTTAAACTGATGTACTCCGACAGGCAGGGACGGTTCCGTTAACAATTATGTTTCTGGTGTTGAGCTGATGTACTCCCACAGGCAGTGACGGTTCTGTCAACGATTTACTATTTGTTAAACTGATATACTCCCACAGGAAGGGATTGTAATACCCTGTACCCTATATTCGAGCAAATCTTTTTCTTATGCCGGTTAAGGCTAAATCTTCGTTAAGGAGTGAACATTGGGTTTCGATCCCCTCTACTTGACCAGACACTTTTAAAATGTCATATTAGTTATATGAGGTTTGTGGGAGCAATCATTTTGTTAATTGGGCGACCAGAATTGAAAACGAGAAATTAATCAAGCATTTTGAACTTTTCGAAAAAGTTGAGTTTTGGCCAACTTTAAGAGGCCATAACTTCTTTATCCGATGTCCAAATGACCCCCTATTTGCAGCCATGTCTTCATTTCATTTCCCTCTGCAAGTTTTATGTTCGACCCAAAGCGAGATTCTAACATCTCGGGGGTCTAAAGGTCAATGCAATAGGCGAGCTTAGTGCTGAGTAAGATCGATCTTACTCATTAGATTCAAAACACAACACTTTTCACCTGGAGTAAGATCAATCTTACTACTAAGATCGATCTTACTCATCAGAAATCATTGACAAACCAAACCAGTGCACTGTTTACCCGGACTAAGATCGATCTTACTCATCAGTACATACCCATTTTGACTACTTCTGGCTCAATTTTAACACCTTAAACCCCATAACTCAAACCATTTTCGAGCCCCAACCCCAAAATCTTCTAAAGAGAGATTAAGAGCTTATTTGAGAGAGATTTAGGAAGATTATCGTATCCACATCTTTACCACGTAAAATCAATATCAAACTATCATTAAATCATCCTTCCCCAATACTATTCATCATCTCCTCCATCCTCCTTAACTCCATGGCTAGGGCTCAAATGGAGAAATTGGGGATTTTGCGATTGGAGGACTTTTGGCTCAATTCAACCTTTCAAACTCGAGGAATAAGCTTCAGAAAGGTGGGAATCTACTATCAAAACCTATTTTTATAATTTATTATTGTTCTCTCATGATTATATCATATGTTATGTAAGAACCTAACTTGTTAAGATGGGTTCTGGAGCTTTTTTTGAGATTGGGTTTTAATATCGAAATTGATGATTCCTATAGACTAAATATACCTTAAAATACATGTTTTAACCGAAGATTGTGGTTATTGAACTAATTGGCATCAAAACCCACTTGAACCTCATTTGTTTGTTCTTAATTCTTGAAGTAGACATAGAAATACGTATAAGGGTCCAAGTGGTTGAGTTATGAATTGAGATTGATGGATTGAATAACCTACATATATATTAAATTACATGTTTAACATGAAATTATGGCTATTCTCTTGGTTTACTTGAAAACCCACTTGGAATCCACTATATTGTTAATAAATCTTAAAAAAAAGGCTATTTGTTATTCTTTGAGGTTCAAGTGGTGGTCTTCCCCCTATAAGCCCATGTTGGTGAGTTATTATACTATACTGGATGTTGGAAATGAGAATGTCCTTGTCTGTTATACATTGATATTATAATTGGTTTATGAAACCATATAATGACACAATTGTATCTCGTATGAGCCGAATGATATGATATTGTGATTGTTTGATTGCAATATCCATATATTGGTCACAGGTTGGTCCCTAAAGATTGGGACTATAAGATGGGACACAGTGCCCCTGGGTGAAAGACCTGAAACTGTGCACAAAAAAATATCGTGTAGGCCTTGCTACCACGTGGTTGAAAGGCCACGAAATGCAGACATGTTAGACGTCTGGATAGCCGCATGAAGTACGAGATTACGGCTCGAGGTTCTTGTGATAGATGTGTGATAATTGTGCCATAGGGTCATGGGATATCTATTATACATTGTCTTGGGTTTTAAAAGCTTTCATTTACAAAATGAGCAAGGGTTTCCTCCTTACCTGTCACAAAGATATATATATATATATATGAACAGTTATTCTATATTGTTACATAAAGGGTTTCTAAATACTATTTTCATACCAAGTTTATTATATGATTCCCACTGAGTCCTTCGACTCACCCCACCTTTTCTCCACCCAGATTCTTTTCAGGTTCTTGAGGGGAAAAAGAAAAAGGGAGGACGCATTTCTTAGTTTGCCTCTGTACCTTAGCCCTTAGGATTTGTCAACAAGATATTTATCGAGTTATTGTAATTAACTCGTCTTTTTATGTGATAGATGCCATGTGTATTGCAAATTTACTAATGGATTTTGTATACATTGTGGAGATTGTAAATCTTGTACTTAGGACGTCGTTGGAGGCTAGCTGTTGTATTATAGTATTTTTTATTCTTTTGGTGGCCACATTTTATCGAATTGAACTATTCCCATTATTTAGATTGTTTACTTTTATGTTTTACACAAGAATTGTATCTAATTAAACCGCCGTTGGCGTACGGCACCTGTGACAAACTGAGTCTCGGAGGAGAAATCCTTATAAAGGGAATCGGGGAGTTACAGGGACAGTTCAGTTAATAATTTTGATTCTGGTGTTAAGTTGATGTACTCTCATAGGCAGGGACGATTCTACCAACGATTTGCTATATTGTTAAATTGATGTACTCCCACAAACAGGGACGATTCTATTAACAATTCTGCTTATGTGTTGAGTTGATGTACTCCCATATGCAGGGACGGTTCCGTCAACGATTCTCATTATTTTGTTAAACTAATGTACTCTCACTGGCAGGGATGGTTCCATTAGCGATTCTCATTCTTTTGTTGAACTGATGTACTCCCACTGGCAAGGATGGTTCTGTTAATGATTCTTATTCTTTTATTGTGTTTGAACCACGAAGAGGGGTGAGCTCCCTGCTTTAGCGAAGTTTGTGGACCGCGTAGAGGGGTGAGCCCCCTTCTTTAGCGATGTGTGTAGTCCGCGTAGAGGGGTGAGCCCCTTTCTTTACCGAAGTGTGTGAGATGGTGAATGTCTGCTGGGGACATGATGATTGATGGTTTGCTGGGGACATGAGAATTCCTACTGGCTAGGATAAGGGGCAGAGAGTTCATGATCTGCTGAGAGGGTATGATGATTAATGGTTTATTGGAAAAATGAGAATTCCAACTGGCTAGGATAAAGCTGAGGCTTAATGATCTGCTGAGGGGGAGAGTCTGTGACGCCTTGAATTCCGTTCTAAGATTTTTACCTCTGGGACCCAGTTAATCACGAATGCCGTGTGCGACGGTGGGTTTAAAATAAAAAAATCATAACTTTTAAAAGTCTTTTTCTTGGATAGAACTTGATCCGTTTGAAAACCTGTTTTATAAAATTTCGGCATGTGGAGTTCGTTTAGACAACAATCCGCCCTGTAATTTGAAACAATTTTCATACAAATGAAATCCCAATCACAAACAGTTGGATACACTCCACATATAAACATCGCTTATACAAAACCATTTACATATTACAGGACCAAAACAATGTATGTATACAATAGCCCTTACCGAAAAGGACTATGAAAGGTTTATGGACTTCAAAGGCTTTCTACGAAAGAGTACCACTCGCCAATTCCCGAAGCCTAACCTGGAAAACTGGTGAAATGAGGGAATGAGCCAAATTCGGGCTTAGTGGGAACTATATTGGTTGTATATATATATATAAAATACATTTTCAAAACAATGCATGCAATGTGCATTAATGAAAGTAGTTCCCTTCATAAATGTTGTGTGAATATGCCATATCTATAAAATGTAAACATTTATAGATTTATAGTATCAATACTATAAAGATCATTTTATAATATGGATGGTAATGCTTTCCCATCCCCAAAATATACTAAGATAAAGATCACTTGAAAATACAGCTGAAATTGCATTGATAACATAATATACTTGTAAAACTCATATGTATGGTAAAGTAAGTATCATTGAGATACAAGTAATCCATAGCAAGAAAGTATGTACTACCAACTCATATATGTATATATAAAACTGTTGGCTAATTTGTTAAACTTGGCACTGCAATTGCGTCATCTAGAAATGTCTCACCCGAGACAATTAACTCAAAACAATCCGCCACTATCCAAGCATCCGCCAGGTCTGCATTTCGTGGCCTTTCACCCACGCGACAGTAAGGCCTCTTGTTCATTTTCGTACAAGGTTTCTGGTCTTTTACCCAGGGACACTCGGCCCCAACTTACGGCCCCAACCTTTAGAGACTAAACCTGGGACATACCATGGACTAGTGCTATCATGTGTCTATATATATCGAATCACTCAAGTAACAAGCCCATAGATGAATAATTGTGCCGGATAACTAATATAACGGTTCATATCGAACCCATCAACTAGCCAACAATAATAGAAGTGATGAAAAGCTATCATTATTTCACACATTTACTTAATACACCCATACTTGTATAAAGATCACAATAATCGCTTACGAAAGCATGAAATATCAAAAATCCATATGCTTGGCTCAAAGATACATTTTACGTGTATATACACTATAATACATATATATATATATATATATATATCAAACTTACTTTTCCAAATATCACATAGGTTATGTCCCCCGTGGATAACTCATAACTCGCGTAGCCTCCAAGGCTATATGCTACAGGAAGTAACCAATTTCTATCTAGTACGAACGGTGTTAGCTAAGCGATTTTTATATCCAAGTACTATCCACAATTTCACATAAACCTCCCCTCGAGATTCTAGTACTTTACCTATTCATAATTAAGTTTATAATACTGCCTAGCATGATTACGGAGTGGCTCACTTAGTTGTAAGTCTCATAAGCAATGAACCAAAAGCTCAAGTACAGTAATAATATCACTAACACAAGTAATTATGTCCCACTCATACACATAAATCCGAATATAACATTATATATACATATATATGTAGCATAGTTGTATATTCACTACTATTGCGTATGTAAGGGTCATATGCCAATCCTCTTCTATAAAGAATTAGGGCTTTATATATATAAATGTTTTTAGAGTCATAAATAATGCAAATCGAAGAAAGAAATCTCAATAAAACACCCAAGCCCCCATTAACATGCAAATGTTAAAAACTTTGTACCAAACATCAATTTTTGAGGTTAATTCCTCGAAGAACCATGGAATAAATGAGCCGAGAAAGAGCTGAGCTGAAAAATCCCCAAATTCGCCCAAAAACCTTGCCATGGAGGAATTTGAGGTTGGAGATGATGATGAATAGTAGGTGGAGAAAGTGTGTGATGAAGAAGCTTGGTTTCTCACCTTGAATCTCCCACAAAGCCCTCAATTAGTCATTTATCTCTCTCTCAGAGCTCTCGGGATTTGGTGGTGGAATCAGGAAGAAAATGGAGATGAACGTATATATAAACTGTTGTTCTAATTCTTCCGATTACTGTTCACGTGCGTCACATTTGGGACCTGCAGCACTGAACTTTGAACGACCGTAACTTTTTCCTCAGATGTCCGATTGAGGTGATCTTTATGTCCACGAAAAGATTATTCAAAGCTCTAAATGTTTCTAAGAGGAAGCTTTTCCAAAAATGCGTCAAAGTCAGCACGTTACTACAATGTTACTGAATGAACAAGTATTAGCGATTGGCCTATTTCGCGCTCAATTTTGACCAAGTAGGAGCCTGAGCTGGCTTTCGGACAAAACACAAAAGTTGTAGATTACATAAAAATCTAGACAAGATTGCGGACGGAAACTCAATTTGGCAAGAAACGAAGAAGTTACGCTTCCTCCAAGTTATCCAAAAATTATAAAGTCGAGTAAATTGAAAACTTGCAATCTACATCCCAATTTCAACTCGAACAACCCGAAATGACTTACGGCTATTCTAACATGCTTAAATATATTAATGTAACTCATTGGAAGTCTTCGAGCCATTCAACTCCTTTCGGAGCAAAATATGGCTATCCGATATCCACTTCTGCCTTACGCACGACTTGTATCGCGATTCTGAGAAATAGAGATACGGGGCATTACAGAGTCTCTGAGAAGACATAAAGAGAAAACGAGAGAAAGTACATGTGATCTTTTTTTTAGGGAAAAAAAAGAAGTTTTGGTTTGCTTATTTTTCTTGAAAAATGATCGAGTTACGTTCTCTCAATTCTCAAACTTCGTGTTTGATTGTTGGACTATGTATCTTACTTTGCTTCCAAGGCATTTTTTTCGTGTCACCATGGTATGATTCTGTTTATTATTTTTTGACTTCGTGAGAGGAGAATTTTTTGTACCTACATCATTTTCTATTTTTCGATGCCCTTATTCCTCATTAATTATTTGAAAGCTCTTTTTGATGCAGCTTATTTATTTATGTTTTTGTTTGGTCAACAAAATTCCTCACCTAAGACGTAGCCCTGGGCCTTTTGACCTCGCTGTCACTCTTAGTGTGGCTCTCGCTGCCATCTTTTTCCTTTTCTGTTTTTTTCAATATTATTTTCTTTTGGAATTGTGGGGTTTATCCTCCTTTCTACTCTTTCAATTTTTTCTTGTACCCACTTTGTTCCTTCTTATTTTGTCAGATTTTCTGAGCATCATCGTTCTTGCGATTTATGAATGTTTACTTCGGAAGTTCATATTTGACGATGTCATGCTGTGTTTGTGATTTCTGGTCCGAGAACCTTTAGAAGCGTTTCTTGAAGACTTCTTAGAAGAGACTAAGATAGGCCAAAAGCCCTTTTGCCGGGCTTGTTCCCTACGTATCAATTGCAAGATTTTCTCATCTCAATCTTTCTCTCTCCAACTTTCTCTTATATCTCCTAAAAAGGGGCTTTTTTAGTTTGTGGAGATGGTCTGGGATTTGCCTGTAGAAAGGGCTTTAGATTCGTGCCTGTAGAAAGGACTTTGGTTTTCCTGTAGAAAGAGCTTTGGTTTGCCTGTAGAAAAGGCTTGGGATTTGCGCATGTAGAAAGGGCTTTGGTTTGTGCCTATAGAAACGGCTTTGGGTTCGGTTATCTTCGGTTGGGTTTGGATTCAAAATGGGTTGGTTTGGTTAAGTATATGTCCTGGTAGTGATTAGGGCATCAAGACATGCTTGGGTGGTCGCTTGGTGATTCTTCATGATGTCCATAGATTGGGTCAAATCCTAGATTAGATGGTAGAGGTGTTCAAGGGTTAAGGTGCCACCCTCAGTTTATGGGAGAACATGACCAGACGGCGGATCAGCTGCAGAGAGGCTTCATCATGGTTACCCTTAGTATTGTTGACCCTGATTTGATTGATTGGTAGCTTAGTGTTGCGACGACGAGGCATGATCGATGGTGAGTCTGATCTCATGAGTCGTTTGAGTGTGATCTCTACCAGCCCAGTAAGCTAGTGTTAACAGTAGATAATATGAGTGTAGTGAAGAATGAGGAAAAAGAAATCGGGGATTGACCGAAAAATCAATATTTTGCCATGGGTTGCATAATTCTCGAAAAACTATGGCTCGACAGGAAAATAAAATTGAAAACCATTTTTTTTGTTTTTAGGCGAAAACAAACCCACAGCAATAACTTGAGAGCCCCGTGGATAGGTTTAGGGTAGGAATATACATTCCTAGGGTGCCCTTATAACCTTCTGATTTTGAAAAAATTGTTTTGAAAAACGACTCATTTTTTTAGAACATTTTGGAAAATCGGAAATTCTCTCCTCTTAGAGTTGCTTTTCATGGAAATGGTGACAGAAAAATTCTCACTAATGGGTTTTAGTGAGGAATTTCTACGAGCAGGGTTGAACAGTCACTAGCCGCACTTGCCAAACCAAGAGTTGGTATGCATGACAAGGCCTTTCGTTCACCAATCTCACTACTGATTGTCAGAAAAACATGCAAAAATTCATGTATACTAAGCTGATGCATCATATATGCAAGCGTGGTTTGATGGGTAAGGTTTAAGCTCCCTCATATTTGGCTAGGTCTTCCTATATACTCCAAAGGCAAGTACGTGCAAGGACCTTTTGATATACGTCTCGGGTACGTGAGTATTTTCGTCTCTCGATATACCTCGGTTGATACTTGGCCAAGGAGAGTGAAAATAAGAGCTTTCGGTTCATGTTGACCTAGACGAGCCAACTCCCTACTCACTAAGCAATATTTTCGGGTTTAAAAGGGTAATTTTACACTCGCGATAATGCAAGATAATAGTGCGTGCGTGCAAAATAAGAATTATGGAGGTACATTATGATAAGTGCTTTAGGGTTTGTTTGAGTACTTTCAAATTTTATTTATGAAAAAAATTTCCTCAAACAATTATTACAAACAAAAGGGGAATCAGGGTATCCACCTAGATTGCATTTATGTTATCCTAATACAAAGGCCGAATAAGAAAGCATATAAACATAATTCAATTATCCACGCATATTCTACTATTATTTAGAGTCTAATCCTCTTAAAAATCTCCGGCAAAGTCACCACTGTGAGAACCCACATTTTCGACGCTGGCCCCCTTAGCGGCGATTCCTCCAGTTTCTCAGTTCATTTGAAAAACGGTTCATTTGATTAATTATTAAAGAAAAATTGGCAGTTTGTGGAGGAAAGTAAAGTCGCCAGTTTGTTTTACTAAACAAACAAAAGTCTGTGTAAAAGAGAAGTATTTATGAATTAAACGATCTCTTAAACACGATAATTACGAAACCAGTTGATAAAAAGGATTCAGGGATTAAGTTACAAATCAAGAAGGTGTTAGGCACCTAATTTGCCTTTTCGGTCTCTAAGTAGGATATGCGTGGAATTATAATCGAACATTTGCATGCTTATTGATGTTATCGCGTATCGGTCCATAATTTTAGGAAAAACGGGATTTTGGGCTGGAGATAGAAACCATGTGCTTCATATTTCGCTCTTCGATTTTAGAAATCGGTGTGTGTGTTAATTGGAAGATGATTTTGATAATAATAGATAGCAAAACAAGTGTTTTCAGAAAGATTTAGGACTTTTTGAAAGCTAATTTAATTTGGAATCGGATATCTGGCAATCCTCGAGATTTGTTTGTCAATAGTGTTCCATAGTTTAATAATTTAAACTGGCATTGACAAATCCAGTACTCTCATATTATATATTGATGTATATAGTTGTATGCATCTAGGAATGCTTGTGCATATATGCGTACTCATTTCCTTAGAGATCGGGATTTTTGTGAGGGTCGCAAAATGAGGTGTTCACAATAAGGGCATTAGATGTAGCTAAAAATGGTTTGCCAAAATTACTGGTATTTGCCCTTTCATATTAGGAGTAGATTGAGTATCAATAAAAACAAAATCAGCTGCATAGTAAAATGTGTCAACCTTAATCAAAACATCTTCTACGAGTCCTTTGGGAATTTTTATAGATCTATCAGCTAATTGAAGTGTCGTAGGTGTAAAATTTTATTTTCCAAGTTCTAATTTATCATACACAGAATACGGCATAACATTCACACTAGCCCTAAATCAAGTAAAGCACGCTCTATATAATGATCCCTTATTTTACAGGATATAGTAGGATAACCTAGATGTTTATATTTAATAGGAATTTTTGCATTGAATTATGGAACTTGCTTGTTCAGTCAAAAATTCATTTTTAGGAACATTAGTTTTCCTCTTTTAGGTTACTAAATCTTTAAGAAACTTAGTGTAGGAAGGGATTTGCTTAATTGCATCCAGGAAGGGTATATTAATATGAATTTGTTTAAATACTTTTTGAATTTCTTCAAACTGAACTTCTTTCCTATTGTCTTTTAATCTTTGAAGAAACAGGGCTTTAAGCAGAAATTTTCTAACTTCAAATTCTTTTGATTCATTAGGATTAACGGTAGTATTGGAATCTTTGATAGAAGTGTTTGACTCCTTGAGAATACTTTCCACCTCTTTTTCCTATACTTCTTTTTCATTTACTGGCATTCTAAATTGATTATCATTCATAAAGTAGTATTTCTTACCTCATTCATAAATGATTTCAAACTATCTTCTTGGGATAAAAATTGTTATTGTGTAACAAAAGATGTGGCATTATTCATGTTCACAAGAGCTCTAAAACCTGGTAGGTTTTAACGAGGGTTATTATTCTAATTTTTCATATTATTAATCGGTTGATTTTGGGATCACAAAAAATTAGGATAATTTCTCCACCCGAGGTTAGAAGTGTCTAAATAAGGGTTTTGATTTCATATATATTCATTCATAGCATTTACTTGTTTTGGATTGTCTACAGTGTATCCTAACATAGATGAACACGACAGGGTGACATGCATAAGACTAACACAAATAGAGCAAACTTCATTTTGCACAAAGTTAACTGAGTTAGTAGACAGCTCATCGTTAAGGCTTCTACTTTTTTATTTAGACTATCTAATTAACTTTTAGTTTCTACATCTTCATGAATTTCATAAATTCTCTCCTTTTTTAGGGTGAGATTGTGTTGCCCTCTTAGAAAAGTTCCACTTTTAAGAACTTTCAGACAAACTCTCTAAGAATTGATAAGTTTCATCATCATTTAGACATAGAAAACTACCCCTATTCATAGATTATATCATATTTTTATTAGTTTGTGAGAGACCATTTTAAAAATATTGAATTAATCTCCAAGTTTCAAAACATTGACGTGGACATCTAAGTAGTATATCTTTATATCTTTCCCATGCTTCAAAGAATTTTTTATCATCTTCTTGACAAAAGTCAGTTATTTTTCTCCTAAGTTCATTAGTTTTAGCCATAGGAAAGAATTTTGCTAAAAATTTAGCCACTAATCCCTCCATGTTGTGATAGATCTTAAGGGTATTTTAGCCATAGGAAAGAATTTTTCTCCTAAGTCAGTTATTTTTCTCCTAAGTTCATTAGTTTTATTTTAGGTTGCAAATATTATTAATCCCACTGATCCTAAGCTTTAGGTTTAATTTTCCAGTGAAAATGGGAATAAACGCAACCTAATGGATTCATCAGAAACATCTTAAAATTTAAAAGTAGTACATATTTCTAAAAATTCATTTATATGAAGATATGGATCTGCATGAGAGAGGATTAGTAGATATGAGAACAAATAATTCTTTTAAAGTCCTATTATATTCACATTCCTCCATCTTTAATTTTTCTTCAAATAAAGGATTAATTTATAAATTTTCTATCCTATTAAGTATCAATAAAAGGGTTAATAATAAAAAGGAAATGTTTTAAAAGCTTGAAACAAAAGGAATATTTTGTTATTGTTGACAAGTATTGAACCTATGACCTCTTTTGTTCAAAATACAATCTTTACCAACTAGGACAGAATAACTTATGTATATCATTTTGCTCGAATGTGTAAATAATGCTTTGCCCAGATCCTTTAATTACCCAAAAATAAATTCTTAAATAATTTTTTTAATAAATATATATATAAATCTGAATATTCTGGTTTTTCTTTTTTATTTATTTATTTTTTTAATAATAATAAGAAGAAAACTAGTAGAAAGAATGTAATTACTAAATTAATAAGATTAAATTAGAATCCCCGGCAACGGCGCCAATAACTTGTTGTGATAAATTTTAATACTCACAAATGCACGAATCAGTTTATAGTATAGCATGTATGCGAGGACGATCTCACAAGGATTCAAATAGTATGTTTTATAATTACCTTGTTAATCTTTCACTAAGCTCTTAATCTAGTTGAAAAAAGTTTATAGAAATGAAATAAATAAAGTAAAGTAAAGCAAGTAAACTAAAGTAATGAAACTAAATTAAATAATACTAAGCAAGATAATAAAATTAATTGACCAGAGTTTCAGAATCATATATTTAATATCATCTTCCTACGTATTGATGCACGTAAACTCTACTCTTGTCTCGCAATAACTTGATCTCTCGACTCTATTATTTGTGAAAAATAAAATCATTCAAGTTCCATTAATTAATAAAATCCAATTATAATTATTCCAAAGCAAAACTTATATATAAAGTCAAGACACTCACTATATCTGTCAAAACACACCCTATATCCACTATTAACAAATCATAAGGCGAATTCAACAAAAAATAATGAGAATCCAACTTCACTTTTATCCATTAAAATAGGCATCCAATAGGAAGAATTTTATTTAACATTAAAGCATTAAATTGGTATAGTCAATCAGCATGAATACGTGCAATGAAATCAATTAAGTATACTTATCCTAACACTAACACAAATTTAAGCTAGCATGGAATAAATTAAATAGCAAAGAAAATTAAAAGAAAACTTATTTGACATAATTAAATTAAAGAGTAAATAAAAATCTAAATCTTCAAAGTTTTCAATGTAAAAGAAAATAAGAAAAGAAAAAATAAAAGAAAAAAAGAAGAAGAAGAGGAAGTGCTGGCCAGCCCCCAAACATTGTGCACGGCTTCCTTCAAGAATTGTCCATGATGCTTTTTTTATAATTGTTTTTGATTGCTTTAGGCTTCAACTTAATGTTATGGGCCTTGAGCTTTAATAATGGGCTTGGCTTTTGTAGACAACAATTGGGCTAGGATAAAGAGTTGGTGAATTTAATTATCGCCTAATTAAATTGCTGAATTTTCATCTCTATTTCGGATTCCAAGATGACTGAATTTGAAAATGTACTGAACTGAAAGTTGTAGATCTCGAAATTTTCTTCAAATTAGGCTCAAGAATCGCAAGATTTGGAGTTACGAATAAAAAGTTATGCGTCTGGAAGTATCAAACCACTTTAGAGGTCTTCACAATCTTTAATTTCTTCTATTTTTCAAGCTTTTCAAATTATTTTTTACCACCCGAGAAACATTAAAAATACAAATAGTAATAATATTTTGCGCTCTCTAAATTATAAATTAACATAATAAATTATAACAATTTCTTGGTACATCACAATACTAGCTAGGCTATAAGATTGTCGATTAGGTACGTGCTAAACACGTTTCCTAACTAGGTTTTTCATATTTCACGCTTTAACGTATTTTTATTTTTTTCATTTACTTACAGGTTTTGTTTTAAGTATATATATTAGGAAGATGCATTTTTGTGAGTGACCCTCTCAATGGAAGATTTTTAATCTATTATATATCTTAAATTTTCTAGCTTTTAGTATGGCATTTGCCTTTTGGGTATTATTGAACATAAATAGATGGTGACACTTTATGATATTTTGAGTCACGGAGATGATGTATTTTGGTATTACTTTTGTAAGATTATATTTTGGTACTAGTTTTATAAGATTATATTTTTGTTTTAAATTAGTCTTTTTGCTATTAATAGTTTCTTTAGATTATTTAGTGTGATTAATGTTATAGACATTATGTTACCAACGTTTTCTAACAAATGAGGAATAATTAGCATTCACATGATTTACAAGGGGTTGTAACAAAGTTTGTTAAAATAATTTTTCGATGTTTAAGCAAAATGTGGTAATAATAATTGTCGTTCTTTTTCCAACATTTATATAAATGTTGTTAAGTACATGTATGTTGCAGAGACTTCCCGACATGTAATAAATGTCACAACAAGCATCGTAAAATGTTTCTGACGTTTGTAATAAATGTTGTTTATTTTCCAACGCAGGCAACGCTGATGTTCAACACAAATGACAAACAAACGTTAGTGTAGGATACGCCGACATTTAATAAGATTTTCACGACAATTATAAAATGTCGTTAAGGGTTATTTTTCTTGTAGTGATATACAATTTTTCTTATTAGATGCCTATTTTAATTGATAAAAATAAAGTTGAATTCTCATTACTTTTTGTTGGATTCACCTTATGATTTGTTAAGAGCGAAAATAGGGTTTGTTTTGATAGATATAGTGAGTGTTTTGATTTTATACATAAGTTTGGCTGTGGAAGAATTATAATTAAATTTTATAAATTAATTAAAGTTGAATGATTTTATTTTTGGCTAATAATAGAGTCGAGAGACCAAATTATTGTGAGACAATAGTAGAATTATGCGCATGAATACTTAGGAAGATAATATTAAATATATAACTCCGAAACCCTAGTCAATTCATTCATTAATTTTATTAGCTCGCAATAATATTATTTAATTTAGCTCCATTACTCTAGTTTATTTACTTTGGTTTATTTTATTTAAATTGCTTTATTTTTTTTTTTGATTCCCATAAACTTTTCAAACTAGATTAGGAATCTAGTAAAAAATTAACAAGATAATTTTAAAACTACCAGGACAGCCACATGTTTCACCAGAAATTGACATTCCGATCTAATACGAGGAAGCTTTGTGCAACGGTAATACATTTTGACCCACCTTCTTCTTTAATTGTCCCACATGAAATACGCAATAAATGAAAGCATGAGATGTATTTCCAGCTGATATGCTACTTACAGCACACTCTTCACAATCTTGTATAGCCCATAGAATTTTGGAGATAGCTTCAGATTCCACCATAAAATTACCGTCATTTGTCAGTAAGGTTGTAGCCATAGATACTCTTACTCCCCAATTTAGTACCTCGTTTCCCATTTTCATTTTAACCCTGCTCATAAGCTTAATTAAGTCTTAATCTTCGTTGCAAGGGTGGATTTCGATTTCGGTCCCTTCTTAGTTGATCCAACACTTATAGCACGTCATATTATGCATATTACAATTATAGGATAAATCATTTCGCAATTCGAGTGATTTGAATTGTTATTGAGATTGAGATGTTGATCGCGTGTTTTGGTTTTACGCAATTCGTGGGTTTTTAATTGTCTTTAAGACGACATAACTTTTTTATTTCTTATCCAAAAGAGTCCTTGTTAGCGCCAAAAGTTTCGTCAAAAATAAAGGCAATGTTAGTGTTTGTGACATCCTATATTTTAATATTTATAAAATTATATGAATGATATATTTTTAGTGAATATATGAGATAAGGGACCAGGTGGGTATTGGAGTTATTGGAGATTAATGAGGTTTTTTTGTGTAAATATGAAAGAGACGAGTCACCATTTTTGTTAGCAACGTGGCCATTAGTGCTTATAATGGGACCCACTTTATAGTCTTGTTGTTAGTTTTAATTTTTCCTATATTAGAAAAGAATGAAGTCAGTGAGTTTAGGGAGATACATAAAGCTTAACCGAAAGTGGAAGTGCCTTTTGGTGTAATTTTGGGTGTATGTATTGGTGTTATTTTTTAGGTAAGGGGTTGTACTTAACATGCATCTAAAACTCTAGAGTATTCATTTGTTGTCATGTACGTTTTATTCTTTTTGAATTCATTATGTTAATTGAATTCGGTATATTTATTTGATCTCATTAATGGGTGTTATATATTGATATTGGCTAAATTACGTGAAACTAATTGGTGCATGGTTAAGTTTATTCGCCAATCAATCCTAATAAACCACAATCGTGTAAAGGTTGGAGATAAGTGTCTATGTGGTGGGGTGGATGAGACAAGTAGTTTTTAACATGTTACTAAGAGGGATCGCTGTAAGAGGCTGGCCGTGATTCGTTGAATTTGTTGAGTAGATGGATGTTGTTTTTGAATATCTTATTGTTGATAAAATATTCGGTTGCGATGATTTTATTCTTGTGTGTTATGTATTGCCCCCTTTCATTTTTTTATAATGCGCAAGGAACTCGAGGCAGTACGAGCCGGGCGCGGTGTAGTTTATTATTTTTGTTGATTAGAGGAGATAGATGTGGATGTATTTTTAATATGGAGGGTGGAGAGATTTGTAGATTGTTTTATTTTTACAAATTACTTTGATTTATAAAATAAAGATGGATTTTATTTTTATTGCGCTTTTGGACCCAGCTGAGTCGGGTCGTTACAGTGTTGGTGTTTTATACTTTGCATTTCACAAATATGTGATTGTAGACATTCTTGTTTCATTTTCGTTTTAACAAGTAGGGGTATCATAAGTTCACAAATCAGAGATGATTCCACTAAGAAAAAAGTAGGAAAAATTATATCAATATCGCAAGTGAACTAGAAACCTAAATTTCGTAAGTGTTTGTATCAAAAGGTTACTGAACTTATGTTTGTTGTTCTTTATCAATAACATCGTTTCCACTCTCATGTTACAGCACTTCCGTGAATTCTTCTATTATATTAAGAAAGTAAAAACATAAACGTATTAATAGAACCAAACTAATGGAAATGAGACCAATATCAACATTATATCTAAAGTATTATAAATGTAGAAAATTACATCATTTATATGTTCGAATATATACTATAACAATCGTATACAATTAGATCATTTCCATAAACATGACACTCATTTTCAAACGCTTCCTCTATTGTTACAGACAACTCATACTGTTGTCTAAGTTTTGCAGGTAAATCCATTCAAAACCATCAAACCCTTATAGTGGAATCCAATAAATGCCAACTTGCACAACCTCCTTTTTTAATCAATAAATATTCTTGTGTTGCAACCCGTTTCACAACGTATCGTAAGCATCTCATATCCTTTATCAAAACTATTCGTGTCCACTGATAGGGTACTGAACATTTAGTATGCATATCTAACTTCAAGATAAACTTGAAGTCCAAGTTCTCTCAAATGTTTAAGACAATACTATGAAGTATCAGCGTCAACATTACGGACCAATAAAGTGATAAACCATACACATGAGTAATAAACCATTAATCCACTATTATTTTCAAAATAAAAATAATAAATAGAATCAGCATGCGAATTCCTACCCACTAACCAATAACGAAAAATCCATTTTGTCAACCCTGCTGACAACTTCAAGGTTCACTGCAACAGACTTCATGTAACACCCCGTGTTTTGATAGGCGTATTTTCGTTCATTTAGTTAGTTACTTCTCTAATTCATTTGTGGACTTAGACAAGTCCGAATGTTCCCACACGTCACTTTGGTGTTATGGATAAAATCTGAAAATTTTGATTTAATTCGGAACTAGTTTGACTAATTTGGTGCGTTACTTGGAAAAAATTGGTGTATTATTGAATTTTCTATTTTCCAAATTTTCTTATGTTCGGTTCATCGACCCAGGAAGGTCCGAATTAAGTTTTTTCTTTTTCGATACGTCATATAATAGTTATTAAATCATCATGTAATGTTTCTTTAAATTCGGACTTCAATTTAAGAATTTTTAAGTATTTAGTAGAATCGAATTTCCTTCCTTAAACGTTTACAATTTCTACAATTCTCGTTTGTGGTTTCCGGAATATTCAGACCTCCGAATGCAGTTCCGTTTTTTCCAACATGTCACAAATATGTGTTTGAAGTAATCTGGAGCGCTTCAACACGTTCGGATTTCAAATGAGCAATTTCAGAGGCGTTTTTAGAATTAGGAATATTTGCTCGACGTTTTAGATCAGTCAATTTTGGAGACTCGTAACATTCTCATCTTTTATCTAAATACCACTCTACCAACTCCTATAGCTTCATCATATATCCGTCTACAACTTTTGTGTTTTGTCCGAAAGCTAATCCACACTCCTCGTTGGTCAAAAGTGAGTGCGAAACTAGCCGATCAACCAAATCTGATTTTCTGTAGCATCTCGGCACAGCGCTATATTCAACGGAATTCTGGTATTAATCTGTCCAGAATTTGGTGTAATATCCTTCATCAAAGTTGTAGATCTTTGAATTACCTTTCCGTTGATATAAAGATCATCCCAATCGGAGTTCCGAGAAAAAAATATGACCAAAATACAAACAGTAACTCTGTAATATCGTTTATATCACCTTGACCAACTTTGCCCGTTTCTAAACTTCTTTCACCTCCAACTTCAGTCCATTTTTGACACAAGTGAGCTCAGAGCTATCCTAGAGAGACAGAGAGTGGTTCTTGGAGTAATATTGGGGGTTCATAGCTCAAAATTGAGAGTTTCATACTGAAAACTCAGATTTTTCATCTTCTTCGCCTTCTCAACTCATTTCCGAGCTTGCATGCTTGATGTGGGGGACCATTTGAGCTCACTCCAGGTCATCGAACCTCTGTTCTTCTAGTTTCTAGGTGGGAACTTCCCTTCTCTCTTTGATTCTTGATAATCCATAGTTAATTGAGTTGAAATACTAGATTTTCGGTACCAAATTCATTCTTTCTCTTGCATGCCAGATGTACAACTATGGATAAAACATTCTAAGCCTTGTTGTTGATGGTATATTGGTTATATTTGATGATTTTGGAGGCTGATCGTACTGCATGTCTTCATTTAAGCATTTATTTAAGAGTTTGGTACCGAAATGGACAGAAACGTCAAATACATGTCTAATACTTGAGATCTTTACTAAAATTCCTAAATTTCCAGAATATAAATCACTCTTGAATCATATTTTAAATTGTTATTAGTTAATGATGATGCTTCTAATAAATCTAGCATTTACTCCTAAATTTTTGGATGAAGAGACCGTTGGATTTCATATTATTAATGTATATTGTTGTGTAAAGCATGGTATATACATATCAAAACTTAATTATTATATTGTTTTAAAGCAGATATATTGTGTCAAGTAATTTTTGTGAGACAGCTTTTGATGAAAACCATGAGTTAAATATATATATATATATATATATATATATATTGCTGTGAAATATTGAGATTGTTGGAACCGGATAAGCATCGGTATAGAAATGCTTGAGTTATGTTATTGCATAGACCCATGGTAAAGATGGGGTGCCAAAAATCTGGTTACCAGTGCACAGACCCACAGAAAGGTGGGATGCATTTGTGAGTATCTTATTCCGTCTAGTACTGGTATTAGGTCGAGGAGGAGGAGGAGGTAGATGGACGTGTATCCATATATATTGTGTGTGTTACATATGGACCATAATTGGATTATAATGATACTTAATAAATGGTTTTCTTTCTATGAATTATTAACAATTGGAGAATTTTGTTAATGACTAAAATTATGATCCTTTATATTGTGGAACGTCCATTTCATTGCATATTCCCTTCCCCTATAGTTCCCACTTGGCCAATATTGGCTCATTCCCTCATTTATCTTTCAGGTACACCCTGTGGTACAGGTAGAGGTCATGAATCAGGTCCGAGTTCATCTTAGAGCCCTCTCTGATGCCCTTATGGATTTAGCTCATTCGTATTATTTTGATTTGTCGGAGTCTGTAATTTCTAATTAAGTTGGAGAACTTTAGACCTTCAATGTGTGTACACGTTGTATTTTCAGTTATGTTAGTTCAAATTTGAATTGTAATGGATTTGAGAAGTATTCTATATTTCCGCGTTGTTTTTTTTAAACATAATGAATTTCTTAGTATGTACGAATACTTCATGCCGATTTTTTATTAGATTTTTCTACCTTGTTTAATTTATTAGTTGTGTCTATTTGTCTATCTGCTGTTAATTTGATACAAGCATCCGTTAACACCTGCTTATATGGGCGGGTTATTACAAGTTGGTATCGGAGGGTTAGGTTCGATTTTCTATCGCCGTGGGAATGGGTAGTTAGGATTTTTCATCTCCATTCTACGTTAGCCTAAGGGAATTGAGCTATACTCCTAGTAGGCTCAGGTGACTTGTGAAGTACATTATAGTTAATCAATTGATCAACGACTGACTATCCTGTAATGCATTAGTCTATTGTAGCTAACTAGAGTCGAACTTGATGACCACATCAATCTTTTAATTTTGTGTTTTCCTATCGGTTGTATTAATCGAGTACTAGAGATGTCTGAGGTTAGAATTGTGGTGTGATCAATACGGAGTATTCAAATAATTCCTTTGGATTTGATTTTGGATTGATAATTATGGTATGGCTAATTCTCCATAGGCCAAAAACTTCAGTTTGGGTGATCCATGTGTTAACCTGGTAATGCTCACATGTATTGTGGTTAAGTCTTCAGTTGGGGTTGGAGTTAATTTAGTATTCCCTTATCTAGTATGCATGTTGTCGTGGAAAATTCCTAGAACCGTGTAGTATACATGAGAGCAGGCCACCTTGAGAAATCCCTGTAATTTGAGATTGGTTCTTTTCGTCCGTCGGATTTTAACGAGTGTATTTTCTCTTTTTCCTTATAATAGTGTGTGTTATTTCTTACTAACTCACTGAATTTTTCTTAAGTACTAAATTGAATCATTTTCGGTAGTTATTTATTGATTGGTATTACATGCATAACTATTGAATGTGTTTTCTTAATATTCACCAAACTGCAATGAAGGCGTATGACTCTCCTAATTTGAAAATATTGATAGGTATGCATGTAATGCTAAGGTGATTTATAGACCTACAACGAAGTTGTGTTATACAAAAGCCTTTTGTCATTGAAAAGAGATGTAAAATTTTGTGTTGGCTACAAATTACCTTTTGAACCTATTTTAGCATGAATGTTTTACACAAGCATAGTTGATATCATTATAAGTATCGGAAAGAAATGTTTGGGCCATGTACGTTCCTGACTTGTTTACTTCAACTTTAATGAAACCGTGTATACAGAATGCATAACAATTATTTTTTGAAAATCCCCCTTATAAAACATATGGTCCAAACGAGAATGTGTTGACAAGAGTTTCATAATCTACCTCATGAATGCGAGTATTGTGAATTGAAACTACCGAGTAATTGTGATTATAGTACCGAGTGTATAGTGATAGTATTTAAAGGATTCCATTCGCGTTTAAAACCAAGTTTATTATTCCTTCACATTCCAGTAGTCTTTCCTTTCTCGTTTCTTGTCTATTTTCTGAGGGTACTATTCATTGGGTCTATTTGAAGGCCTTTTGAGTTGAGAATTTCTTATGATATCGATGACCCAAATCATAACACTCTGTGTTCTTTTTATTTTTAAGTTTAGTGTTAATTGTAACGAATTCTTTTCTCCGTATTCAATGATTTAAGCACCTACAAATTTATTTGTGTTTTCTTCCGTAAGTCACTTTATAAGGTTTGGTTCATCTTGTATAATTTGGTGAGAAAAAGAATTGGCTTGACCAATTTAGCATGCTCGTGGAATTTGTAGTTTAAGGTGTTTTTTTTAAAATGCTTTCAAAATTTGCGATTTTGGGTCCATCGCTTTTAGATCTCCGAAATGAATTCTATCTTTTCTGACAAGTCATAATAGGCCATTAAGTATATTCTAGAAAGTTTCATAGCAATCGGACATGAAATGCATATTTCAGAACATTTATTGGAAGTGAGCAATAAGGACTAAAGTTGACGCCAGACCAACATCCATGAACTCCATACCGGTCCTATAAAGTTTTTATAATTTAGAGCTTGGTGCCAGACCGGTCTAGCCAATTTAGTAGACCGATCCACAAATCCTGAGTGTTGGAAATTTTCCTTTTAAGCGTATTCCCTCGAGTTGTTGGGTAGCCCTGACATCCATGGGTTTGATTTTCAAAGTTCGGTCTTGGACTATACTTTTAAGCCTGTAAGACTAGCATTAATGCCTTATTCTTAGCATTACTATATTAGAGACGCCTTGTAGTTCTCGTTGTTTTATTCCTTATTCTTTTGTTAGGCATTCATTTCAGTCATCTTGGACGATGGGCTGGTAAACATACTTCGGATCTAATTTTAGAGCTTCTATGTGGATAGTGCGTATTAAGTAATCATGGGTGTTTCCCTTCCAATGTGTCCAATGATCGTTAGGAGCTCATCTCGGGTGATTATAGTCTATTAGTGTATGATCTACTCTTATGATGGTTCTTCCCTTGGTTGAGCGCCTAGTTGTTTTTGTTGTGTCAAGTCTTAGAAACTGATTCGAGTGATAGTACTCTTTCTCCATTTGTAACTTTGGTGGCCATCTCTTAATACGTTGGGGAATTGTGTTCTAGTTGAGGAGTTATGAAGAGTTGTAGGTTGTCTCGTTCCTTAAGTCTTCTTCTGGTGTTGTTGGTCCTTTTCTTTTGGTGTGTGTTATTGAAGCCTTGTGTTGTAGTCATTGGTGGATCATAGTAGATATTGACAATACTATGAGTAATCTGATGACGTAGTTATGTTGGAAGGCTGGTAAAAAAAGGGTAAATTGAGGAGCTAGTACTAAATTATCGACTGTGAGGAGTTAAAATTGTAAGAAGGAGAGTAAGATATTGATTGGACGGATGGAACGACTACTGGGGGTGATGGTTATCTATTGGATTTCAACCAATTGTATAGGTCACAAGTATGCTTCATAATGATCATGGACTGCCATTTTTAATTTTGGGAGAATTAGAGCATTTAAAAGGAAGCATGGCAAAACGTTAATCGGTAATTTTTTTTTTATCAGAGACTTGAACGGGCTCAATCATTGAAATAATCATGATCGGTTTCAACCATCAAACAATCCATTCACTGAGCTATTCGAAGAATTGTAAGGTGTTAGTATTTGGGATTTGTAAAGTTGCTAATTCTTAAATAGAAGCTAGTACGGATAATGAGAAAAGTACTCTAAAGGTTGACGAAGATTGGGGAGACTTCTTCTGGACCAAGTGGGTACTTTGGGTGATGGCGAGCGGTAGAAGTTCGGTGAAGTGGTATTAATCTCATAAATAAATTATGAATTTTCCTTTCACATATAGTAGAGAACGGGCATTTAGGTGTGTGTCAACAAGGTAGGGCATGGACTTCACCATCAGGAAACTACCATAGTATGTATCTAGTACTGAAGATGCGGATTAGATTATTAAGATAACCATTACTGAGTTGATTGGGTCAGCAGAAGTAATTTGAATTTGCAATGGCAAAGGCGTACTCAAGTCATGATACATGGCAAATAGTGGGATGAAGGAGCAGAATTAAGGAACAGACGGATGAAGTTTTAGAAGATAAAAGGAGGATCAATTCGATCAAATAATAGTTAAAGTCGATTGTTGAGTTGCTAGCTTCATAGCCTTGAGGGTAAGTTAATAAATTTGGATCATCTGGACAACCGTCGAAACTCATTGTAAAATAATAGACCATATCTATATCATTTTCATTTTGAGAGGGTTAGTTACCTTTGGTGTGAATCAAGGTTCTGGAAATTTTCTATACTTTAGAATTACCATTTTTGGATACCCAAGATTACCCAAGATTTCCGATCCGATTTAAGTTGTGGCTGAAGTCCTTATTGGAATCAGTTGTAAACGTTGCGTCCTGTTGGTTACCTCCTCTACTGCAAGAGTTATAAAAACCTAGAAGGATTTTTGTGAAGATTTTACCAGTTTATCTGCAGCACATCGAATAGAAGACTAAAATTAGAGGATTTGTTCACCGGTGTGTTAGCTAACAGTTACTGACATGGTCTTGTTTTGATCAGAATATAGTGTTCTAGTGTATCCTTGAGTCTTCTTTCATATCAGTTTTGTACTCGTTAGTCTGTTTTACCTCCTTAGTATGATTCTTAGCAAGCAATGGTTAGAGTTTTTGTTTATTATGAAATTTTCATCCATGTCAGGTTATCACAACTTTTCTCTCTAGACGTTACATGTGGCTTGTTTTAGCATTGGTATTAGAACCCTTGTTGAATCATTTTGTAATTCTCAAACCCACTTAGGAGTTATTTCTTTGAGAGTTTGGATTACCGATTCGACTTATGTTGTAACACCCCTGCCTTAATCTACAGGACAACACCCGTAATTAAGACCTGGAGTGCTACTAACCCATTTTAGATTAACTAAAATGGGTAAATATGTAAATGTTTAAAGAAATTCAAACAGTAATATCATGTGTCTTAAACAGCAACTTGATAGTCATGCTGATGATGATAGCACTGTACATAAACATGCATACGTGCCTACAGCCGTTACACAAAACCAATTAAGTAAGTCCAACATTATACAAGCCAACTAAGTAAAGTTATGATAATATACAATACTTCGGGCTAGCCGTGGCTTCCTGAGATAACATATATATAACAAAAATGAATCCGTATCAGAGCCTTCTATCGATCCCGAACCCACCATCTTGTTAACATAACACGTCTCATGTGTACCTGTATAGTTTAGAAAAACGGGGTGAACATATCACTCAGTAGGGGGAAGTAGAGGGAAAGTTTGGAAAATATTCCTTAATTTATTACTATAAACCAAGTAAACCTTTTTATCGTATAATCTAAACATTATTTATAAAATATCACCAAAGATAACTAGTTCATGATGATGCGTGCTCATGCATATGCAGATTACCTCCCTTTGTGTCAACCCATTTCCGAATCTTGACGATGCATACCGATGAAAAACCAAGCCAAGATGGCCATATAGAATCCATTCGCTCCAAGAGCATACAACATAATCATAGTTCCTGTCAATGAGAACCTGAACAGGAATCTCATCATATAATCCATTGCCTTAAAATGGCATACCATTATCATACCCAAGAAGTGGAACAATAACCCATCCATCTTCTACAGAAAATAATTAAACCAATGGTGCATTGCCAATGCCAAGGTTCCTGGGTCTTTCACCGGTGGCTTATAGGTGGCCAAACAATCTCCCCCAGGGGTTTAGGGCTTTTTAACCCAAGGGCACCAGGCCCTACCTATTTTTTCGTCCGGCAAGCACTATAAAGACAGATATTCATACATAATTCACACTATCCTGGTCATCCATGACCAGATACCATCATTACCAAGAGATCCGTTAACCGGTCATATCCAACAAGAAGATATCAAGATAAAAATAAAGCTTCCAAGAATTGCCATAAGAAATAAGAATTCTTGAAGCATCCAGATACTCCGTCACAAGCATGAGTTATAGATAAAGAGATATAAGCTCCTTGTGAGACCACATCCGTATCATATGCTATAAGAGAGATCCGAACTTGCTAGAATACCGCGATGATGCCGAGTTGATACAATATTCATGCATAAAGTGCATTTCATGCTCTTGAAACAACTAGAGACAACATATGCCACTTAAACTTCATCCAACAATCATTCATGTTCCTTGGCATATACTAAACTTATTTACCAATCCATTTGAACACAACCAAACATGAATACCCAAGGAACATCGCATACAAATTCATATTATATAAATTCCAAGTTTAAGCGGCACATCTTGTCGAATTAATGCGTTACATGTAAAATATAAATTACATATGCCATATAAACTCTATCAAAATCATGTTCATGTCCTTTAGTGTATACAAAACCCTTTTCTTGTCAAATCAACACATACACACCGAAAGAACATTCATATGAATCAATAACATGTAATCATAGAGCTTAGATGTCATATCTTGCTTAAATATGTGAATTCATACTCCAATTAATCATATATCATTAATATCAATAGGCAAAATCATCATATTTAACATACATGTATAAATCATCCATTTCTAATTAAATAAAATCATATTATCAAGTATACATAGCATCAATTGTCTCAAACCTCACTTTTAGATCTTTATTAATCATAAAACATCATGTTATAGGCCATAATTTAGATAAATAAGACAAATGAAGTGAAACTATGATGATATTCATGAAACAAGACCAAAATTTCAAGTTTAAAAGCATATAAACCCCTACCTCGACTTATGAGCGAATAAGAAGAAGAAAGGATGAAGATTACGGCTATCCCCAAGCAATTAGAATGAAGAAGATGATGAATAGTAGCAAGGAAGAAGAAATTCAAGTGATTTGGAGGCTTAATCTTTGGTGTGGGAGGTTGGATGGGTGGAAATCCCATCAAGAACCTCTCCTATTTCCCTCTCTAGACTCTTCTAGAGTTTTATGGATGTTTTGGTCGAAGTTGTGGCAAAAAGGGGTCAAAAGAATGCTTAAAGCTGCTCAAAACCTACATTGGTCCGTTGCCGGACCGGTCTAGAAAAAGACCAGACCGGTCCGCGTGTAATTTTGGTGCTATGATGCACTATTCATAATTTGGCCATAACTTTTCGCTCAGAACTCCGATTAAGGTGATCTTTATATGCACGGAAAGTTAATTCAAAGATATACAACTTTCTAGAAGGAAGTTTTCCCAAAATTATCGATGGATTATTCCCAGAAATCCACCAAAGACAGCGCTCTGCCAAAGCACTATCGAATGAACAAAATTTAGTAACCGACCTACGTCGCACGATGTTTTGACCAACAAGGAGTGTGAATTGGACTTCAGTTAAAACACAAAAGTTGTAGAATGTCATGCAACCTTGACATAAGAGCAAACACTGACCAAATCGAATAAGAGACGAAGAAACTACGGAGCTCCAAAGTTAACCAAAAATAGTGAATCGCGTAAAACCAAAACTTCATATTCACCAACCAAAATTGATCCGGATAACCCAAATCACCAAACGATCACCCATACAAGTATAAAGGAGTGAATACAACATAATAAGATGTATTAAAATACCATGAGACTCCATTACTCGAAATTTCACCCCTCACCTATATAAAGTTAACATTTAATCCTTTTTCACTTCAACTAATATGATTAAAGTAGGCTATACTCAACCCAATTAATATACACTGAAATATGGGGTATTACATATGTCCTTTGGCTTCATTTCAGTTAATTTGTGTAGGTTCCAATTTCGAGGACAAAATTTCTTAAGGGGGGAGGTTGTAACACCCTGTGTTTTGATATGCGTATTTTCGTTCATTTAGTTAGTTACTTCTCTTATTCATTCATGGACTTAGACAAGTCCAAATGTTCCCACACGTCACTTTGGTGTTATGGATAAAATCTAAAAATTTTGATTTAATTCAGAACTAGTTTGAGTAATTTGGTGTGTTACTTGGAAAAATTGGTGTATTATTAAATTTTCTATTTTCCTAATTTTCTTATGTTCGGTTCATCGACCTAAGAAGGTCTGAATTGAGTTTTGTCTTTTTTGATACGTCATATAATAGTTATTAAATCATCAAGTAATGTTTCTTTAAATTTGGACTTCATTTAAGAATTTTTAAGTATTTAGTATAATCGAATTTCCTTCCTTAAACGTTAACAATTTCCACAATTCTCGTTTGTGGTTCCGGAATATTCAGACCTCCGAATTCAGTTTCATTTTCTCTGACATGTCATAAATATGTGTTAGAAGTAATCTAGACCGTTTCGTCACGTTCAGATTTCAAATGAGCAATTTCAGAGGCGTTTTTAGAATCGGGAATATTTGCTCGACGTTTTAGATCAGTCAATTTTGGAGACTCGTAACTTTCTAATCTTTTATCAAAATACCACTCTACCAACTCCTATAGATTCATCATATATACTTATACAACTTTTTTGTTTTGGCCGAAAGCTAATTCACACTCTTCGTTGGTCAAAAGTGAGTACGAAACTACCCGATCAACAGAATTCTGGTAATAATTTGTCTAGAATTTGGTGTAATATCCTTCAGAAAAGTTTTAGATCTTTGAATTACCTTTCCATTGATATAAAGATCATCCCAATCGGAGTTCCGAGTAAAATGTTATGACCAAAATACAAACAGTAACTCCGTAACATCGTTTATATCGTCTTGACCAACTTTGACCCGTTTTTAAACCTCTTCCACCTACATTTCAGTCCATTTTCGACACAAGTGAGCTCATAGCTATTCTAGAGAGAGAGCGAGTGGTTCTTGGAGTATTATTGGGGGTTCATAGCTCAAAATTGAGAGTTTCATACCGAAAACTCAGATTTTTCATCTTCTTCGCCTTTTCAACTCATTTCCGGGCTTGCATGCTTGATGTGGGGGACCATTTGAGCTCAATCCAGGTCATCCAACCTCTGTTCTTCTAGTTTCTAGGTGGGAACTTCCCTTCTCTCTTTGATTCTTGATAATCCATAGTTGATTGAGTTAAAATACTAGATTTTCGGTACCAAATTCATTCTTTCTCTTGCATGCCTGATGTACAACTATGGAAAAAACATTCTAAGCCTTGTTGTTGATGGTATATTGGTTATATATGATGATTTTGGAGGCTGATCGTACTGCATGTCTTCATTTAAGCATTTATTTGAGAGTTTTGTACCGAAATGGCCAGAAACGTTAAATACATGTCTAATACTTGGGATCTTTACTAAAATTCCCAAATTTCCAGAATATAAATCACTCTTGAATCATATTTTAACTTGTTATTAGTTAATGATGACGCTTCTAATAAATCTAGCGTTTACTCCTAAATTTTTGGATGAAGAGACCGTTGGATTTCATATTATTACTGTATATTGTTGTGTGAAGCATGGTATATACATATCAAAACTTAATTATTATATTGTTCTGAAGCAGGTATATTGTGTCAAGTAATTTTGTGAGCCAGTTTTTGATGAAAACCATGAGTTAAATATATATATATATATATATTGCTGTAAAATATTGAGATTGTTGGAACCGGATAAGCACTGGTATATAAATGCTTGAGTTATGTTATTGCACAGACCCATGGTAAAGATGGGGTGTCGAAATTCTGGTTACCAATGCACAGACCCACAGAAAGGTGGGGTGCATTTGTGAGTATCTTATTCCGTCTAGTACCAGTATTAGGTCGAGGAGGAGGAGAAGGTGGATGGACGTGTATCCATATATATTGTGTGTATTACATATGGAACATAATTGGATTATAATGATACTTAATAAATGGTTTTCTTTATATGAATTATTAACAATTGGGAAATTTTGTTAATGACTAAAATTATGATCCTTTATATTGTGGAATGTCTATTTCATTGCATATTCCCTTCCCCTATAGTTCCCACTGGGCCAGTATTGGCTCATTCCCTCATTTATCTTTCAGGTATACACCCTGTGGTACGGGTAGAGGTCGTGAACCAGGTCCGAGTTCATCTTAGAGCCCTATCTAATGCCCTTATAGATTTAGCTCGTTGTATTATTTTGATTTGTGGGAGTTGTAATTTCTAATTAAGTTCGATAACTTTAGACCTTCAATGTGTGTACTCGTTGTATTTTTAGTTATGTTAGTTCAAATTTGAATTGTAATAGATTTGAGAAGTATTCTATATTTCTGCGTTGATTTTTTTTAAACAGGATGAATTTCTTAGTATGTACGAATACTTCATGCCAAATTTTTATTAGATTTCTCTACCTTGTTTAATTTATTGGTTGTGTCTATTTGTCTATCTGCTGTTAATTTGATACAGCATCCGTTAACACCTGCTTATATGAGCGGGTTGTTACACTTCACGGCTTTGCATACTGTATGGACACAGACAAAACTAAATATATTTTCAAGTACATGACGAGGAAGTGACAAAAAGAGAATAACGCCACCAATGTTATCCATTAGTAATAAATAAAATATACTTGAAAGAAAAGAAGAAGAGATGAACTCAAAGCTATGTACGCAGTAATATTAGATATACTAAGTTTTCTATAGATTTCTTTTGGGTGCTTATGTGAAAGGGAAATTGACAGTTCTTTATAAATATAGAAAACGAAAATCCGCCGTCCATAATGAAGGTTAAGAAAATTCCCCATTTAATAAATCTAAAAATATTTTAAGAAATTTAAAATTTTCAATATTTACATGTCTTATATAAATTATGAAATTAGATTTGATATATATGCAAAAATTTAATACTCCACATCAAATCAAAACTTTGGACAACTAGTCACGCGAGTAGCTACCCTTCCTATTAAGGGATGTAATGATCCCAATTAGTATTTAAATTTTACATAAAAATAAGTTATATTTTCAACATATTTGTGCCGCCAGTCCCCTTCTCTTAAGGACCGTCCTTCAGTTAGCTAACTCAAGGACTGTCTATTTCGAGAGGTAAACAGATGAATTTTTTCATGAAACTTGGTGATAATGATCTCTATAACTAGTAGATCATCCCCACCAAATTTCATTAAAAAAATCAAATGGGAAGTGGGCTAACTAAAAATCGAAAATTTCAACGTCCAGAAATGTGCATATACATCAATTTTTCATTTAACCCACTTCCCGATTGATTGTTTTTATGAAATTTGGTGGAGATGATCTACTCATTAGAGAGATAATCTCCACCAAGTTCCATGAAAAATTTCATCCGTTTACCCATTCGAAAAGGATGGTCCTTAAGTTAGTTCACTCAAGGACAGTCCTTAAGAGAATGCTCTCTTTGTGCCACTATGTATAATTAGCATCGCTTAAATTTAGAAAAAAAAATTTCAATCATCATTTTTTTATTTTTAATTCTTACCTGATATTTTTTCATATAGAAACAACACCACAAATGCATAAAATAAATTTATGAATAATATAAGATAATTACAAAGGCTCGTTAGTTTATCCTAAATACATGAGCAATTAATCGATTATTAAGGATTGGGTTTGAAGTAAACTTATGGAACTTATGTGCTGTGACGCCCCGAGTTCCGTTGAGAGAAAAAACCTTTGAAACACGGTTAGTCACGGAGCCGTACGCGACGGCGAAACTGAATTTAATCCAAAAATTCTAATGAGAGAAGAAATTAAGCAACGATCCACACACAATAACACAATCTATGGGAAGATGCTCGAACTGTAGTTTACCCTCTTGTTAACTCGTGCCTTACAAATTAGTCTATACCGTTGCGCACCAGTTAACTAAAATGTAAGTCACTCGTCCACAACAAGATAGCCCTTAACAAGAAACATGTTCCTCTAACCCTGCTATACTTTACCAATAAGAAAAAGGATAGAAGAATAATAAAGATCCACCAAATATATACATAGATAATATACAAAGGCCAACAAAATAGTAATAAGTAGCAAAGTCTCCACAACTTCAAGTAAGCTACATTACTACAGATACATAGATCATAAAAACATGCCTAAGTTAATACATGTCTAGTTATATTACAACAAAACTTTGTAACATGGCCTTTCCGTGGTGAAAGGCTCTCAAACTACTCAGTATCAGAGAAGACTAAGATTTATCGACCTTTCCCTTGTCAGCTCTTCCCGTCCTGTCCTTAGATGTACCTGTGTAGGAAAACCGTTAGCCAAATGAGCCCAGTAGGAACTATAAGATATATGTAGGGAAAACATGTTTATAGAGTGATTCGCTATAAAAAGAATTTGTTAGAATCCTATGTTCATGATTCATGTATATATGTATACAATGTGATATATATAAGTAAATAAATCAGAATTTATATAAACGATGTCAAGACATCGCGACCAGATCTACTATCACATATGTCAAGTATATGTATATGTCACATCTAGGATTTTCATATCGTGTGCACACGGATAGCGATCTAACTTGGGTTCTTCTACCCCCAAGGCAGGGACCCCCTACCGGGTCCACCTAGATGGAAAATGCCCCCCAAGGCAATAATAAACATCTCTAATATTCATCTGGTACGAACGGTGTTGACTACTCAGTATAAGAAAAACTGATAACAACTCAATAGTGAATATGAAGTCATATACATCATTTAAAAACATAATATGGTTCATTTCATGAATATCATATAAGATATAGTGCGTATCAAAGATTTATTTTATCATACGGACTTATACGTACTTGCGCGCCAGAGGCCATGAACAAGGGTTTGTTGTAAATCATTGAAACAAAAGAACTACATGGGGAAATATGATATACTATAATTAATGAGTCATAATCAACCATTTCCATCATAATTTATAGACCCAAATCTCATATATACACAGCAATAGATATATATATATAGAAAATCCCCAAATTTGCATAAAAGGGTGATTGACTGCCTTAAACTCTTAAAATAGGTTTCAATACTAGTGTTCCTACCTCAATAGCGTTGAACCTTCGTAACTAGAGCGGCGGATCGAGCTCTAACCAACTGAGGCGCAATATATCCATCTTGAGTTTTAAGCCCTAATTTGGTGGAAGTGGAAGAAGGAAGAAGATGATGGTGATGATGTGTATGATTGTTGTTTTGGGTTGAAAAAGGGAGTAAAGTCACCCTTTGGAACCTTTCTCCATGAACCCTCACTTCTTTCTAACTCCCTCTCTGTGCCCTAATCGAAAAGGAGGTGAAGGAGGTGTATAAATGGAGTTAAAATCGGGTCAAAGCTTTAAAAACACAATTGTGACCACTACAGGTCAAAGTAGTCGACTAGATTACTATTTATGTAGTTGACTACATGATGTAGTCGACTCCCCCAATCCATGTAGTCGACTACATTAGACTGAAGTGTGGTTCTTCCTCAGAATTGCCTTTATATGTCTCAAACTGATCTTATACCCCTGTTTTGATCAATGAGAAGTGGAAATTAGGTTCCAGGCCAAACACGAAAGTTCTTGGAAATTGAAATACCTTTCCAATGGCTTAAACGGGGTTCCATTCTAATACGTAATGAAAAAGTTATGACGTTTCAAAGGACTAAAGGTCAGTTTGTCGGGTAAGTTTTAAATGTCTGTAATTCTCTCGAATTTCACTAAGAACACTTAAGGTGAATCTTTCTAACTTAACACATGAATGTAATGACACCTATAAAAGAGCGTGGAAACATTCCCTACATTCGGATACTGCTCGAGCACATTCCTACGTCCAAAACAGAAGAATTGCAAAACTAAAGATAATACGATGTATTTACCTTACGGGTGTTACAACCTCCCCTCCTTAAGAAAATTTCGTCCTCGAAATTAAAATAGAGGGATTAGAAGTTACCTTATTGCAACAAGTGTGTGTACTTGGCTTGAATTTATGATTCTAGTTCCAACGTAGCTTCTTCCATTCCGTGTTGATGCCAAATTACTTTGACGAGTGAGATAACCCTGTTACGAAGAACTTGTTCCTTCTGGTCCACCACTGCTACTGGATGGGTTTCATATGACACATCTTCATTAACCTCAAGTTCTTCGACCGGAGCCACGTGCGAAGGATCAGGAATATACCTCCGAAGCATGGACACATGAAATACATCATGGATTCGTTGTAACCGTGATGGCAAAGCTAGACGATATGAAACTGAAACAACACGCTGAACGATTTCAAACGGTCCTATGTATCGAGGGGCTAACTTGCCTTTGTTACCGAAACGGATAATGCCATGTCGGGGTTTAACCTTAAGAAATACGTAATCACCCACTTCAAACTCAAGTGGTCGCATTCTCTTGTCGGCTTTGGACAGTTAGTAATCGTTGCTTAATAAGTTTGATCTTCTCCGTGGTGTCTTGCACCAACTGCAGTCCTAAAACTACTGCTTCACCTGCCTCAATCCAATAAATGGGAGATTTACATGGTCTTCCATACAATGCTTCGAATGGTGCCATCCCGATGCTAGCTTGGAAACTATTATTATAGACGAACTCGGTGAGTGGTAGGTACTCATCCCAATTTCCACAGAAATCAAGTACACAGGCCCGTAGCATATCCTCAAAGATTTGGATTGTCCGCTCGGATTGTTCGTCGTCTACGGATGAAAAGCTGTACTAAAATCTAATCACGTGCCCAACGAGCGCTGAAGTGCTTCCCAAAAATGTGAAGTAAATCTAGAATCACGGTCGGACACTATTGAAACTGAAATGCCATGGAGTCGAACGATCTCATTGATATAGAGTTTTGCTAGTTTCTTTAAAGGGTCAGTCTCCCAAATTAGTAGAAAATGAGCCGACTTGGTAAGTCGATCCACAATAACCCAAACCACGTTGTGCTTTCGCTGTGTACTCGGTAAACCCATAAGAAAGTCCATTGTGACATTCTCCCATTTCCACTCCGGGATTGGAAGGGGTTGAAGTTGACCTGCAGGCTTCTGGTGTTCAGCCTTTATCCTTTGACAAGTCAAGTAATTAGAAATAAATTGAGCTACATCTCGCTTCATACCTTGCCACCAATAAGTACATTTTAAATCTCGGTACATCTTAGTACCACCTGGATGAATGAAAAACCTTGAATTGTTAGCCTCGGCCAGAATGGCTTCTTTAAGTTCGTTGTTAAGCCTTGGTACCACTAGTTTCTCTTTGTTTCTCAGTCCACCATTGGTACCTAGTGTAAAACCTTCCATTTCGGTTCCTAATTGAAGTTGATCTCGACACTTTGCTAATTCCTCGTCATACCATTGACTCTCAATTACTTGACTCTGTATCAATGGTCTGGCCACGAGATTTGAAAAGAAAACCATGTCTTCATTTCGACGTACGACTAAATTGTATCGTTGGAGCTCTTCTATAAGTTTCCACTCTCAACACCTCGGGGTTGACATCGAACCTTATGATTTCTGGCTTAAAGTATCGGCAACCACGTTCGCCTTGCCAGGGTGATATTGAAGGGCGAAATCATAATCCTCAAAATACTCTATCCGACATCATTGTCTCAAATTCAAATCTCGTTGCGTGAAGATGTACTTGAGACTTTTGTGGTCCGAAAATACCTCAAATTTTTCTCCATAAAGGTAATGACGCCAAATCTTTAATACAAAAACCACTGTGGCTAGCTCTAAGTCATATGTAGGATAATTCTTCTCATGAGTTTTCAACTGACGTGATGCATAAGCTATAACATGCTCCAACTGCATTAGGACACAACCAAGTCCTAAGTGAGACGCATCGCAATATATCACATACCCTAAGCCCCTTTCTGGTAAGGCTAAGACAGGAGCAGTAGTTAAACGATACTTCAACTCATTAAAAGCTTCTTCACAGTGACCATCCCAAATGAATGGCACACCTTTCTAGGTAAGGTGAGTAAGAGGAGACGCTATATAGGAGAAGTCTTGAACAAACCTTCTATAATAACCAGCTAGACCGAGAAAACTTCGGATCTCTGTCACACTAGTAGGGCGGCGCCAACTCAACACGGCTTCCACCTTAGCTAGATCCATAGAAATACCACTTCGTGAGACAACATGTCCAAGAAATTTCACTTCTTCTCTCCAAAAGTCACCCATGGAAAATTTGACGTAGAGTTGATTATCTCTTAGTAATTGCAGGGCTGTATAAAGGTGCTTCCTATGCTCCGCCTCCGAATAAGAGTAGATCAACATATCATCAACAAACACTATAACGAATCTATCTAAAAATGGGTAGAAGATACGATGCATAAAATCCATAAAAGCTGCTGGGGCATTTGTTAACCCAAACGGCATAACTAGAAATTCATAATGACCATAGCGCATCCGGAAAGCTGTCTTGGAAATATCTTATTCCTTGACCCTTAACTGATGGTATCGCAATCTTAAGTCGATCTTTAAAAAGAAATGAGCTCCCTATAATTGATCGAATAAATCATTGATACGTGGAAGAGAGTACTTATTCTTGATCATCACTCGATCCAGTTGGCGATAATCCACGCACAGGCGTAATGATCCATCAGCCTTCTTGGCAAACAACATAGGTGCTCCCCATGGCGATGAACTAGGGCGAATAAAACCTTTAACCAAAAGATCCTCCAACTGGATCTTAAGCTCTTTAAGTTCTGCAGTAGCCAACCGGTAAGGAGTAATAGAGATAGGAGCAGTTCTAGGAGCAAGATCAATTGAAAACTCGATTTCGGGTTGTCGCAATAACCCAGGTAAATCTTCAAGAAAAACATCCAAAAATTTCTTAACGACAGGCACATCTTGTGGTGTAAGAAGTGGAACCGCGTCACTCACAATATTACAAAGCTAACTGACGTAATCTCTATGTTCCTTCTTAGTAATGTACAATATGGGGTATAAATTATATCTCTCGCCAAAGAAAATAATGGTTTCTCCCCAATGGTGGGTAATAGTGACTCTTTTAGCATGACAATCGATTATAGCATAATATTAGGTCAGCCAATCCATTCCCAGAATGAGATCATACTGTTCCATATCCATGACTATGAAATTATCTTCTATGTGACAATTCTGGTGTAAAGTAATAATTACAGTGCAATATCGGCTTAGGTTTGTTGTACTACCCATAGGAGAACTAATATTAACGGGGAGAACGAGCTTCTTAATTTTTAACTTTAAACTTGTTACATAGTTGGACGAAATGAATGAGTATGAGGCACCGGTGTTAAATAAAGATCTAATTCTAGTCGAGAAAAGAATGAGGGTACCTTCCATGACGGTGTGATCCTCTTAGTCTCCAGCTGGGTTGAGTGAAAAGAATCGGCCTCCAGAGCTCCCTTGTGTTTGAGGTGGAATAGGGTGATAGTTGGATTGAAGTTGATTCTGAATCGGGTAATTAGACTGCTGGTAGCCCCCACTAGCTAACTGACTCTGGCCTTGCGAAGAGCCTTGGCCTGTATAATCGCCATAACTCCCATATTGATTTAGACCCCCACGATTGTCTCTACCACGACCTCCTTGGTAATCTCTTCCTCGACCGCCCCGATTTCTTCGAAAACTTGACATGCCTGAGGCTTGTTTATTTCGGGGGGAAGTTTTGCTAAAATGTCCCATGTCCCCGCACATATAATAGCCTCTAGTGCGTCCACTACTACTCCCACTGCTGGTGTAGTTTTCTCCCGAAGACTATGAGCTGGAACGGGCTTTCTTATCTTTACCCCATTTGCCTCTACGATACCCTACATTATCTCTCTTTCGGCCCGTGTGAGAATCCGGACCCGCGACCCGAGAGGAGAGTCCTCATTCTCGGTTTTATTTGAAAACATGTTTTGTAGAGTCGCCAGTTTGTTTTACGAGAAAATAAACAAAAGATCGTACGAAGGACAATTCAAAAATGAATTATCTTTTATACGTTTAAAACTAGAGATTTATATTGAAAATGTACTTTGCTAGGGTTCGGGAACTACGTTACGAATTGGGAAGGTGTTAGGCACCCAATTCGCCCTTTCGGTCTCTTAATGGATCATGTATTCAATTTCTATCTTAGATATATTGCAAGTAGTTTGAATTGTTTTCAGAATAGTCCTTTCCAGATAAATTCAATTTAAAACAGTATTTTGAAATCGGACTCGAGCTTTGCGAGCGCCTACGTATTCATTCGTAGAATGAAATCAGAGTCTCGTAGTTCCTTTCTTTTGGAAACTGTTTTTGTGTTTTTGTTTGTTTTGAAAACGTGTCAAAACATGTTTTAGTTTTCTTGTAAAATTTAGAAAGGATTTATTATGAAAGCAGTGAACTTCTTTGCAAGTTATCTAATTTTCTGTACTAAAAATGAATTTAAATGCTGTATTAAAATTAGTAGAGTGGCAGAAAGACGTACATGATGCCCCTGAAGAAGAAATAAGATCCTTGCCTGATTGCCTTGCTTGCCTCCTTCTCTCTCTAGAACTTTCTCTCTCTAAAGCTTTCTCTCACTAACTTTCTCTCTCTAGAAATTCTCTAAAAAAAGACTCTCTAATAATTTTGGCATAATTTCACCTTACTAAAAACACTAGTGAGTGTTGATGCCTCAAAAGAGAGCCCAAGGGTCCTATTTATAGAGAAAAAATGCAGAAAAACGGCCTAGGTAGCCGCGCGGCTAGGAGCCAACTGTACGGCTAGGGAGGGTTGCGGCTAAGGTGTGCGGCTAGGGCGTGCGGCTCAAGATTGCGGCTCGAAGCCAACCGTGCGGCTAGGGTATGCGCCAACCGTACGATTGGGAGCCAACCGTGCGGTTGGGGGGTGTGCGGCTGGCTAATGGTTGTGGTAGATTCCTGACGCACTCAAAAATCAAGGCTTTTCCTAATGGTCTCCTGTATGCATGATGACTCAAGACTTAATGCCGAATGCTTGTTTGTATGAAAACCAAATTCATACGAGAGTCGTGGATTGGGGTGTTCACAGACCCTCTCGTCCCAGGATTCTTGCTTGCAAGAAGTCTAGGACGATAATAAGAAGACAACAATTCACGACTCTCGCATGAATCTCAACTGCTTGTTTTATTCATGAAAATCTGTGAATCGAAATGTACCCTCATGGTAGGGGAATGTTGTGGTGCTTTAGACAATGTGATCCACGGCTGACCTTCCTCTAGGCCAAGCTATCTCTGATATATTGATATTTTCTTCCCTCTACCCTCGGGGGTGCCCTTTTACCCTCGGCGCATCTCCTTTGATAGGATTTTCGGTGGAATTCGAATTTCTAAAACAATCTCTTAGTGATTTCCTCCGAGAAGTGTATTTAAGGAAAGGTTCTCAAAACAGAAGTGATTCTTATCTTTTAGAAAAAGCGCATATAATTCTCTTCGTGGAGATTTGTGAGAAAGTGATTCCCTTTGTGGGGACTTGTGGAAAAGGTTATTTCCCTTCGTGGGGAAAGTGATTTCGGAAAAATTTCCATCGTGGGGAATGCGAAGAATTCTTACCTTGAGGAATTCGGGAAAAATTCCCTTCGTGGAGAATGTGTGGAAAGCGTTATTTCCCTTCGTGGGGAAAGTGGTTTCGGAAAATTCCCATCCTGAGGAATGCGGAGAATTCCTATCTTGAGGAATTCGAAAAAATTCCCTTCGTCAGGAATACACAGAAAGTATTATTTCCCTTCGTGGGGAAAAAGGTTACCAAGAATAGCTGGGTTGGCGCCTGTCGCACTATCTTGTTGTCGCAACCATGAGAAAATGTTAACGGTTACTAAGAGCGACGGGGTTGGCTCCTGTCGCACCGTCTTGTTGGCATAACCCAAGAGGTTTGTTTTAAAGACTACCAAGAGCGGGAGGATTGCACCTGTTGCACCGTCTTGCTAACATAGTCTAAGATGGAATATCAGGAGATATGACAATTTCTAAGAAACGGCACTCTTGGCTACCCTCAGAAAATATGACATGTTAACGACTGCCACCAATGGGGGGTATGCACCTGTCACACCATCTGGTTAGCATCGCCTAAGTGGTAAATTCCCATTGTGGGGAATACTTGGAAAAGGTAATTCCCAACTTAGGGAGTGTGATTGCGGAAAAATTCATATCCTAGGGAATGCAAATAATTCCTTTCTTGAGGAGACTGCCAAGAATGGGGGGGATGCACCTATCGCACCATCTTGTTGGCACAGCCTAACTGGTAAATTCCCATCATGGGGAATGCGTGAAAGAGGTAATTCCCATCTTGGGGAATGCACAGTAAAGGTTATTTCCCATCATGGGGAAAGGGGATCGGAAAAAATTCCCATCGTGGGAAATGCGAAGAATTCCTATCTTGAAGAATTCGGGGAAAATTCCCTTCTTGGGGAACACGTGGAGTCGTTATTTTCCTTCGTGGGGAAAGTGGTTTTAGAGAAATTCCCATCGTGGGGAATGTGAAGAATTCCTATCTCGAGAAATTCAAGAAAAATTCCCTTCGTGGAGAACACGCGGTAAAGGTTATTTCCCATCGTGGGGAAAGGGGATCGGAGAAAATTCTCATCGTGGGGAATGCGAAGAATTCCTATCTTGAGGAATTCGAGAAAAATTCCCTTCTTGGGGAACGTGCTGTACCGAGAATAAGAAATTCTCTTGATAGAATTCCGTCTTGTATGTCGAAGTACTGGCATTCTTGTTGCATTATTCTGTGGGGTATTTCTCAAAAAATGATATGCTAGAAATATGAGAAGTTCGAATGTTGCTTCTCCTTTTTTTTTTATTCTTCTTCTGTCATCAAGAAATTGGGTTGGTTCCCTTTGAATCTCAGACTTTCGTGCATAGTGGTGGACTCAGTTTTCAACTCTACCCTCTGGCTTCACTTCTTTGAACATGGGGATAAAGCTCTTCTAAAAATCTCAGTTCCTTCTCCAGTTACCCTCTGGCTTATCAGAGGAAAGTGCTGGTCCGCATCATTTTCTGTTTTTTGATGCCTATATTGCCCCCTCGTTTGCATTTTTTTTTTAATATCCGTCCCATTGTTTTGGCTTTCGGATCTTTCTTCTCTTTTTTTTTCTTTTTTTCAAAACAGGAGCCTTACTCACCTAAGATGTAGCCCTCTGCCTTTTGGCACAGCTGTCACTCTTAGTGTGGCTCTCCCTGTCGATTTTCTTCCTTCATTTCTGTTTTTTTTCCTCACTTAGACCAACGGGATTTTCCCCTTTTCTACTCTTTCAATTTTTTCTTGTACTCGATTCCTCTTTTACACCTTCCTCTTTTGCCAGATTTGAACTGTGTCTAGGGCTGATCATTCCTCAAAGCTCGGCTCCACCACAGATCTCAAAATTCAGCTTTTGGGCTTCGTATCTTACTTCGTCGTGCGGGTGTGAGTGATTCTTAGTCTGTTCATCTCAGAAAACTAACCAGAAAGTCTTTCAGACGCCCAATGAGTCAATTTTGCAAAATTTTTGTCAAAACTTTGTTGGTTTTTTTGTTTGGGATTACCCCCCACTTGTTGTGTGACAAGGAACTTGTCATACAACAAGTGCCCAAACGACAGCGTGAGCTGGGCAACAAAAATATCCCTTTTTCCATTTAAACTTTCAAACTTTTCATTCTCCTTCTAGCATATCATTTTCTTGCTCACATACTTACTTTCTAGCGATCCAGTTGGTCACGTATGTTCCATGAAGATCAGCCATGACTATGACGATGAATGGGTATATGCGGATTTTGAGGGACACCCTGGGGTTGAACAGATCTAGAGATTGATGTATTATCAGATAGCACTTTGCCCTTATTGGAAGGTCATTCGTGGTATATAATGGAGTCTTCAACACACAAAATTCGCCTGAGAATACGGGTACGCTTTGATTTGCATTTGTTATTTTGAAAAATTATGATAAAAATGTCTCTTATGCATGAAAACATGAAATATGCATGCAATGTGGTGGGTCCAGCGGCTTCTTGCTCAATTTGATTATAAAAATGCCTTTGCAAAGCTTTCAGATTTTTAGTACCATCCCCACTTTAAATAACCCCCAATTTTTATAGGAAAATAATATAATCGTCCCATCTTAGAATTCAACCGATGTTGGGCCTTCTCCTAATCACCACTGAATTGCTAGTTGTACATCTACCCTCTGTGAGAGGCTTCATCTGTGGCCACCCGTTGTGATTTAATCAAATTGGTATGTCCCTTGGTAACTACGACTCGCTCATATTGCCGAACTGATGAGAGATAATGACTGATATCTTTGCATGACTGATCCTCGTGCTAGCTACCCCATGCGGTCTAGTTTTGTTCAATATGCCTTCAGTTACATCAGTTTAGGATAGCTCAGTTGTGGTTGCCTGTGCTGACTAGCTTGGTGATGATAAGTCTTTGGAGATATCAATCTGTTGAAGTGCCTGAGTTTGGATGAGGATGTGGGATGGAGATTCCAATTTGTCGAAGTATCTTCCATGTCATATTTAGAATTTTCTTTACCCCCTCTTTCAATCAGACTCATAGTCTGGATATTAATCTTATCGAAGTGTTAGCATCATAATCTTTTTCCCCCCATTGACTTAGATTGATCCTTTCCCCCTGTTGCAATCTCGTTTGGAGCCTCAATCTTATTCAAAACCTTATAGCTCAAATATCTTCAATAAACTCCTCCACTTCAAGCGAAACTCATATTCCCCCGTACCCGTTACATGTTGGGTCTTTCTTTGAAAAATTCTTTGAAATCATAATATTTATGTAGTATGGGTGTTTTGAAGCTTATTTTTATATATTACTTTATGAAAATGTTGGCGCTTTGTGAATGAATGTGTATTTTATTCATGAAAGTATCGGTTATTATATAACATACTTTATGTGCAATTCACCCCCGGGCCCATGCAAGTGCAAATGCAAAGATCGTTCTTTCCGAAAATCTGGCAATTATAAAAGGGTAATTCATATTTTGTTTTGTTTCAGTCTCGCAAAAATCCTAAAACAAATTTGCTCGAGACCTTTATCAAGTTTTGTCCTTTTCTCCACACCTTACCATATGAACTTCTCTTTACAAATCCTCCATTGCTCCTCGAACTGAATGGTGCCTTTAAATGAACTATTCTTCCAATTCCTCATCATCTTATTGTGGGTGAAAAGGATTTTTTTTATTAGAATAGACCGGGCCTGAAACCATTTTTCAGGTTGCCTACGTTCCCCAATGTCTCATTATTCTAAAAAATATAGTATAGGGCTCAAGTCCTCGTAGTTCATTGCTTACAAGTGACAAATCTTCATCACTATTTTTCAAAATCTTAATCATTGATTACAAATCTTCAATCTCTGATTACCAATGTTCAATCCCTGATGATTTAAAAGAGATGGGTCTGGTATCTTTCCTGCTTCGATAAGGTCCCAAATAGTATGCAATCATCTTTTGTGTGTCCCACATTCTGGTGATATTTGCATGATTCATTGAGGTTCCAATTAGTGGGGACCGGATTTGGCATTGGTCACGGGTTTAGTGGATAGATCATCCCTACATCCTTTAGCTGTTTATATATCATACTTAAATTCCCCGGCAGTTGCAAGAGCTTCCTTTTCCTGAGTCTGACTCGGTTAGCCCCCTATTGTTGTTGTGATTCTGGTATCCTGAAGAAGAAATGTTGGTGAAGGTGGCGAAAGAATTAGCAGAATAGTTAATGTTGCTTTGAGCAAAGTGGTTATATGTTGAAATCTGGTTTGTAGCCGTGGTTGAAGCCTTTTTGTATTGTGCAATTGATTCATTTTCTTTAGCTTGCTTAGCCAATTCTTCTTCTATCTCATTTCCCACATGCAACAAGGCTTTGAAGCGGTCAAAGAATTGGTGACCCATCTTATTTTGAATTTCTGTTTTCAGGTTCTTAACAATCATTCCCAACTGTTCCTCTTCATCCATTCGTTCTACCATTTGTGTAACGAGTGTCCTCCACCTTGTGACAAATTCACTCACACTTTCATCCTCTTTCTGCTTTGCCATTTCTAGATGTTTGCGAGTAATCTTTAATTCCTCGTTCATCTTGTATTGGGCATTAAACTCGTTCACAATATTGGTCCATGACTGCACCTGATGTTTCTCTAATCCCAGGAACCAACCTTGGGCTGGACCGGCTAGAGTTAAATGAAAGGCGTTAGCTAACTCAATCTCACCTACATCGTAGATCTTCATTGCCCGTACATAAGACTTCAAGTGCAATTCTGGCGGTGTTGTCCCTGTGAATTTCTCTATCCTGGGCATCTTGAACCCAACTGGATAATGAGCCTCTGGGTATAGATTATAGTTCTGGAGCTGTGTCAGATGATTTGATCTCTTAGCTATTTTCTGGGTTACGGCCTTCAATTGTTCTTTGAGTTCGTCTATGACCTTATTCTTTTTCGGAATCACCTCTTGGGGAAGAATAGCATCACCCTAAATACTCATTGGATGCGAAATAAGCTCGTAGTATGGATCATGATAAGGATGATGTGATGGTTGCCATTGTTGAGCATGTTAGGCTGCTTCTGGTTGGACTTCTTGGTGTTGCCAATTCTTGATTGGACTAGATCGCTTGTGTGGTCCCATAGGAAATGGAATATCAGAGTGAACAGATAGTGGTGTGGGTGACACAGGTGGGTCCTCTCTTATCGACTCATTAACAAGTCGTTGACCATGAACAGATGGCGACACAAGTGGTGCGGGTGGTATCTCTTTTGTTAGCTCATTCATAACCCGTCAATCTTTGTCGATCTCATCTAACCGAGCCTTGGTGTTTCGATGGTCATCCACTAGCAAAGCTAGGTTCTTGTTAATATCCCCAAGCATTCGATACATCTCTTCCAGGGTTAGAGTGGCTATGGTATCCGATCCTGAAACAGTGTTTGTTGGATCAACAAAAGTATGTCCTGGTAGCATTCCCTGATTAATATTCTGCTGAGACACCCCTTGATTTTGGTAGGAAGGACTCGACAGCAGATCCACTGCAGTGAAAGAGTTTCCAGTGACCTTATTTGAAGTTTTTGCTTGTTGGTGTTCCATATCAACTAATGTACATCAGGTCAAACCAATATACCCGTGCTATCTCTTCCGGCCCAAATGAATGGCAGATTGAATATAAGTCTGACGAAGGAGAAAAGGACAAATCCCGATGTGCATAGAATATTTCCCGAAAACAAAAGAAAATATGAACTTTTAATACTTGCCAGATTCCCAGAAATACATCGATCGAGACGACGCTAAACACACAAAAAATTTTCTTTAGGTGAGATCGAAAACAGACCAACTGCGACAACTTAAGAGCCCCGTATAGAGGTAGGGTAGGAACAGAATTCCATGGGTTCCCTGGCCGTCTATAGTTTTGGAAAATCATTTTGAAAATAGTTTTCGAGAAAATCATTTAAAAATACGAGAAGTTCTCTCCTCATGAGTTATTTTATTCATGGAATCAGGAAAATTACGAAGATTCAACCCTCGTGAATTTTCACGGCGGAGATTGGACAGCCTCCGGTCGTACCTGTCAGAACCGTGACGGTGCAAATGACAGGACTAGATTCTCACGACTGTCGGTCATTAAAACAATGCAGAAAATCTTTGCGTTCTATGTTGACTCCCCTATATGCAAGCGTGGTTGAAGAGGGTAAGGTTTAAGGCTCCCTCCTATTTGGCAGGTCTTACGATATACCTCAAGAGCGCAGGTACGTGTAAGGAACTTTTGATATACATCCCGGGTACGTGAGTGTTCTCGTCACTCGATATACCTCGGTAAGTACTTGGCCAAGGAGAGTGGTCCCAGGCGCTTTTGGCTAGTGCAGACCCGCAAGTCCGCGGCCTAGTCATGACTCTGGTCCCGAGGTTGATAGGGTAAATTCACACTCGAGAAAATAATAACAATCTGGCGGTTCATTATTGATCAATGCTTTAGGGTTTGTTATAGTATTTTTTAGAATTTTAATTATGAAAAAGATTTTCCTCACATAATTAGCAAATAAAAGTATCAAGGTATCCACCTAAGTCGCTTCTATGTTATCCTAAAACTAAGGCTTGCAAAACCTATACCTAATAAATAACAGGAATTAAATATATGATCCAATATACAAGAGCTTAGTTCTTGCATTCCCCAGCGGAGTCGCCACTGTGAGAATCTGGACCCGCGACCCGAGATGAGAGTCCTCGTTCTCGGTTTTATTTGAAAACGTGTTTTGTAGAGTCGCCAGTTTGTTTTACGAGAAAACAAACAAAAGATCGTACGAAGGACAATTCGAAAACGAATTATCTTTCATACGTTTAAAACCAGAGATTTATATTAAAAATTTACTTTGCTAGGGTTCGAGAACTACCTTACGAATTGGGAAGGTGTTAGGCACCCAATTCGCCCTTTCGGTCTCTTAATGGATCATGTATTCAATTCCTATCTTAGATATCTTGCAAGTAGTTTGAATTGTTTTCAAAATAGTCCTTTCCAGATAAATTCAATTTAAAATAGTATTTTGAAATCAGACTCGAGCTTTGCGAGCGCCTACGTATTCATTCGTAGAATGAAATCAGAGTCTCATAGTTCCTTTCTTTTGGAAACTGTTTTTGTGTTTTTGTTTGTTTTGAAAACGTGTCAAAACAGGTTTTAGTTTTCTTGTAAAATTTAGAAAGGATTTATTTTGAAAGCAGTGAACTTCTTTGCAAGTTATCCAATTTTCTGTATTAAAAATGAATTTAAATGTTGTATTAAAATTAGCAGAGTGGCAGAAAGACGTACCTGATGCGCCTGAAGAAAAAATAAGATCCTTGCCTGATTGCCTTGCTTGCCTCCTTCTCTCTCTAGAACTTTCTCTCTCTAAAGCTTTCTCTCACTAACTTTCTCTCTCTAGAAATTCTCTAAAATAAAAGACTCTAATAATTTTGGCAGAATTTCACCTTACTAAAAACACTAGTGAGTGTTGATGCCTCAAAAGAGAGCCCAAGGGTCCTATTTATAGAGAAAAAATGCAGAAAAACGTCCTAGGAAGCCGCGCGTCTAGGAGCCAACCGTACGGCTAGGGAGGGCTGCGGCTAAAGTGTGCGGCTAGGGCGTGCGGCTCGAGATTGCGGCTCGAAGCCAACCGTGATGGAGACATAAATATAGGATCGTTTGATATTGCGTATAGATTGAACAAAAAAAACTTATGCTAAAACCCTATAAGAATAAAGGGATTTCACCTTTGTGGATCATGTAGAGGATCCATATGAGGAGACTAGGGTTTGAAAGCATCAGATTGCGATTTGGTCAGATTTTTTTAATTCTCGCTGGGCTGCGAAAATTAATTTTTTTCACCACCGAGACGACTTCTGATCGTCCTGATTTTTCACGCAATAATGCTAACTTTGCGTTCCGAACCACATATCCAAAAATCAGCCCGATCCAACGGTGGGATCAAAAGTTACGATTAATTTACGACTGCTATGCCGAAAAACCTAAAAATCTTCTATCGTATTCTTTCCGCCATCAAATCTTGCACCAAGTGTGGGCTACCGTATCACCAAGATTTTCTCCTCTCTCAATAGAACAAACCCTAACTCATGAGAATTATTGTTATCTTGAGAAGAGACAAGGCCGGCGTATATATAAGGCTACGATAGGGACCTTAAGGAGAAATAAGTGTTTGGGCTTCCTATGGAAAGTTGGAATCCTAATTCCACTATGAATTAGTTCCTTCCATAAATTATAATTCACACCACTAAAGAATTATAATTGCACTCCCGTCCTTATCTCAAAATTATATTTCGAGCTCCTTATTATTAAATACTTATTATTCTCCCCACGTTAAGATTACAGATAACTTATAATTCACAACTATATTTAAATGACTTCTTAATCCTTGAGCCTACTAGTTAACTTATTTGACATGTCAGATTAACATAATCCACCTGCAGGGTTTGACATGATCAAAACGTATAAGCTTCTCAAGGGGCTATCATCAATCCCTATACCGGGACGTGGATTCCGTCAATAATTAATATTCATCATATATATAGTATCGTCATCCAATTCACAAAGATTATTGATCCATAAATGAATCTCACTTTTAATGAGTCAAAACAACAAACACTACATATATATGTCTATTAATTATTTTAAGATTAAGAGCATAAGTAATCATAATAACCATGGGATTTTAAATTGTTTTATATAGTCAGTATAAAAACAATTAACCCAAACTAGTCCTATTCAATACACACAAAGTGTACTAGCACAATGAGTTAAAAGTATACCGTTTCCTGTAGTTAAGATAAACTACTAAAACTTGTGCTACAATCCGACCGATGGGTGTCCAGTTCCATCTAAGACTGTGAACTATTAAACTTATATTCCACAAGAACCGATGATATGATCTTCTGTGTGTAAGCTATACTCTACACACCAAATCATCTACTATATGGAATAAAAGACACACATGCACAATATTTAAATAAATAATATAATGCAACCATTGCCCATAAAGATTCTCATTAAAATAGCAAAACCAAGTTTATAATATATTCAAACCAATAAGAAAATTATGGCTTTTAGTATATCACTCTAACAAACCGTACGGTTGGGAGACAACCGTGCGGTTGGGGGGCGTGCGGCTGGTTAATGGTTGTGGTAGATTCCTGACGCGCTTAAAAATCAAGGCTTTTCCTAATGGTCTCCTGTATGCATGATGACTCAAGACTTGATGCCGAATGCTTGTTTGTATGAAAACCAAATTCATACGAGAGTCGTGGATTGGGGTGTTCACACCCGTATCAGAAGAGAATGAGGAACAACGAGCTTGGGCGTATTGACTATCAAGGTTTAAAGTTGCTTCAACCAACTGCTTGAATGAGGTGAACTCATAAAATCCCATGGCACATCTATATTCATCCTTGAGCCCTAGGAAGAACATCTCCATCTTTTCTTGGTCACTCAGGGCGAAAGTATCCATATACACACTAAGCTCTTCGAATTTCAATTGATACTCTTCTACCGACATTTTCCTTTGAACCAAGCTACGAAGTTCATCTCTCTTAGCTCGGCGATAGGCATCTGAAACAAATTGTAGCCGAAAGGCAATCTCAAACTCTCTCCATTTACGAATTCCCTCGGACTGCTTGATAAGTTTCCACCATCGATGAGCATTACCGGTGAGTTTAGTAGCCGCAAACTTGACCCACATCTTCTTGGGAGTTCTAAAACCTCTAATCGTTCTTTAATTATGAAGAGCCAACCCTCTGCATCCTCGGGTCCCATAGTTCCATCAAAAACTGAAGGCTGAAGACGAGTGAATTCTCGTAGGTAAGTGATCTCATCAGTCTCCCCTCCTTGAGGTTCTTGATCCTCCTCCAGATTTTCCACAATGGCAAGGTCCTCTTGGGCTCGGCCCTTGTTTGCACCCACTCCACTAGTAGACCCATGACTATTCTTTAGGACTCCAAACAATTCCCTTATAAAGTCATTCATCATCTTATTCATTGCCGAGAGGAGTCCAGAGCTATCTCACCCCTCAATTTCGGGGTCACCTTCCAGAAGGGAAGTATGTTGAGCAGGGTTCTTGTCTTTACGCTTGGGCGGCATTCTATAAAATAAAAAAGAGTTTAACACACAAAATCCAATTATCAAGATAGGATATAATAAAAAGGAAGATATCCTAGTCTAACCACACTCCGACGAAGGAAGAAAGAGAACCTAATTCCTCTGATACCAACTTGTGACGCCCTGAGTTCTGTTGAGAGGAGAAACCTCCGGAACACAGTTAGTCATGGAGCCGTACGCGACGGCTGTAGAGAATTTAATCCAAAAATTCTAATGAGAGAATAAATTAAGCAACGATCCACACATAATAACACAATCTGTGGGAAGATGCTCGAATTGTAGTTTACCCTCTTGCTAACTCGTGCCTTACAAATTAGTCTATACCGTTGCGCACCAGTTAACTAAAATGTAAGTCACTCGTCCACAACAAGATAGCCCTTAACAGTAAACATGTTCCTCTAACCCTGCTATACTTTAATAATAAGAAAAAGGATAGAAGAACAATAAAGATCCACCAAATATATACATAGATAATATACAAAGGCCAACAAAATAGTAATAAGTAGCAAAGTCTCCACAACTTCAAGTAAGCTACATTACTACAGATTGATAGATCATACAAACATGCCTAAGTTAATACATGTTTAGTTGTATTACAACAAAACATGGTAACATAGCCTTTCCCTGGTGAAAGGCTCTCAAACTACTTAGTATCAGAGGAGACTAAGATTTATCGACCTTTTCCTTGTCAGCTCTTCCCGTCCCGTCCTTAGATGTAACACCCCCGCCTTAATCTACAGGACAACACCCGTAATTAAAACCTGGAGTGCTACTAACCCATCTTAGATTGACTAAAATGGGTATATATGAAAACACATAAAGAAATTTAAACAGTAAATATCACACATGTCAATCAGCAAGATAGAAGATAATAGTACTGTACAAAATCTTGTGTACATATAACTAATATACAAAACCAGACTAAGCCGGTGCAAGACAGTACATAACACTTCGGGCTAGCCGTGGCTTCCCGAGATAACATATATATAATAAAAAGTGAATATGTATCAAAGCCATCTATTTCGTTCCCAAACCCATAGTCTCGATACCATCGTTCGCCCCCTGAGTACCTGAAATTGTAAATAAAACATGGGGTGAGCTCACAGTTCAGTAAGGGGGGAAACGGTGGATAACATACCGAAAACACAATTCACAGTTCAACAACAATTCATCTTTTAACAAATGCTTTGGTTTCAAAACCATCATCATATGAAACTATGCGTGCTCATGCATATGCAGGTTACCTCCCTTGTGTCAACCTTGGAGCCACATAGCCAGAATATATCCATACCGAACCGGAGTATAGCAAGGGCCTGATCACCTGAGAGAAAATTCGACAATAATCACAAACTGACCCATCGGCCCCAGGGTATATCATTCGATCATAATCAATTTGGACCACACGTTCACCAATAGTAACATAACCACAGAACCATCAGTGCCTTACCGTTGTCTAGATTTTCGGGCAACACACCGCTAGCTCCAGACAGCCGACACGTTGCTGCCCTTCGGAGGTTTAAGGATTTTCAACCTAAGGGCACTAGGCCCTACTTATTTTCCATCCCGGTAGGCACAGATCAATACATCATCCCTTCACAATCGAAGGGCCACAATAAAATCATATCCGAATCCGTACCAGGATCATATCACATCCAGAACAGAATCATATCCAGATCCATATCAAGATCATGTCACATCCAGAACGATACAATAATCATAAGAAGCTCCAAGCATACTGATAAGAGATATACACCTATACGATAGGCCAGAAGAATAATCCAAGCTTGCCAAAGGATCTCCAAGATTCCGGTTGACACAAATGTAATGCATAATATGCATAACATGCTATTTAGTAATCACATGAAGAAATCTATGTCATATACCCTTACCCTCTAGCAAGTCTCGCTAGATATCCCTTGATGTGTAATAAACATTATGTGACGCCTCGAATCACGTTTCGAGATTTTCACCTCCGGGACTCGGTTAATCACGGTGCCGTACGCGACGGCAGGTTTAAATTAAAACAATCCACAACTTTTAAAAAACTTTGCTTTAATAAAAACATGATCTTAAGAAATCCCGATTTAGAAAACTTTGGCATGTGGAGTTCATTTCATTAATAAACCTTCCTGTAACCTTTAAAACCATGTTCCATAAAGTAAAATCACATCAAACCACATTTAAATCAACTCCACATATGAAAACCATCAATACAAGTTTACAATGCCAATCGTTTATCAAATCAAAGTCCATACATAATTATACAACAAACTCAAAAGGTTATAAACATAACTTAGTCCTTAACTCAAGGACTACAAAAGGTAATGAACACCAGAGGCTCTATAAACGAGTACCACGCGCCAATCCCGAAGCCCGACCTGCAAAACTGGGGAAAGGAGGGAATGAGCCAAATCCGGGCTCAGTGGGAACTATATGTATAGAAAATATTTGTTTTACTCATATGCAATGGTTTGAAAACCGTGCAGTGCAACGCAACCTACACTCGCATGCATACGGACCCACTAGGATTCTCATCCTAGCCATTAGATACTAATTACCCAACTAACCGACCACAACAGTAAATGTCCCATAAGTGAACCCCTCACGTTTTTCCTCATTACTAAGGAATCGTCAGTCCAAGGTCATCTTGTTCTGACACTAGCTTCCTAAGACTCGTCACGCCTTAGTGGATCAGTTCTATAGCTTGTATCGGCTACCCGTGCCTACATCGAAAGTCAATAGCTATAGGCCAAGTATTGGTTATTTCCACTTTAATTATAATTTATTATGAATCGTATACTTGGCCAGCTAATGAGCTTTTAGCTCAAGATCATTCATCTAAGCATCATATTACGGCGTTCTCTCGATAGGCTATTTCATTAGTTATGATTTCCCTTCAATTATTAGTGCTTTAGGTTCATTATGATCCGGCTATCAAGTCTCATGAATCACATTTACTCCCACGCCCATATTCTATATCTAAGGCTCATTGTTATCATGTCTTTCCACTTTATATATAATATATTATGAAAGGCTCAATAATTCTCTATGTGTACTCTGTGTATCTAATATTGTTCGCCTATGTCTCTACATCATTTATATCATAACCAAGGTAACATACATAAATTTATACGAGACATGATACGATACGATACAATAACAATAACATAATCAACAATCTCATAATAGCTCTCGTATCACGTCTCCAGCATAATGCCTCAGTTTCACCCCGCGGTCAGTCCAGGCCTAGAACAACGGATCCCGAAGACTCCGAGGCTCTTGTCCATGTCTCCTCCGAGTGGGGAGTGGCTCAGGGACTTGGTTCTCCAAGTAGGTCATTCGGAGATAACCCTCAAGACATTTTCCCGGGAATGACACTCCGAATAGTTAACGAGGAGAACACCTCATACAAGCCATTTTGACACTCCGGAAAGAACTACACCAGGCGATACCCTAGCAGGGTAATGACCATCAGTAGCCCAACTACTTCCCCGGAAACTCACCATTGGGAACGTAGTGGCACACAGGACCTGCTCCGCTTGCCGGGGAAACTCATCTAACCGAGAACACTTAGTCCTGTCGGAAGGCAAGATACCTAGAGTGGGCCCTCCTTTGTGGACACACACAACCACCGGCGGAGTCACCGACTTCATTTTCCCCGTGCACGGTTTAGGGCCTTTTCACCCACGGGCGGCAATAGGCAGCCCTCCTTCGAGTCACGGGGAGCTACCCGGTGCTCGGTACATCATCATATCCAGCCCATACGTGTGATCGTAACAACAGGAATATCTCGATTCCTCACATAGCAGCGTATACAATCATCAATCATCTATCACACGTATGGCTAACAATATGTATATATATATAATCAGACAATTGTCATCATTACATAATCATCGTTATCGATAGCATCACTGTCACGTTTGTATTCCATGGCCTTATAGCCAATTAGGTCATATTCAACATTTCCCCCATGTCTAACGTATCAAGTATATAAAACCAAGACCGTATACCACTTATGAGAATTCTCGTGTCATTCTAGCCAGCCAAGCATTGATTATTGTGGTTCTAGTTCAACCGGCATATAATTACGAGTCTCCGAGCCATATATACTCACAGTTAAGGAAACCCATGCCCCACCAAGTTATACTTATTACACTCCTAGAGTATATCGTAGGTGTACTCTCGTAACTATAGCTAATAAGGTCCATACAGGACACTAGTCTCAAGGATTAGTGTTTATCGTTCCCATCTAAGTGGGTTTCTAGAGCAAATTCGAGGATAATGTTCTACACTTGCAACTAGGGGCATATCTACATATATCTACCTCTTATCACTCAAAACCAAACCTAATCCAATCACAAATCTCGAAATCTCCTTTAGCCTAGTTCATACCTTAGGCTACCATGTGGGTATAAGGTGTATATGTGAGAATAAAGTTCATAGCATGGTAATAAATAATAATCCATGATATATGTGTGATAATATAACCATCAAACACACTCAATTCCCAAAACCCCAAAATTTCTAGGCTTACCATGCATATATGAGATGGGTCTTGATGAATCGTATCATAGATAAGTCAAAACATGAATTAATTGCTCAAAATATGTAATAGATGCAAGAACCCATCAATATCTAACGCTAATCGAATATTAATCTAGCCCAACCCCATGAACATGCATACAACCTAGGGTTTTTGTAGAAAATCCCCAATTTGGATACAAATCGCTAATACAACAAGTAAAGGTTTGTAAAAGAAGTTTTATACTAGTGTTCCCACCTGATTGAAGCTTAATCGAGGTATTGAAGATGCGTAGATGTCATATCCAAGCTCGCCTCCTAGCTCCACTCGCGAAGACGGAGGTGGAAGACGATGAATAGTGACATTTGAGGTGTTTTGGAACTCAAATCTTGGAAAAGATGAGAGATGTATGGAATATCTTGTATCTCTCTCTCTAGATCTCCCTCAAGTCTCTCCCTCACTCCCCTTGATGTTGTGCGATCGAAATTGGGGGTATAGGGGTGTTACATGGCGTAAAAACGGGTTAAAAATACTCAAAACCGACTTACTGGTGAACCATGATCGATCATGGGTCCCCCGTGATCGATCATGAACCCGTCTAGAACTCCTCTGGAGGACCATGATCGATCATGGCCCTTCCATGATCGATCATGGAAGTCACTGCAACAGCAAATGACTTTCTGAGCTCGAAACGGCCAAATCTTGACTCGGCCCAAACACGAAAGTTGTAGAGGGAAAATAAATGAAGACGTGGCCGAAAACGGAGAGTCGTTTGGACATCAGATGAAGAAGTTATGGCCTCTCAAAGTTGGCCAGAAATCAACGAATCGCAAAAAGTCGAAATACGCGATTATCGCCTCGGTTTCGATCCAAACCACTCGAATCACTAAAAGAACACTCAAGTGAGTGGAAGGAGGCTAATATGACCAATAAGGAGTGATAGAACATTATGAGGCTCTCCAAATGAGAAATTCACCACCCGAGGTGAATTAAGCAGACGAATGAAAGCAACTACGAGGAAACAAAAGAACAGGGTGTTACACATTAACAATTTCATTCCATCACAAAGAGCATCCATACATCCAAGGGATATCTTATACAGTTCAATTAGCACAATACGTCAAGTATAAATGACATACTTTGCCTCAAAACATACATTCATATCATTGAACAAACATTGGAAGTACTTTATGCCAAATACACTTCCACAAGCCCTACCCCGTACTCCATGATGTGAATAAACAATAACAGTTCATTTCATAAATATTTTAGGAGTCAAGAATCCATGGAATACTTCATATGGTTGGATAATACAAAGATATCATGTGTATATGGCATTTATAGCTTCAAATCTGACATTTGAGCCTTTACAAACATTCATAAATGCATCCAATAGATGTGTTATAAGTTCCTTAGAGAAAACACGGAAAAAACATAATAAATATTATCAAACAATGTCATATTACATGTTTTGGAAATATTTAAACTATATTATCGAGTTTTAAAATCATATAAACCCCTATCTCAAACGTATAGATCAAAAGAATGAAGAAAGTTATAAACCGAAACTCCATTCGGTGATATCCTCAAACTCTCGTGTCACTACATTCCTAGCATAGCCAAATCCTCGAATTAATAGAGTATAAACCCAATCCAAGTAGCCAAAGCTCACGCTTGAGTTTTTATAGAAGAAAACCAAGGTAGAAGATGATGAATAGTACCTTAGAGATGGGTTTGGATGATTTTGAGCTTTAATTCCTCGATTTGGATGGATAGATGCATAGAAATCTTCATCTTTCTCTCTCTAGAACTCTCTAGAACTCCCTAGAGGAGTATGGAAGAGTTTCGGTCGAAGTTGGGGTGAAAAATGACCAAAAATGGCTTAAAAACAAGCTTAAGTTGGTGGGAATAGTTAACTGGCAGACCGGTATGAAAAATACCCAATACCGGTCCGCAAGGGTCAATTTTCCCAAAATTTTGGTGCCGGACCGGTATGCCAAAAATGCCATACCGGTCTGCGCTATAACTTTTGGGTCCTAGAGCACTATTTTTGTTTTGGCCATAACTTTTTGCTCGGAACTCCAATTGAGGTAATCTTTATGTCCACGGAAAGGTATTTCAAAGATCTAAAACTTTATAAGAGTAAGTTTTCCCAAATTATGGATAGATTTTTCCCAAAAATTCACCAAAGACAGCGCTCTGCCGAAGCGCTACCGAATGACCAGGATTTTGCAATGGGTCTACTTTGCACCCTCTTTTGACCCATGAGGAGTATGAATTGGACTTCGGCCAAAACATGAAAGTTGTAGAATGGTATGAAACCTAGAAACCATTGTGGACGGAATCTTAATCGAATAAAGACTAAATAAATTACGATAGCTCAAAGTTAGCTAGAATTAACGAATCGCAAAGAACCAAAACTTCTTATTTACTATCCGAAATTGATTCGGGCCACCCGAATCAACAAACGATCACTCACATGAGTATAAATAAGCTAATATAATTCAATTTAAAACAAATTAAAGTACGGGGTATTACAATCTCCCCCACTAATAAAAATTTCGTCCTCGAAATTTCAATGGCATTCCTTAAGTAAATAACTTGAGACATCTATCATAAATCTCGGTTTTCAATCTTTATATCTCTTTGGTCACATGCTAAGTACCACCACCACCCATCCCTGCCTCACCTCACCCATGTCCTTACATTGGACATCCCAAAAGGCCCTGTTGGACTATTGGCAAATTCCGGTTGGTGTACTTAACCATGCCCCAATCAATCCCCATTGGCACTTAGCCAACTCATATACAACAAGCAAGGCCAACATAAATATTACAGAGCCATCAAATAAGCAATAATAATAAAGATGCAAGAGCAAGGACAACAATGAGTGCTCTAAAACTCAATGCTAGTGATAATAACCCATAATTGGTTGATATCGACCAAAAGGTTTCCACAGTATACCCAACTGTCAAATCCTTGACGGGTCAAAATCAAAAATTAAAACCAGAATTTCCATAATATAATCATCCCATCCAATGTATACTGTAAAACTTATCCAATTACCAACATTTTTCCAGACTTTCCATAAGTCTATCTAAAATTATCGTTAATTCACGTTTGATCTACATACCAAAAGTGTTTACTTACACGAGATTTACACCATCTATCCATTAGCACCTAACATACCAAAGTCATCTCTCTCCATAGTGCATATTTGGAAAAATTACACGAACACAATTAACTCACAACATGTGAGAAACTCATAGAACCCAAAAGTTAACGTCCTACGATGACTCGGAGGACTTTCTCAAATTTAACAAAGATATACGTAACGGATGTCAAATTCAGACTTCTAGGAAACAATTCGTTCGATTCCTCTAGCCAAGGATTTATATAGAATTTAACTTGTCAGCAAGATAGGTAAATTCATAAGTTGTTAACAACCTAGAAATGAACGATATCGTATTAGCTTTGTAACGATTACCACACCAAGAAACACGATAGAAGAAACCCCAAATATATATATATATATATATATCCCAAGTAAAAATTTAAGAACCGAAAGAACTATAAAGGGTTTGAGAATATTTTTGCATTCCCATCTATATTTCCAATATGCCCAAAAAGATATAATGTCACCATCTCATATCATGCAAGGAATCTTTATGATGAGGGATACTATAAAAATAAGGAATCATTGGCATTCAATCCATAACAATAAACTTAATTCAACTTCCTTTACCCAAATAGGTAAACCATAAATAATCCACAATTGTAACTTGTAAACGTTCAAACAAGATCTCTTTCTAAATAGGAGTCTTATAGCAATTGAAGAAGAAATCATATACCCCAACATTCTCATAAAGAATTTGAGATACCCTCAATTCAAACCACTACGCTTATGACGTACTCATAACACACAAATCTTATAGGGATAAACTTATGTTACTCAAATGTAAATGAGTGTAAAGAACCATAATCCCAAATGTAGAGAAACCACAAGTATACGCCCATTAGATCCCAATATATTCCTCACCTTTTCACATTTCATAGATCTCATGACCCAACGATATTCACATCCATAAGTATAAATCGAACAATTTCTAAACGTTTACGTCACCAGAAATCATATTCATCCATATCATATCATTGATTAACCAAAATATTACTCTATAATGGAGGAAGATCATAATAGCTTTATACCACAATACAAGATGATTTCCGGTTACTATGAAATTCCTTAACGTTAGTTAAGTAGCCGATTCAAGTCAATAGTCCTTTCACAACACTAGTTTTCGTACAAAAGTGTCGTACAAGATCATGTATCAGATCAAGAATTACAAGTACTCTATATGACTTATTTCCCTAAGTCCGAAAATTCAAAAAGATAGGGATAACCAAAGTGAATCAAGATCATCTCTGAAGATTAATACTTTATATCCACAAAAGGTTCCATAACCCATAAATTTAAATCCAAAACAATTAAGATACAAAAGAATGTATAAATCATATGATTCTTATCTAAGAATTCCCAAAACGGCACATTAAAATAGTTTTCGCAATTGATCATACTTGATCCACATTAATAGTTTCACACTATCACAGAATATGATCATCATCTACCCACAATCTCGATAGATCCAAAAGTTTCAAGCCAAGAGTGAAAAGGTACAGCCGAGATTATTACAAACATCACAAGCTTCTTTGTCTTTCTATCATGAGATTACTCCCAAGATATAACCAACCACCATATCATATAAGATACAATATATATATATATATACTTATGAAATGCGAACCATTATATAAAATACGCCTGCGAAATTTATCTGCCGATTCTATATATCCACCACAAGAAGAAACAACTATATTGTGAACGTATTATTCTCCCACATACTAAACACCTTACCTCATGTGATTTAATAGACAATTAAGAAGGAAATGAACTTCTTAATTCCTGAAAACTAAATGAAGTATGCAACTCTTGACCAGTCCCTTATAGATATTGATCTATACTATTCGGAAGAACCTTCCTTTCCCATAAACCACAAGAATGAATACTCCCTTCTATCATGACCGTATTACCATCATTTATAACTATCCTTTGCCTTAATCCATTACTCATGACTAATAAGATCTTTACCTCATCGTACTCTAGGAGAATTAATCATTTTGACCAATTCCCGTGCCACTTGTCATGTTACTTTAAAAAAAATTATCGACGAAGAAAACTAGACTTTTATCCCAAATTACATCTAGTCTCCTCTTCTAAGGAGACTAACCAAAATTACACAAGGTAGAAATCTAATCTAAAAGCAAGACAAACAAAACGACCTTAGGAAACAACGAGCAAACGATGTGACGAAGCTAGAACCTGTTAACTTATCATCAAGATAATGATTCTACCCTTCTCACAGAGGACACACGTCAAAACACTAAAGAAGCCCCATATGATACACCCACATCATGTGGTATCAAACCTTCAAGGCCAAAATGCAACACCGGAACTCCAAAGGAGTCCAACTATAAAACACAGGCATCAATAGCCACAATAATTGAAATCAGCGAAGAAACAACTTGCCACACCATGTGGACTAACAAGCTGAGTGGTAGGATACAAACCATCCCCAGAATTCAAAGTGTAAAGACTAAACACGACCTCAGAAACACACATGTCATAATTACCGACAGATACCGGAATAACTAGCCAGAATCCCAACACATTTTGTCTCCATCAAGCCCAAGCACTCGTCAACCTATGCTCTGATACCAATTTGTAACACCCCCTCCTTAATCTACAGGACAACACCCGTAATTAAGACCTGGAGTGCTACTAACCCATCTTAGATTGACTAAAATGGGTATATATGAAAACACATAAAGAAATTTAAACAGTAAATATCACACATGTCAATCAGCAAGATAGAAGATGATAGTACTGTACAAAATCTTGTGCACATATAACTAATATACAAAACCAGACTAAGCCGGTGCAAGACAGTACATAACACTTCGGGCTAGCCGTGGCTTCCCGAGATAACATATATATAACAAAAAGTGAATCTGTATTAGAGCCATCTATTTCGTTCCCGAACCCATAGTCCCGATACCATTGTTCACCCCTTGAGTACCTGAAATTGTAAATAAAACACGGGGTGAGCTCACAGCTCAGTAAGGGGGGAATAGTGGATAACATACTGAAAACACAATTCACAGTTCAACAACAATTCATCTTTTAACAAATGCTTTGGTTTCAAAACCATCATCATATGAAACTATGCGTGCTCATGCATATGCAAGTTACCTCCCTTGTGTCAACCTTGGAGCCACATAGCCAGAATATATCCATACCGAACCGAAGTATAGCAAAGACCTGACCGCCCGAGAGAAAATCCGACAATAATCATAAATTGGCCCATCGGCCCCAAGGTATATCATTCGATCATAATCAATTTGGACCACACGTCCACCAATAGTAACATAAGCACAGAACCATCAGTGCCTTACCGTTGTCTAGATTTTTGAGCTACACACCGTTGGCTCTAGACAGCAGACGGGTTGCTGCCCTCCGAAGGATTAGGGATTTTTAACCCAAGGGCACCAAGCCCTACTTATTTTTCATCCCGGTAGACACAGATCAATACATCATCCCTTCACAATCGAAGGGCCACAACAGAATTATATCCTGATCCATATCAAGATCATATCACATCCAAAACAGAATCATATCCAGATCCATATCAGGATCATGTCACATCCAGAACGATACAATAATCATAAGAAGCTCTCGGCATACTGGTAAGAGATATACACATATACGATAGGCCAAAAGAATGATCCAAGCTTGCCAAAGGATCTCTAAGATTTTGGTTGACACAAATGTAATGCATAATATGCATAGCATGCTATTTAGTAAACACATGACGAAATCTATGTCATATACCCTTTACCCTTTAGCAAGTCTCGCAAGATATCCCTTGATGTGTAATAAACATTAACAATTTCATTCCATCACAAATAGCATCCATACATCCAAGGGATATCTTATACAGTTCAATTAGCACAATACGTCAAGTATAAATGACATACTTTGCCTCAAAACATACATTCATATCATTGAACAAACATTGGAAGTATTTTATGCCATATACAGTTCCACAAGCCCAACCCTATACTCCATGATGTGAAGAAACAATAACAGTTCATTTCATAAATATTTTAGGAGTCAAGAATCCATGGAATACTTCATAGGGTTGGATAATACAAAGATATCATGTGTATATGGCATTTATAGCTTCAACTCTCACATTTGAGCCTTTACAAACATTCATAAATGCATCCAATAGATGTGTTATAAGTTCCTTTGGGAAAACATGGGGAAAATATAATAAATATCATCAAACAATGTCATATTACATGTTTTGGAAATATTTAAACTATATTATTGAGTTTTGAAATCATATAAACCCCTACCTCAAGCGTATAAATCAAAAGAATGAATAAATTTATAAACCGAAACTCCGTTCGGTGAAATCCTCAAGCTCTCGTGTCACCACGTTCCTAGCATTGCCAAATCCTCAAATTAATAGAGTATAAATCCAACCCAAGCAGCCAAAGCTCACGCTTGAGTTTTTATAGAAGAAAACCAAGGTATAAGATGATCAATAGTACCTTAGAGATGGGTTTCGACGATTTTGAGCTTTTATTCCTCGATTTGGATGGATAGATCGTAGAAATCTTCCTCTTTATCTCTCTAGAACTCTTTAGAACTCCCTAGAGGAGTATGGAAGAGTTTCGGTCGAAGTTGGGGTGAAAAATGACCTAAAATGGCTTAAAAACAAGCTTAAGTTGGTGGGAATAGTTAACTGGCAGACCGGTATGAAAAATGCCCAATACCGGTCCGTGAGGGTCAATTTTCCCAAAATTATGGTGCCAGACCGGTATGCCAAAAACGCCATACCGGTCCTCGCTATAACTTTTGGGTCCTGGAGCACTATTTTTGTTTTGGCCATAACTTTTTGCTCAGAACTCCGATTGAGGTGGTCTTTATGTTCACGGAAAGGCATTTCAAAGATTTACAACTTTCTAAGAGGAAGTTTTTCGAAATTATGGGTAGATTTTTCCCATAAATTCACCAAAGACAGCGCTCTACCGAAGCGCTACCGAATGACCAGGATTTTGCAATGGGCCTACTTTGTACCCTCTTTTGACCCACGAGGAGCATGAATTGGACTTCGGCCAAAACATGAAAGTTGTAGAATAGTATGAAACCTAGAAACCAACGTGGATGGAATCTTAATCGAATAAAGACTGAATAAATTACGATAGCTCAAAGTTAGCTAGAATTAACGAATCGCAAAGAACTAAAACTTCTTATTTACTATCCGAAATCGATTCGGGCCACCCAAATCACCAAACGATCACTCACATGAGTATAAATATGCTAATATAATTCAATTTAAAACAAATTAAAGTATGGGGTATTACATTAGATGTACCTGTGTAGGAAAACCGTGAGCCAAACGGGCCCAGTAGGAACTATATGATATATGTAGGGAAAACATGTTTATAGAGTGATTCGCTATAAAAAGAATTTGTTAGAATCCTATGTTCATGATTCATGTATATATGTATACAATGTGATATATATATAAGTAAATAAATCAGAATTTATATAAACGATGTCAAGACACCGCGACCAGATCTACTATCACATCTGTCAAGTATATGTATATGTCACATCTAGGATTTTTGTATCGTGTGCACACGGATAGCAATCTAACTCGGGTTCTTCTACCCCCAAGGCAGGGACCCCCTACCGGGTCCACCTAGATGGAAAATGCCCCCAAGGCAATAATAAGCGTCTCTAATATTCATCTGGTACGAAAGGTGTTGACTACTCAGTATAAGAAAAATTGATAATAACTCAATAGTGAATATGAAGTCATATACATCATTTAAAAATATAATATGGTTCATTTCATGAATATCATATAAGATATAGTGCCTATCAAAGATTTATTTTATCATACGGACTTATACGTACTTGCGCACCAGAGGCCAGGAACAAGGGTTTGTTGTAAATCATTGAAACAAAAGAACTACATAGGGAAATATGATATACTATAATTAATGAGTAATAATCAACCATTTCGATCATAATTTATAGACCAAATCTCAGATATACGTAGTAACAGATATATATAGAGAGAGAGAGAGAGAAAAAATCCCCAAATTTGCATAAAAGGGTGATTGACTGCTTAAACTCTTAAAATAGGTTTTAATACTAGTGTTCCTACCTCAATAGCGTTGAACCTTCGTAACTAGAGCGGCGGATCGAGCTCTAACCAACTGAGGCGCAAGATATCCTTTTTTAGTTTTGAGCCCTAATTTGGTGGAAGTGGAAGAAGGAAGAAAATGATGGTGATGATGTGTATGATCGTTGTTTTGGGTTGAAAAAATGGAGTAGAGTCACCCTTTGGAACCTTTCTCCATGAACCCTCACTTCTCTCCAACTCCCTCTATGTGCCCTAATCGAAAAAGAGGAGAAGGAGGTGTATAAATGGAGTTAAAATCGGGTCCAAGCTTTAAAAACATGATTTTGACCACTACAGGGCAAAGTAGTCGACTAAATTACTATTCATGGAGTCGACTACATGATGTAGTGGACTCCCCCAATCCATATAGTCGACTACATTAGACTGGAGTGTGGTTCTTCCTCAGAATTGCTTGTTTATGCCTCAAACTGATCTTATACCCCTGTTTTGATCAACGAGAATTGGAAATTAGGTTCCGGGCCAAACACGGAAGTTCTTGGAAATTGAAATACCTTTCCAATGGAGTAAACGGGGTTCCATTCCAATATATAATAAAAAAGTTATGACATTTCGAAGGACTAAAGGTCGGTTTATCGAGTAAGTTTTAAATGTCTATAATTCTCTTGAATTTCACTAGGAACACTTAAGATGGATCTTTCTAAGCTAACACATGAATGTAATGACACCTATAAAAGAGTGTGGAAACATTCCCTACATTCGGATACTGCCCGAGCATACTCCCGCGTCCAGAACAGAAGAATTGCAGAACTAAAGATAATACAATGTATTTACCTTACGGGTGTTACATATGCACCCTTGTCTTCATCCACATCGTTCACATACATATTTATAATTTTTAATAAACTACTTAAAAACACAAACACATCCATAATAAAAACAAGAGCAATATCAACACTATAGCCATACTATTATAAATATATTACAACTAAATCATTATGCTGCTCTGTTTACACTAGAATAATTGTATACAATTTGATCATTTCTACAAACTTCACCTTCCTAATGATCCTTTCAACAAAAGCCATGCCACTGCTACTGAGGCATATTATTCCATCCTAAACGTATCGGCCTTCACATCGTAGCTCGAAATCTTTAAATGATTTTGCATTACAACTTAATTGAGTCATAGTTTAAAATAAATAAATCATTACGCTTCTCTGTTTACACTAAAATAATTGTATACAATTTGATCATTTCTATAAACTTCACCCTCCCTCACAAACGCATTATCTATTGAAGAAGTCCACGTATTCATATAATGATCCTTGCAGCAAAAGCCATACCATTGTTACTGAGGCATATTATTCCATCCTAAACGTATCGGCCTTCACATTGTATGCTCGAAATCTCTAAATGATTTTGCATTACAACTTGAGTCATAATTTAAAATAAATAAATCAATACACTTCTCTATTTACACTAAAATAATTGTATAGAATTTGATCATTTCTACAAATTTCACCCTCCCTCACAAACGCACTATCTATTAAAGGAGGCCACGTATTCTTATAATGATCCTTGCAACAAAAGCCATGCCACTGCTACTAAGGCATATTATTCCATCTTAAATGTATCAGCCTTCACATCGTATGCTTGAAATCTCTAAATGATTTTGTATTACAACTTGAGTCATAGTTTAGAAAGCACAAGATATCCATCATTCGAACCATAGTTTATAAATATGGCATCATCCAAACATTAAGGACAATAAATATTGTAGATGCGTAATAAGCCATTTCTCCATCATTATTCTCCATTCAATCATATTAAATATAATAACCATAAATAGTCCTATGTACTTACCAAAAAAGAAAATCCAACTTATCAACCTTTTCACAACTTCAGAGTCCTCTGCAATAAACTTCTAAAAAATCAAGTTGAGCAAACGCGCATTATGTCAAGAAAATATAACAGAGAGAATATCTCCACAAGCAAAACACAATGAACAGATAAAAGATTATCCATTAGCTTAAAAAATATATTTTGCAGAAAAGAAGAAAAAATGATGATGGAGAAGACGTTTTCTTCAAATGATGGAGTTTATGAGAATGGGAAGGGAGAAAGTGAGTTCTTTTATATACATGAATAATGAAAGACAAACAAACATATATATATATATATATAAATATAGTAGAGAGAATATCTCCACAAGTAGAACACAATGAAGTGATAAAAGATTATCAATTAGCTTAAAAAATATAATTTGCAGAAAAGAAGAAAAAATGATGATGGAAAAGACGTTTTCTACAAAGAATGGAGTTTATGGGAATAGGAAGGGGAAAGTGAGTTCTTTTTTATATATATATAATGACAGACAAACACACATATATATATATTAAGAAAATATAACAGAGAGAATATCTCCACAAGCATAACTAACACAAAGAAGTGATAAAAGATTATCCATTAACTCGAAAAAATATAATTTGCAGAAAAGAAGAAAAAATGATGATGGAGATGACGTTTTCTACAAAGAATGGAGTTTATGGGAATAGGAAGAGGAAAGTGAGTTCTTATCTTATAACTAATAATAATAATGGTAGAACCTCATAATTTTCAGCCATTTGTTGCATTTCTGTTTTGCCACATGTCCTTACAATTACCTCCACTTCTTATTCTCTGTTTAAAAAAAAATTTAAAAACCTGCATCTAACGGTATTCCCAATATAAATGTCTCTTTTCAACTTCTCCTTTACACGCACTCGTCCTCTCTCCTTTGCATAACTCTTTTTTCTTTGTTTTAATCAGGTTAGTTGTTTTGAATGCTTTAATTACTTCATTCACTACTTATATTTTTCTTTCTCTCTACAAAAGGATTTCAAATCAATAAATCTATTTCTCTATCTCTCAATATATTTATTTCATAAAATTGACGTGGGTTGCAGAATTTTAAACCAATATTAATCATAATTTTTCATCTTCTACACAGAAATCTATAAAAAGATATCAAATCAATAAATCTATTTCTCTCTCTCTCTCAATATATATATATGATATTTAAATCTTTATGATATTGCAAGTTTTGACATTAATTCTAATATATATATATATCATAATATGTGTCCTAAACATATATATCATTAACTTTTCTTTTATAAAAATTTTAGATTGATAGAGGAGTCAAAGAACAGAGAACGAAAGGAACAACACATACTGTTATATAGAAAGTTGGAAAGAAATGCAAAAGCAATAGTACATATGCCAATAAATTATTTGTAAAAAGGTATGGTCTTTTACCAAATTAGAAGTTTATTGCAATCTCACTTTACTTTTTCCCCACTTATTTGTTTCATTCCACGTTAAAGTGATTCTAAAGTGTATAAATTCCCAACACAGTAACCATTCTTATAATAATTTCAAAAAATGTTTCATATTTATAGTTTATTAAATGTAGGTTTGGGTGCTCTAAACGAGTTAAAGAAAAAATGCCTTTGCTATAAATCCACAATGAGTATAGTTGTATTAATATTTCAAGGAATAAAATCAATTTTATTTGTACAATTTGCTTCAATCCAACAATTTCTCTTGGTAATGGAATCCAAAATTCATAATTTTCTATGAAATTTTTTCCAAGCAACTGTCCCTCAAAATTCAATGATTTTCTTTGTACAATCACATTTCAATTAGTACCTTAAATGATGATGCTTGATATAAAAATAATTATGAATTCGTCGTGGCTAAACAACGATTATTATAAAGTGATACAATTTCAAATTAGAAACAAGAAAAATTTTTGTACAAATTTTAGGGCCTGGCATTTTGAAGCTTTAGTTGACATTTTAAATCCATTACGTATAAAAATTGAATAAATACAAGGCTCTGGTAGTTGGTACAAAATTGAAATCTTTAATACAACGCAAAGAATATAACAACAATGCGCTTTGACAGCATTGCATCTCTAAATAATTCCATGCATCAAACACACATATAATAGACAAACAAAAAATAATTGTAAGTTTTTCAACATACTGTGGGTTTATAATTATAACAAATTCTCTAGACATGTTTAGCAACAGAGGTCGACTCTAAGGAAAAAGTGAGAAGTTTCATGAAAAATTAATTTGAGAAGTTAGTCAAAAGGGTTGGTCTGTAAACTATATATATTAGTACTTTAGTGTATATATATAATATGTTTGTTTAAGTAGAATGACTATATCTATATAATAAGGAAAGGTTTTTTTGACCAAAAACAATTTAACAAATCAACCCAATTAAAGGTCTAGATGAAGTTTCAAAAAGTTATCTTTTATTTTAGCCACATGATGTGATTTATCTTAAGAATCAACCCATACCATTAGATTCTTTTGATTCTACACAATCTCCACCATTCAATAGAAAGGTACACATAAAATGATATACATTATCACACACAATCATACACACTCAACCATATCAACTTTCTCTCTCATTACATTTTTAGAAAACTTCGAAAATATAATAACTTCTAAGCCAAATTTTAAAATTTAATAAAAATTATATATTTTAAACATACTCATTGAGATCTATATAACAAGGTCCATTGTGACTATAAAATTATGTAAAAAAAAATATTTTTTAATAAGAATTACATATAATGAATTCATTAGAATTACCATTTCAATCACATTCTTAATCTTTAGTAATGACAAGTCATATATCGATACACCCGTTGACATCAACTTTGGAAGAACGGGAAACGTAATTAGAGTTCTTGAGGCTCAAGCTCTGGTTGGCTGGTCGAAAAGTCAACCCTCTTGCCAATTTTGTTACACTCAACTGAATATATCTTTTGTAATTTTTTGTAGCAAAATATTAAATTGAATCATGTACTTTTTTTATAATCACATCCAAAAAAAACATTTACAATGAAAAAATTCTTTGAATTTCATTCTTTTATATATAAGTTTTTTGAATGCATCTTAAATTTGATGATACATCCTAAATATTTTTTATTAAAAAAAAATTGGTGAGCCGTGCCGGATGGCACGGGCATACCCTAGTAATAAATAAGGGCATATATATATATATATTATAGAAGTACTGATATAGTTACTAATTGAATTATAGTTAGTCAAGAAGGGCATATATATTGTTTACTAATTGAATTATAGAAGTACTGATATAGTTAGTAAAGGAAACTAGCAGAATATATTTAGGTACACGCAGCGATATTTATATATAGAGATCGAGTGTGAATATAAGCATATTTTAATGTACATATATTATTGTATTTTCTTATTATATTAATAAAAAAAGGGAATAAATGATTAAAAAGTGAGAAAAATTACATCATAGATCTCTACAATATGTGACGCTGAGACATTTCAAAAATAATGCATTTATGAGAAATTCATCATCACAAATAATACTCATACATGAGGAATCAATCGTCACAATATGAAGACAGTATGTGGTGCCAAAAGCATCACAAAAAATTATATTTGTGAGGAAAAAGTCTTCACGATAACAAGAAAAAAGTGAGAAAAATTTTGTTACAAAAAAGAACATAGTGTGACAGAGGAAAGTGTCACATTTAACGCAAAAAAGTGAGGCACATGTTATCGCAAATGTTAACAAAATAGGTATCTCGTCCCCTTAATAAGTGACAAAGTGGTTGTCACATATCATAGGAATGTGTGGCGCCTCAAAATTTTCGTCACTTAATACATTTAGTGACTTACTATAGGTGACGACCTCCGTGACTCCGAAAATTCGTCACATATATTCAAATGTGACGAAATTGACCGTTTTTGTAATGACTTACAGGTGTCACATAAGCCCATTTTTCTTGTAGTGTGTTACACTGTTCATTTTTATTTATTTTCAAAAATAAATGAAATTTACTTGTAAAAAGTCATATTCTTTAAAAAAAATCAATCAATTAATTTTTGTGGACAAATAAATTCCACCATTCTTTAATTCAATTAATTTGGGTAAACAGATTCCACAATTCTGGAATCAAGTCTGTGACGCCCCGAATCCCGTTAGGAGATTTAGGTTTTCGAGATTCGGTTAATCATTGTGCCATAGGCGACGGCGGGTTTAATGTACATGATTTGGAACTGTGATAATGGGAAATTATATATAAGGCCATATTTTTAGAAATTTTTGGCATGTGGAGTTCGTATTTTCAATAAAACCAAACCTGTAAATAAGAAAATAAAGCTTAACTAGAAAATTAACTCCACATCTATAATGATTTGCAATCCACACAAATCTAATACTTCAATATATGTATATATACCAATCCCTCCAACGATGTCCCAAAAATAATTAAATGGCCTTTACAACACTTATGAATAGAGTTTTAATACAAATTAATGATACAATAAAATCAAATGGTTCAAATATCAATAATCCATAAGGGACAAGTCATCCATGGACAACTACAGACAATTAGGGTCATCAGAGGTTTCTAATTTTGTATCCGTGCCGCCCCAATGAAGTACTTGCAAAACTATAGGAAAATGAAAGTGAGCCAAACACGGGCTCAGTGAGAACTATAGGGTTTTGCATAAGAAAATATATATAGTAAAGCACACACAATGTGCAATAATGAATATAGTACGAGTAGTATCCATACGTTAATATATATTTTCTCATATCATTACCTTATATATATACTATAAGAATATAATAGTAATGCCATGCAAATGTGATAAGAATCATTTTATATGCAATACACACCAAGTGTTTTCCCAACCCCGAAGCTATGATAACGAATAAATGTAAATATCGTCAAAGTACACGTAACTCGGAGGAATATAATATCATAAGAAAACATAGGCACTAATCTTATAACTGTCAATCTCAACTCATATCAGTCATCTAGGATTTTCTCTACTGTGCACAGCGATCACGATCTAAGCCCCCAAGGCTGGGTCCCCCCATGGACCACTTAGATGTGCAGGGTATGGTGCCTCGCGCGGTACCCCTAGCTGGACCATAGAGTATGTCGCTCCCAAAGCGGGGTCCCTCTACGCGGACCAGGGTATGTAGCCACCAAGGCTAGGTCAACCCTGTGGACCATTAGTGCCTTACAAAATCGAGAAATCAATCAAAAGTATTCTCCCAAAAATATACTTATACACAATACACATACATGTACACAGATGTATAAATATATATACATCTCTTAATTCGTGTCCTCGTAATGACTCCGCCTACCAAGGGCGCTTCTAGTCTCTCTAGATACATAGCGTCTAATCCTTATTCAAACTATATAAACCACCAATTATGTATATGTAATAGTTGGATAGATAGATAGATAGATAGATAGATAAATTCAATGACAACGATAATAATCCTATCAAAGATGTATATAATATACATATGCCATTTAAAGAACTACTACCCATCGCATGATTATATCCAGGTAATACTTGATTAATTTTTCGATAAGTAAACTAGTATTCTTTTATGATAAACTATTAGCTTGATGGGGTACCATCTCTAAAATGATGGATCCATACAGATAAGTATCTACCTTATGGATATAATCATCATAACATTTATTTATAAAATCATGTATTATACTCACAATTTATTGAATGCGTAACTAATTTAGAAAAACATTGTAAGGTTGTTGCTAAAAGAGTGGGTCTACTTCAAAGTCAGGACATTAGTAATCCAATGGTGTATGTATATTACCTACATCATATAGACAACACACATATATATACAACTCCCTCTAATATACTAAATATATATATTCCCAAAGCTCTTTATAGTATGTAAACAAATGCTAGCTAAGCACGCTAATGTGGGAATAGGTTTTCTTATATATTTATCAAGTAAATCCCTCACCAACTCCAAAACATATATATATATATATAGATAAGTCGTATAGCACGAGATTCATAACAAATCCCATATAGTTTAAAACTTGTACAAACTCTCTTCTTATATCATAAAGTAATACGCACATACGTATATAACCATAAACTGAGTGCACGCGCATACGCACATGGGGGTATCACTTATGGCTTATGATATTCTAACATATAATGAGATACTCCCATATTAACATGAAACTATAACAAAAACTTGTTCAAATCAAGAGAAATAATCAATAAATTTCAACCAACAACCCCATGTATATGTGTTGTTAGAGTGATATACTAAAAGCCATAATTTTCTTATTGGTTAGGATATGTTATAAGCTTGGTTTTGCTATTTTAAGGAGAATCCTTATGGGTAATGGTTGCATTATATTATTTATTTAAATATTGTGCATGTGTGTCTTTTATTCCATATAGTAGATGATTTGGTGTGTAGATTATAACTTACACATAGAATATCATATCATCGATTCTTGTGGAATATAAGTTTAATGGTTCACAGTCTTAGATGGAATTGGACACCCATCGGTAAGATTGTAGCACAAGTTTTAGTAGTTTATCTTGACTACAGGAAACGGTATAGTTTTAACTTGTTGTGCTAGTACACTTTGTGTGTATTGAATAGAACTAGTTTGGGCTAATTGTTTTTATACTGACTATATAAAACAATTTAAAATCTCATGGTTGTTATGATTACTTATGCTTTTAATCTTAAAATAATTAATAGACATATATATGTAGTGTTTGTTGTTTTGACTCATTAAGAGTGAGATTCATTTATGGATCAATAATCTTCGTGAATTGGATGACGACACTATATGTATGATGAATATTAATTATTAACGGAATCCATGTCCCGGTATAGGGATTGATGATAGCCCCTTAAGAAGCTTATAAGTTTTAATCATGTCAAACCCTGCAGGTAGATTATGTTAATCCGACGTGTCAAATAAGTTAAGTGGTAGGCTCAAGGATTAAGAAGTCATTTAAATATAATTGTCGGTAATTTAATTTAAATGACGATTATCTGTAATCTTAACGTGGGGAGAATAATAAGTATTTAATAATAAGGAGCTCGAAATATAATTTTGAGATAAGGACGGTAGTGCAATTATAATTCTTTAGTGGTGTGAATTATAATTTATGGAAGGAACTAATTCATAGTGGAATTAGGATTCCAACTGCCATACGAAGCCCAAACACTTATTTCTCCTTAAGGTCCCTATCGTAGCTTTATATACACGATGGCCTTGTCTTTTCTCATCATAACAATAATTCTCACGAGTTAGGGTTCTTTCTATTGAGAGAGGAGAAAATCTTGGTGATACCGTAGCCCACACTCGGTGCAAGATTTGATGGAAGAAGGAATACAATAGAAGATCTTTAGGTTTTCGGTACTGTATTCGTAAATCAATCGTAACTTTTGATCGCACCGTTGGATCAGGCTGATTTTTAAATATGTCGTTCGGAATGCAAAGTTACAATTTTTGCATGAAAAATTAGGATGATCATAAGTTGTTTCGGTGGCGAAAACAATCGATTTTCGCAACCCAGCGAGAATTAAAAAAATTGACAAAATCGCAATCTGATGCTTTCAAACCCTAGTCTCCTCATATGGATCATCTACATGATTCACAAAGGTGAAATCCCTTTATTCTTATAGGGTTTTAGCAAAAGTATTTTGTTCAATCTATACGTAATATCAAACGATCCTGTATTTATGTCTCCATCAATTGGTAATAGAGTGATTGGTTTTCTTTGATATTGCGTACGAATTGAACTAGCCATGTTGTCCAGTTTAATATATCCATGCATGATGTTGTTGGATTGAATGTACAACTCATTAACCCTTGTTTTGCAGTGTTCTTGTCCCGCTATTATGGTCACGTAATTATGTTTTATGTGATTGGATCCCACGATGTTTTTATTCGTGGTTAATTTTAATGTGCTTGATGATTTGGGTTTTATTCATGGTTGTAAATTAACTTTAGATCAGATTTGTGAACTCTTTAAAAGGAGGCATGGGATCTATGTAATTTTATTTACAGTTTAGATATAATAGTTTATGTGTGAACTCCTTAAATGGAGGCATGGGACCATTGTATCTAAGATTGCAATTTCTTTAACGAAGAACATTGAAGAAGGCATTTCCACCAAGGTTGATTCCCGACATAGTCAATGAAGTGGCGACATAGGTCGTTACATGTTTCCAACGGACTAGGGATGATGAAGCTTGAACCATAATAGCAGGGATTTAATTATTCTTATTATTGAATGGTTTAATGCTTTGTGTGATTGTGTGTTAGTCATATGTGTTTAATTATTTGGTTTTCTTATAATTTTGGACAACATGGATACATGACCATAGCTAGATCACCTTTTATTTTATGTTTAGTTCTTCTCAAATTAAAAAAGGGTATATAAATATAAATTTTGCGTAATTGAAAAATATATTTTTCTTTTAAAAAAAAAGCAGCAAAATAATTTTATTGCACATGTCTTTTATATTTCATACCCTTGTATTTTAGTTGATTAGAATTTAATATAAAATTTTCTTAACCCTCAAAAAATAATGTTTTAAATACTAAGTGAGTGAGGGATTTTTTCACATAAAAATCCCACGGTCTCCATCATTGGTTTGTAGATAGTAAAATTTATAGTGCTCACCTCCATATCGCAAAGAATAGATTGCGGAATCATTGTACAAATTTCACTGACTGATAATTTTAAATGATGTGATTTATTTTCCGTGTGGGTTTTAGTGCTCACCTCCATATCGGAAAGAATAAATTACAGAATCATTGGACTAAATTAAATGATGGTATACACTTAGATATAAATAATAGTATGCTCTCCAACTAAGTCTCTACTATTGTTTGTAGGACCAAAGGAAGTCGGCTATTTAAATTTTACTTGACAATATAGGATTATCTAGATAGCATATATTACTTGACAATAAAGGATTGTCTAGATAGTATGTATTGCTTGACAATAAGGCATTGTCTAGATAGTAAAATTTAATAGGTTTACATCTGTCTAAAAAATAATTAATAATAGACGACCTCACTAACGGGGCATATTGTTCAAAGTCTTAGGCTCCTGGCGAACGCTTTTTGAAATGGTAGAGGGTACCATATTTAAAATATGTGTTCAAAGTTATTATTATCCATCATAATTTGTATGTGATTCTCAAGTTTTAAAATGGCAAACTCTTTCGATCCACTTTTAATTATTCTCAACTAAAACAAATTGATTGGACCTAATTATATTGACTGAAAAAGGGAACTTGAACATTGTGCTTACTATTAAAGAGTACAAGTTTGTGCTCACTCAGTCTTGTCCAGCAGAACCTGGTAAGGGGACGACCAATGAGGAAACTCAAAGGCTTGTCAGAGGTAGAAAAAGGCTGATGAGATGGCGTGGTTTTACATTCTGTCATTTTTGTCAAATGTTCTACAACATTAGCATTAATCTTTTGCCACCGCCTACGACATAATGCTGAACCTCAAAGATATTTTTGGGGATCAGGATCATGCCGCAAGGTAGGTTTCGATGAAAGACCTCATGAACACGACTATTGCTGAAGGAACCCGAGTTAAGGATCTTGTTTTGAAGATGATCGATCTTCTAAATGAGCTAAGAGATCTTTGGAGCTGAAATCGATGGGAAAACTCAGGTCGATATCGTTCTCCAGTCGCTGCTGGACTTATTTAAAGGATTCCGATATAATTACAACATGAACAAGCTTTATTCATTGTTGGAACTTCTTAAAGAATTCCTAGCAGCTGAGGAACTCCTTGGTAAGCTGGCTAATACTCTAATGGTTGAGAAAGCTTCAACTTCTATGCCCAAAAGCAAGAAAGGAATAAGAAGAATGCATAAGCTGCAGTCCCACAAGGAGCAGTGTGTGCAGCAGTCGCTGAACCTCTAGGAGGAGTGAAAAAGCCTATGGGCCAGTGTTTTCACTGTCAGTAAAAAGTGCATTTGAAGAAAGATTGTCCCAGTTTCCTAAACCGTTAAAACAACATATGTAAATTTCATCTATTTGTTGTTGTATCTTGTTGAGTGGTCTGATTTACTAGTACCTGGTGCATAAATTCGGGAGCCACTAATCATGTTTGTAATACTTTGCAGGGGTTCCAGGAAACTAGACAACTTAAAAATAGAAAAAATTTACATATGGGCAGCTACGAATGTGGCAACAGTTGCAGTAGAAGATATTTATCTTCAGTCTAGTCAGAATACGATATTAATGATTAAAGAATGTTTAATGTATCTTCCATTAGAAGGAATTTGATTTTTATTTCTAGATTGGTTGAGTACAAATATTTTGTTTATTTTAATGATAAATAAGTTATCATTAGAAAAAATAAATAGTTTGTTTATTCTGGTACATTAGTGATTGATCTTTACATTAATAATCCTGACTTGTCAGTACAACAACTGAGTAAATTGAATAGCATTAATAGTTTACCAACTAAAAGAAAAGAACCTTTAAAATGAACCAAATGTATTTTTGGCACTTATACCTTGGTCATATTAATCTAAAAAGAATTCAAAAACTGGTCGAAAATGGACCATTAGGTTCATTGGAAGTGGAGGCACTTCCAGTTTGTGAATCCTATTTAGAAGGTAAAATGACTAAGAGATCATTCTCGGTAAAAGGCTATAGCGCTAAGGAACAGTTAAAATTGGTTCACTCTGATTTGTATAGTCACATGAATGTCCAGACTAGAGGAGGCTTTGAGTATTTCATCATATTTGTAGATGATTATTTGAAGTATAGATACATTTACTTAATGCGACGTAAGTTTGAAGTCTTTGAAAAATTCAAAGAATTCAAGGCAAAAACGGAGAAGCGTCTAGGAAAATGTATCAAATCACTACGATCAGATCGTGGTGGTGAATACCTCTTGGGAGAGTTCAAGGAATACTTATTAGAGAATGGGATTACATCCCAGTCGTCTGTACCGGGGATACCACAGCATGATGGTGTAGCAGAAAGAAAGAATAAGACTCTTATAGAAATAGTAAGATCTATGATAAGTTATTCAGACCTACTTGATTCTTTTTTGGGATATGCTTTAGAAATAGTTGTATATATTATGAACTTGGTACCATCAAAGTCAGTACCTACTACACCCATAGAATTGCGGACTGGGGCGTAAGCCTAGTCTGCGGCATATTCGGGTATGGGGTAGTCCATCACATGTGCTGAAAGGTAATGCGAATAAGTTGGAATCAAGAATGAAAATGTGTTTTTTTTTGTTGCATATCCAAAAGGAACCAAACGTGGTTTATTTAATAATCCTCAAGAATATAATGTTATTATTATCAATGCCAGATTCTTAGAAGAGGATTATATCATAGACCATAAGCCCAGGAATAGTGTTGTTGTAGTAGAAATGAGAGGAGTGAAAAATAGGGCACAATTCGTCTATACCTTTAGTACAAGAGGAAATACCACAGTAAATGGATATCGACATTCCATTACCTCGTCATAATGGGAGGATTGCCGATACTTGTGCACATCTTGAACAAATCACTAATACGTAGGTTCTTGAATCAGCACAACGTGTGGATAGTGAGTTAGTATATTCAATATTTGCACAATGTACACAAACACAAGTAGTGCCTCGTCATAGTGGGAGGGTTGTTCATCAACCTGGTCGTTTTATGTTCTTGAGAAAGTCTTATGACAAGGTCCCTGATGAATAAGAAATGAACCATTTTTAACTACAATGAAGTACTTCGAGATAAAGATATAGAAAATGGCAAAGGGTTATGAAATCTGAAATAGAGTCCATGTACTCTAACAAAGTCTGGGATCTTGTAAAACCACTCGAAAGGATAAAATGTATCAGATGCAAGTGGGTATATAAGAGATATAGAGGATTAGACGGGCTTAAATCAAGGCTTGTTGCTAAAAGGGTTCACTCAGAAAGAAGGGGATCGATTATGATGAAACTTTTTCGCCGGTAGCCATGCCAAAGTCTATTTGGATTCTCTTATCCATTGCAGCTCATCTTGATTATGAGATTTGGCAAGTGGATGTCAAGACATATTTTCTTAATGGAAGTCTTGATAAAAGCATCTATATGATGCAACCAGAAGGATTCATAGTAAAGGCCAAGAGCACATGTTGTGCAAGCTCAAGAAGCCCATCTATGGGCTTAAGCAAGTGTCTAGATCTTAGAACATCTGTTTTGACCAAGTAATCAAATCTTTTGGTTTTAATAAATGTTCGAATGAGTCTTGTGTGTACAAAAGGCACAACGAAAGCGCTGTGGTATTCTAGGTATTGTATGTGGATAATATCTTACTTATTGAAAGCGATATGTGAATATTATCTTCAGTGAGGGTATGGTTATTAAGTCAACTCGATATGAAGAACTTGGGAAAAGTCAATCACATCCTTGGTATTAAGCTTATGCGAGATCGGAAAAATAGGATGTTGGGCTTATCGCAAGGTACTTATATCAATACAATCCTTGCCAAATTTAGTATACAGAATTCCAAGAAAGGGTTTCCCCCTTTTTAGGCATGGAATCACTCTATCCAAGATCAGTGTCATAAGACACATGATGAGATAGAGATAATGAAGGTAGTTCCTTATACTTTGGCAGTAAGAAGCCTCATGTATGCTATATTATGTACTAGACCAGACATCTACTTTACCGTTGATATGGTTAGCATATATCAGTCTAAGTCAGGAAAAGAACACTGAACTGCAGTGAAATATAAACTTAAGTACCTTAAAAGCACTCGAGATTTTACGTTGGTTTACTAGGCAAACAGTCGTACCTATTGGATACACAGATCAGAATTTTTAGTCAAATGTTAGGATTCTAGAAAGTTAACTTCAGGTTATGTGTTTACTCTAAGAGGTGGAGTCATTGGTTAGAGGAGTGTCAAGCAGTCATGCATTGTTGACTCCGCCATGAAAGATGAATATGTGGATGCTTTAGAAGCAGCTAAGGCAGCGGTTTGGCTCAGGAACTTTCATATGAATCTGGATGTGGCACCTTCAGTGTTATCAACTATTTCACTTTATTTTGATAATAGTGAAACGGTTGCGAACACAAAAGAACCGAGGATTCATAAGAAGGGAAAACACATAGAGTATTCACGTTGAGTAAATGAGAGTGAGATGCATAGTTGCATGGCTTTGAGTCTAAGTGGGAGATTGTTAGAGTGATACACTAAAAGCCATAATTTTCTTATTGGTTAGGATATGTTATAAGCTTGGTTTTGCTATTTTAAGGAGAATCTTTATGGGCAATGGTTGCATTATATTATTTATTTAAATATTGTGCATGTGTGTCTTTTATTCCATATTGTGACGCCCCGAAATCCCGTTTAGAGGGTTATACCTCCGGGACCCGGTTAGCCACAGAGTCGTACGTGATGACGGGTGTGAAGTAGTGAAACTTAAAATTTTATACCACAAACATGTTCATGTAATAAAATAATTTTAAAAGAAATTATGGCATATGGAGTTTATTTATAAAGCAATACCAAAACCTGTTAGAATTTACATACAATCCATATTCAGTAGATACTCCACAGTTAAAGAAAATCATTCATACAAAGCCTCAACTGAGGTCCCAATCTTAATTAACTTTATATCATCATCCTACAAAACAGTACAATACATAAATAACTATTGATTAAAGAAATGGCAAACAAATCGTTTCCCAACGACTTTGGTAATCAGAGGCTATCAGAGCTATTAAACTCCATAAGCGTACCATCCCCGAGAATACCTGCAAAACCTGGTTTGGAAAATGGGAGTGAGCCAAACGGGCTCAATGGAAACTATAAGAGCTGTATAAGAAAATAGATTAGAAACTACGCATGCCATGATATGCATTTTACTGAAAATAGTTTGTCTGCTACTTTTCTGTAATAAATTATCTCAAGGTAAAATACATTTCTTTTTGTATATACAAATGTAAATACATATACATATATAATACATTTAAGAAGCAGCCAATGCATGAAAAACCCTTTGTGTAATGTATGTATAATGTCCCCAACCCAAAGTATACGAAAAGCAATATGTATATATATACATCATCATACTATATACGCCACAACACCTCGACTAGATCTATCGCATCAATCTCATATATCACACTCACGTCTAGGATTTTCACATCTACTGTGCACAGAGATAGCCGGCAACTCAGTTTCTTCTGCCCAAGGCAGGGACCACCTACCAGGTCCACCTAGACGCTACCTCACACAGCCACACAGGCAGACGCTACCTCACGCAGTCACAAAGGCGTACGCTACCTCACACAGCCACACAGATAGATGCTACCTCACGCAGTCACAAAGGCGTACGCTACAGGTAATAACCAATATCTATCTAGTACGAACGGTGTGGCCATCCGATAATCAATACCAAACAATAATAAACTCAGCAAATCAATGAAATCATAAGAACATACATAGTTCAATAAATGCAGATCTGTATATACATACATTCCATATGTAATGGTATAACTCGTATATATATATCATAGTTAGGTATATATATGTACTTCATAGAACACGTAATGTTATTGTTGTTGTACTTGGAGTAGGCCTGCCAGGTCTGTCAACTATTGGCACAGTTAAAATATCATGGATTTGGGAGGCACTATAAGCTTTCAATCACTGTGGCACCAAGGCCAAATGTAATATAGTTTTCATAGTATATAAATTCTATATAGACCTCCCCTTAAGACCATAACACTTTGTTTATACATAAAGGCTCATAATCCTGCCCAGCATAGTTACGGACTGGCCAAATAAGTAACAAAACTCATAATATATAAACCAACAGTCAAAGTACAACAACAATATCGCCAATAGAAGTAATCATGGCCGAAGCCTACTTTTGAAACCAAGTATAGCAATGTATGTATGCGTGTTATAGTACACAGTACCCTATCATATCCGTAAATAAGGGTTTTGTACAAATCTTACCAAAAACGGGATAGAAATTGGGGCTTATCATAAAATACATCATTTATAATCATATCAAGTATAAATCAAATTAAATATCAAGAAAAATTGATCCCAAAACCCCATTATGATGCATTTATAGAAAAACCCTAGGTTTGGATTGATTTGGTGTAAATATGTTATAATAAGTTGAAAAGAAGTTTAATTAGTATTGTTTCCACCTTAGGAGGGTCAATCCCTCGAAGAATCATAGCGGAATCGAGCCGAAGGGGCGCTGTTGTGGAAACCCCCAAAATTTCTTCAAAACCCTAGCTATGGTGGATTTGGATGGAGAAGGAGATGAAGATGATGATGGAGATGGAGATGGTGATGATTATGTTGATTTGGTGTGGAATAACAAGCCCTGAGTGATCTCTCATTATCCCTTAGGATAGCCCCGCAATCTCTCTCTAAGAGCTTTCAAGATGGTTGGTTCAAATGAGGAAGGAAGGAGGAGAAGAAATATATAAAAAACTTCGCCAACCCGATGTAGTCGACTACATCGTTATATTTTTGCCTCCTTCAGTTTTTTGTCAACAACTCGACTTCGCACCCACTTTTGGGGATCAAGGAGTTGGAATTGGGTCTCGGCCAAAACACAAAAGTTGTAGAGGGGATTAAGATGAAGATGTGGTCGAAAATGGGGACTCATTTGGAGTTCGTATGAAGAATATATGGACTTCCAAAGTCAGGTAAAAACCATTTATCGCGTAGGACCAAAACTCGCAATTTATGAGCAGATTTTGGTACGATCCACCCTGAATGACTTATGGTCATTCTAACATACTTAAATACACCAATATAAATAATTGAAAGCCTTCGAGTCATCCTGGCCCCTTCAGAACACCATTTCATCTCCTGTAGCTCAGATTTGACTAAATTTCAATTAAGGACTTCAGTACGCAGGGAAGTAAAGGAATAGGTTGTTACACATATAGTAGATGATTTGGTGTGTAGAGTATAGTTTACACATAGAAGATCATATCATCGATTCTTGTGGAATATAAGTTTAATGGTTCACAGTCTTAGATGGAATTGGACACCCACCGGTAAGATTGTAGCACAAGTTTTAGTAGTTTATCTTGACTACAAGAAACGGTATAGTTTTAACTTGTTGTGCTAGTACACTTTGTGTGTATTGAATAGGACTAGTTTGGGTTAATTGATTTTATACTAACTATATAAAACAATTTAAAATCTCATGGTTGTTATGATTACTTATGCTCTTAATCTTGTAATAATTAATAGACATATATATGTAGTGTTTGTTGTTTTGACTCATTAAGAGTGAGATTCATTTATGGATCAATAATCTTCGTGAATTGGATGACGACATTATATGTATGACGAATATTAATTATTAACGGAATCCATGTCCCGGTATAGGGATTGATGATAGCCCCTTGAGAAGCTTATAAGTTTTAATCATGTCAAACCCTGCAGGTAGATTATGTTAATCCGACGTGTCAAATAAGTTAAGTGGTAGGCTCAAGGATTAAGAAGTCATTTAAATATAATTGTCGGTAATTTAATTTAAATGACTATTATCTGTAATCTTAACGTGGGGAGAATAATAAGTATTTAATAATAAGGAGCTCGAAATATAATTTTGAGATAAGGACGGGAGTGCAATTATAATTCTTTGGTGGTGTGAATTATAATTTATGGAAGGAACTAATTCATAGTGGAATTAGGATTCCAACTTTCCATACGAAGCCCAAACACTTATTTCTCCTTAAGGTCCCTATCGTAGCCTTATATACATGCCGACCTTGTCTTTTCTCATCATAATAATAATTCTCACGAGTTAGGGTTCATTCTATTAAGAGAGGAGAAAAACTTGGTGATACCGTAGCCCACACTCGGTGCAAGATTTGATGGAAGAAGGAATACAATAGAAGATCTTTAGGTTTTCAATACTGTAGTCGTAAATCAATCGTAACTTTTGATCTCACCGTTGGATCGGGCTGATTTTTGGATATGTCATTCGGAATGCAAAGTTACAATTATATCATGGAAAATCAGGATGATCATAAGTCATTTCGGTGGCGAAAACAATCAATTTTCGCAGCCCAACGAGAATTAAAAAATCTGACAAAATCGCAATCTGATGCTTTCAAACCCTAGTCTCCTCATATGGATCCTCTACATGATCCACAAAGGTGAAATCCTTTTATTCTTATAGGATTTTAGCAAAAGTATTTTGTTCAATCTATATGTAATATCAAACAATCCTGTATTTATGTCTCCATCATGTATATCAACAATCATATAAGAAAAATACCCAATTTGTCTAGAAATAAAGATGCAACACATAATCTTTGAAATTGAGCTTAGGTACTAGTGTTCCCACCTTTTATAAGCCGAATATTGAAGGTTTGGAGCGCCGAATTAAGCCAAAAGCCAAGCTAGCTTGATATTCCCAATTTTTTTTAGCTCTAAGCCCTAAAAAGGTGGAATCAAAAGAAGACGAAGATGGAGATGTTGATCGCACAGTTATTGCAATCGCACAAAATCTCACCAAATATGAGCCCTCACCTCCCACTAGCTCCCTCTCAAGCATGGAACCAAATGGAGATGACATAGATGGAGGAAATGAGTGTATAACAATGGAGATGGGTATAAAAACCCGTTGGACCTCTTCTGGTCGATCAGAGGCTGCTATGATCGATCAAAGGGCACAAATTTGAAGTTCCTCATTTTTTTTCATTAAGAAAATGCAATTTTCGCGGCCCGTCTTAACCCCCGAAACAACTTCTAGTCGACTCGGCCTTTAAACAAAAGTTATAGAAGGGAATGAGATGAATCCATGATAGAAAATGGGGACTCATTTGGACTTCGTATGAAGAAGCTGTGGCCTTCCAAAGTTGGCCAAAAACTCACTTCAGCAAAAGTTCAATATTTCGCCATTAGCTCCCAAATTCAACTGCAACTTCCCAAAATGCGTTCTAATCATGCATGCATATTTAATATCATTAAAATGACATATTACAAGTATTGGCTCAACCACAGAGGTCCCGGAACAAAAATCGACTCCTCAAATAGAGGTTTGGCCTTAAACAAGCTAAGGAGGAGGATTGGCTTGGAAATGAAATACGAGGTGTTTGAGTCAGTCTTAAAAAAATTCATTATTCTTTGATAAAATCATTCTTTGTGGACAAATAAATTCCACCACTCTTTAATTCAATTAATTTGGATAAATGGATTCCACAATTCTGGAATCAAGTCATTCTTTCAAAAAAAATTGTTATTCTTTGATAAAATCAATCATTCTTTGAAATCGATATTATGATTCAACTTTCATTTTTGATAAAAGAAAAAAACCATTTAACCACAGCATGGTTAAAATCGCATCGCTTTTGGGAGATTCTGAACGAGAGGGTCTTCGGCCCTATGATGTGTTGCTTTTGGGATGCCTTGGTTAAGGAAGCCAATTGTAAGAAGACTGAAATTGACTTCGAAATAATAATGAAGCATTTCGACACGGACCGAATGTTGTGGTCCTTTGGCAGTTTACAGTTGGACTTGACCGCAGAGTTTGTGACGGTCTTATTTCACCTCCCCACTGGAGGACAAAAAATTGTACCCGTTCCTCGATCAGAGGATAGAAAGGAACAGGCGGCCAACTTATTCAAAAATTGCAAGGAAACAAAAGGGCCTTCTCGTACCAATATAAGGAACTTGCCCGCATCCGAGCTAAACAAAGAAAAAAGGGCCGATCCAAAAAAGGTTGCATCAACTCTACTGATGTATTTATTCTCAGCATTCTTCTTCAGCAGAACGGGGATCAATCTTACATGGGATCTGGTCAACATATGCATTTACATTGATAATGTTGACAAGTATGACTGGGCGAACTCGACTGTGGACTTCTTGTTCTCTGGCATCAAGAAGTACAACAAGGATAAATCAAGCACACTCAACGGATGCACGTTGTTGGTGCAGTATTGGTTTTTGGATAACACAAAACATAGATTGCCACGGTCAGAGAATCGTCTAATCGGCAGGCCACATTTCGTGGCATGGAACATTAGAGACATGTTCAACATGAAGGCCTTGGAGTCAAACCCCAACCTCTTAGAGGTAACTTTTGCATTTATATAAATACTATACTTTTATGCATTTAAGACAAAAAGAACCTATTTAATTGTACTTTGTGATTCAGGAACTTGTACGTGGCAGAGCTTGGCCAATGTCTGCCTTTAATTTGACGCACGAACAATTGGTAGGGGATAAGGAAAAGTAAGGGCAGCAGGGAAAGGAGGAGGAAACTGTTGGGGATAAGAATGATTCCGAATGTGAAGATAAGAGTGGTGAGGATGAATCCTTAGAGCTTTCAAAATGGGTAAGAATTTTGCATGAAATATAGGATGTTATACTACTAATTACTGGACTACTTCTCCCAGTATTGAAGATTACATGTTCCAGTAATCATAATTATTGGGATTGGTAATGGATTACTTCCCCCGGTAATCCTGATCACATGCCCTAGTAATTCGGATTACTGCCTCCAGTAATCATGCTTTAATAAATTATTGCCCCCAGTAATCTAGATTTCTTTGGCCATAAATCAATTACTGCCCTAGTATTCCAAATTACTGCCACCAGTAATCATATTACTGCCCCCAGCAATCCATTATTATTGTTATACATAGGCTGGATATTATCATTACATGTCATGTTTTATCTATGATTACAGGTCCCACAAAAAAAGGAAAACGAGAATATGGCAAAAAGGTGGTCCAAATTGTGGATACTGTTGTCGCCGAGTTGTCTCGACTTATCGACAATAACATCAACGTGGACCTACAAAAGCCGGATCTAATGGGCTATCAAGAAACTGTCCATGCCCTCACCAAAAAAATGGTTGACGCTATAGCAGCGTCAGATAAAAGAATCAAGCTGCTAGAGTGCCAACATGAAAGGAGGCAGGCTGAATCGCGAGTCACAACACCTACAACTCCAAGAGACCAAAATGATCCAATACCACACACTCCAATTTGGGATGATAGGGTTGATGACACAGCGGACGTGGCCGAAGAAAGGGAGGAGGAGGTTGTCACAGAGAGGGTCGAAGACTGGGGAGGGTCTATAAATGAAGAAACGGCATTGGCCCAGGCCGACGAAGTGGTTAAACAGATTTCTCAAGAGGTGGTCCCCGAACAAAGGGCCATTACGTTGCCGGCCCAACATTCAATCAAAAAAAACGTGGAAGCACACGACAGGGGTGCAACAAGGCAGAGGGAAAGCGAGTCGGCCACTTCAGCAATCAGTAGGCCACTTAAGAAAGCAAAGGCCCATGGGACCATACAACCATTGCTTATCAATGGGATCGACTGCACAAAGGAACCCTGGCAGACCCTCAACATGAAGATTCAGGAGCATTACCACAGTTTCTGGGAGTCGAACGAGTAAGTACATATTTTTGTCCATAAGTTGTAATTGTAAAACTAATTTAAAAAAGCCATACTAATTGATTTTAATTTGTTATCTTAACAGAGAAATCTATTACCAGGATCTTGAGAACCCTTTCGGCCCTATTATAAAAAAAATATGATAAAAGACATAATTGAGGGGAGAGATTTGGATAAAGATGTAAGAAGCAATTGAATAATTTGGATTACTGCCTGTTATCATTTTCGATTACCGTGTATATTTGGATTGCTTGGGCTAGTAATAAATATTACTGTACCCAGTAATCACGATTACTGGACACAATAATCATGATTACTGTGTCCAGTAATTACTGGGTCCAGTAATCATGATTACTGTGTCTAGTAATATTAATCACTGGTTCCAGTACTCAGTATTACTGGACCCAGTAGTATTGATTACTAGCCCAAGCAATCCATTACTATTGCACTTGTAACTTCTCTAACAAGTTAAGTGCATGTGCAAAATGTTGCAGGTTTTGAAGCAGTACATTACCATGATGAAACAGGAGGTAGAACCAAAAAAAATGGACAGATTTGGTTTCATTGACTTGGAAGCTTCAGTAAGTAAATTCCCGATAAACCAAAAAATTACAGAGCACGAAGATTTACATTCCCGGATCTAATTCCTGTTAACTTTTCTTTTACAGTTTTACTGTATTGCACACCACGAAAAGCTTGCCACATCCGGCAAAGACTTCAGTGGGAACGAGTATGATGTTGTAAAGCTCCTCACGGAACCCCTATGGAAAATATTCACCCGCAACAGAATCTTGATTCCATTGCATCACTGGACGAGTAGGCATTTCACCCTTCTCCACATAAATAACGATCGGAAGACAATAACCCACATGAACTCCTCTCTACCCGTAAAGGGTAAAAGGTCCGAAGTGGAGCAAAAATGCAGAGATAGTGGTAAGGCAACAATCAAATATTAAATCTATATATACTGGCCAGATTATGTGATTTCAATATTAATACCTGACTCCATATATTTACCTTGGCCTTGTTAAAAAAAATAAAGGCAAACCACATTAAGCATTGAATGAATGACATCTGGCTTGGCGGCCAGTTCCAAACTTAAGCGAGCATTGATCCTGAGGTGTACCAAGAGCAGGTGGTTGATCAAGCTCAAAACAGCCCAAAAATTATACATAAAGAGCTGACCGCCAATGAAAAAAGAACGAGGTGGCTAATCATGAACAAAAATTTGAAATTTGAGTCATACACCTTTGTCGAAGATGTCAACTGCCCACAGCAAATATCAAGATCGTAAGTAGCTCGGATATTTATAACTTATTTGTTAGTCATTTTTTTGGTAAATGATATTGTGGCACAATAAACCAAAAATTGGTTTTGGTTTTCAGGTCAGATTGTGGTGGGTTCATGCTTCAATTCATGGAATGCTTGGTTAATGGGAAGAAGCCGTCCCAAAAAGGAGGGACATTTTTCAGGCAGAACATACTAGACAAATTCAGAACCCTTAGACCATCGGAGTGAATCATGTTGTTCTAAATGATTGTGGTCTATTGATTATGGTGTAAATGATTGTGGATATTATTTTAATCTTTTAACAATTCCCTCTTTTTGTAGTCTAGTTTTTTTCTGTTTCTGTGTGGATTACTTCCCTAGTAATGGATTACTGGATCCAGTAATCATGATTACTGGGTCCAGTAATATTTGATTACTGGATCCAGCAATATTGGATAACTGGGTCCAGTAATATTTATTACCAGACCCAGTAATAATGATTACTGGATCCAGTAATCATTATTAATAGGTCCTGTAATAAATATTACTGGACCCAATAATAAGGATAATTGGACCCAATAATAATGAGTATTGGTGCCAGTAATTACGATTACTGGATCCAGTAATTACGATTACTGGATCCAGTAATCATGATTACTGGTTTCTATTCATGATTACTGGTCAAGGAATACAAATTTTCACAACTAACTTGGAAGGATTACTGGCCAAGGTAATCCAATAAACATGTTTTCACTAGATGATTATGGCCTGTTGATTATGGTTTAAATGATTGTGGATAATTATTGTAATCTTCTAACAATTCCCTCTTTTTGTAGTCTAGATTTTTTTTATTTTTGTGTTTGTTTGTACACCAATTATTTCAGTTGGACCTCGAAGTCCATCCTCTGTAATTTTCCTTTCATCAATGGAAAAGAATTTGTTTCTCTATATCTCATCTTGTACACCATTTATTTTCGCTTGTCTATGTTGTAAGAATGCTTGTGTTTGGGTCATTGTGGCAAATTGATGGGGCCAGTAATTAAGCTTACTGGGGCAAGTAATCCTAATTACTGGTGCTAGTAATTCCGTCTCATCATTTCAAGTAGCCAGTAATAAGGATTTCTGGAACAATAATCATGATTACTGGTTTCTGTTCATGATTACTGGGTGAAGGAATCCAATTTTTCACAAGCAACTTGGAAGTATTACTGGCCACTGTTATCTAGTAGACATGTTTTCACAAGATGGTTTGGTTGTGATTGAAATCAGGAAGACGTATTAAAATACTAATAATAATTTTCGTTAAAAATTTAAATAAAAAAAAGAACAATGTGTTAAGAAAAAAAAAAGGAACTACATTTAAAATAAATACAATATCAATTTTTATTTTTCTTCTTCTCTCTCTCCTCCGCCTCTACCATCTCACGATTCCTCTTCGACACTTCCTCAAGCATCGCTCACATCCTCTCCAGGCATTCTTCAACTTTTGCCGATTCAGCTTCCCAAGCCTTCTGCGTTTCATCGGCAAAAATAAGATTCTGAATGCACATCGCGGTGAAGTTGGATGGAGATTTTGGAGGAGTTGACGTGGATGAAAATTTTGGAGGAGTTGACGTGGATGAAAATTTTGGAGGAGTTGACATGGTGAAGCAAATAAGTGAAAGTTGAAAAAATTGAGATATTTGTGGATGAAAAAAGTTGAAAGTTTTGCGAATGACAATCATGTTTATATAGTAGTCCCTTGGAATATGAAGGGCTGTCACTTTGGATCACATGCGTGCATTAATTCCAATTGTTATAATGACGGCCGCAACAACTTTGAAAACGGAATAGATGCATGCATGCTTTTAGAATTTCAAATTACTGCACCAACTTTGGAAAACGAAGAGATTACTGCAGCCTTCTTCAATCCGGATTACTGGGCACAATAATCCAAATTGCTGGAGAAGTAATGGATAATTACTGGCACCAGTAATTCATTGCTGCATCAGCAACTGGGATTACTGGCCCTTGTTATCATGTTTACTGGGCAAGCAACTTGGATTACTGGGGTCAGTAATCTGGATTACTTGTCCCGAAAATGGATTACTGGACGCAGATATGGATTACTGTAGCCAGTAATCTGGAATACTGGGGCAAGTAATATGGATTATTGGACCGAGTAATTATAGAATTGCTTTCTTACATATTTTAAAAATGGAAAATACCATGCAAATAAACCACAGAGGCATGGAAACAAATACAAACTGCGAACTAAAATTTCAATTTTACCCTCATCTTCGTCTGATTTATAGGAACATATAGAACATCAATTGTAGTCGTCATCATCATCATCATCATCTTGATCCTCCTCTTCATCTTCGTCCTCATCGCTAGTTAAGAGATCATTGTTATACTCTTCTACATCGTCTGAGTCGTAATCCTCGTCAGAGTCTTTATCATCAGGAATATCTATCCGCGGTACTAAACTAAAGTCGATATATAAAGTAGATATGGGAAAACATATTGCATCAGGTTCTTGATAGGGTTCTTGTACTTCATACAGTGGAGTGGCGGTTGTGTCCCTTGCAAGTGTGGTCTCACTGTACGTATCCCTATGTGACACCAAGTGGACGACTTTCCATCCCTCACCAGCCGACGGATCATCTATATAGAATTCTTGGCTTGCCGTCTTGGCAAAAATAAATGGAAAGTCGTCGTACAAACTAGTATTCGTGTTGATGGATAAAAGCCCACAGTCATACTTTATGCTACCGGGAACATCAAGGTCAGTGTTGTACCACTTACACATGAACAACACAACTGGCATGCCTTCTGCATATCTTAGTTCGACAACAGCCTGCAGAATCCCAAAATATGTGATGTCACCGGCCATTACCATCACTCTACTGTTCTGAGTCTTTTTGATCTGGTCTCGTTGATGACACACATACTTGACACCGTTTACGTCAAACCGTGAATAAATGGTGCAACGCATAGGCTTAGATATTAAAATATGTACCTCCCGGTTATATTTAGGAGCACTTTTACTATGCAAATCATGCATCTGCATAACAAAATATATGGAACATTAGTCAAATGCATGTGACATAACAAGTCAGCTAAGGATGAATGTTTACCCATTTAGGGAAATGGTTAAGAAAAGACGCAATACGATCCTCATCAGTCCCGTTTGGAGCTAGATTAGCAAACTGATCTCGATGAATGTCTATATACCATTGTGATTTAGTACAGTTCTCCACCACACACCAGTGAGCCGTCGCCATTTGTGCTCTCCTAAGGCCGGCGGTCCTGACGCAACCGCTTGGCTTCACAAGATCGAAAACAACTGAGATGTTCCACTGAGGTGCCTCTGGAATGATGTCATCACTCGCGTTAGGATCATTGAGATAGTTATTGATGTAAGTCACACACTCGTGCATGATGTTCCGCTCGACAATACACCCCTCTGGGTAACGCTTGTTTCCGACATCTTTCTTGAATTCACCGAGCTGCCTGTAAAATTGTATAGTTATAATACTAGGGATATAGATAATTATAAACAATAAAAAATAATTCATACCTTTCAGTGGAAAACATCCAGGTATAATATACGGGACCAGTAAATAGAACTTGTTCCGGTAGGTGGATGCAGAGATGGACCATGATGATAAAGAAAGCTAGCGAAAATATCATCTCTAGCTTGCAGAGAATCATGACAATATCGCTCTGCATCTAGCAGACATCCGACTTCCTCAACTCTCGAGCGATCATCTTGAAGAATCTAGATAACTCTACTAGCGCGTCGGCGACGTGACTTCCCAAATGTGGCCGGATGACTACCGGAAGAACACACTGAAGCATGACATGGCAGTCGTGCGTCTTCAGTCCGTAAAACTTTTTATCAAAGACTTTGACCTTATTCTTTAGGCTTCCCGCATAACCTCTTGGATACTTAACAGTAGCAATATAATCAAATACAACTCTCTGATCCTTAGGCCGAACTGTGTAATCAGCCTGAGGTAGCAACACTTTGCCTGACGGCCCTTTATTCGCCCAAAGCTTGCTGCGTATGCCCATCTTCTGTAAAGTTGCGCGAGATTTCGCATCATCCTTCGTCTTTCCATCAAGACTTAAAATAGTGCCGAAGACGTTGTCGCATACGTTTTTTTCGATGTGCATGACATCTAATGCATGTCTCACACTAGATGTAGTCAAGTAAGGTAGCTCCCAGAATATACTGACGTGAGTCCAACAGAGTCTCTTTTTAGGTGCCTGAAAATGTGGATGCAAACTCATTGAAACTTAATCGAAATTACAAACCCAGTACAACATCATGTATTAAGAGGCGTACCCGTTTGAAGTCATTATGAGGATGCATCGATTGAAGAGGGTATGAATGCTTAATGGTCACTTCTTAAACCTGTCTTGCAGACATAATTGGTGGGGCAGTTCAGAACTCTTGCTTACCATTAAACGCTGCCGGCTACGTCTGATAGTGGTGATCTAAGGGTATCCATCTACGCGCACCTTGGTACAACATTCTTCCAATATTGTGCACTGCATCAATATCGTCCAAACATATGGGACATGCCTTGTACCCTTTCGTCTGAATGCCTCCCAACATCCCTAATTCTGGGAAGTCGCTTATGGTCCACATCACGGCTACCCTCATGTTGAATGCCTCTTCACTGTATCGATCCCAAGTCAGCACCCCCGTCTCCCACAACATTTTAAGCTCCTCGATCATTGGCCTCATAAACACATTGAGACACTTTCTCGGAGACTTGAGGCCGGATACAACCATCACTAGCATGTTAAACTCCTTCTTCATACACAACGATGGAGGCAAATTATAAGGCATCATAACAACAGGCCAAGCGCTGTACGGCACGGTCGTAGTCCCATAAGGACTGAACTCGTCGGACGCTAGAGCGAGGCGCACGTTTCTGAAGTCAGCCGCAAATTGCGGATGTAACCTAAAAATGACAAGACAAAATTCAATACTAGAATATATAATAAATTATTAATTATTGTATATATACACAAATACAAACTGTAAACATATACTTCACCTGTCGAAATCCTTCCATGTTTCCCCATCCGCTGGCTGTCTAAGAAATTCAAGATCTTTTGCTGTTCTTTCGCCGTGCCACCGCATTTTCTTTGCAATTCGTTCGGACATGTATAGAAGCTGCAACTTTGGTGCCAAAAGGAAGTACCGAATAGTCTTTCAGGCAATCCGCTTACCACCACTTGTATCATCTTCTTCCCATCTAGACTCACCGCAAACAGGACATTGATCTAAATGTGCACCCTCTTTGTAAAACAAGAAGAAACCGTAATAACAAGCGTGGATCACCTCATAACCCATGCCAATCTTCTTCAAGGTCTTCTTTGTAGCTGCATATGAGTCCGGGTATTTGTTTCCATCGGGTAACAGATAATTCATTTTCGCAACCCACTTGTTGAAGGCCGTGTCCGTCATATTATAACCCTGCTTTAACTGCAACACTCTAAGCACAGAGCACAACGCAGTCACTTTACAGCCCTCGTACAATGGAGTCATTGCTTCGTCCAATAGACGCTGATATAACATCATATTTTCTTTGACAACTGGATCCGCCTGAAATGCAGTGTCAACACTAGGGGGATTGTACGATTCATGGAATGGAAAAGCATCTTGCACGAACGCCACAGTTGGGTTACTACAATGATCGACACTGTTACTCGAAGAAGCCATGTACTGTTGTTTTTCTCGCACTTCACCGTGTAAGTACCATAAGGTATACAATGGCATTATACCGTTACTTGTAAGGTGGGCGTATATGTCATCCAAGCTGAGCCGTGTGCCCATGTTGTAACACCATTTACAAGGACATGGATACAATCCCGTCGCATTGTTGCCATTCTCTCGTACAAACGTGCAGAAATCCATTACCCCTACAATGAATTGCGTTGAACCTCTTGAGCATTTCATCCAAGATTTATCCATTTTCACTGCCATATAACATATATATTTTAAACAATAAATATATATTTTCAGCAATAAACATATATTTTCAAATATAGAAATCTACAAATCTATACTAAAATATTAGCATCCACTACTAATAATACGAACCAAGCATCAACAACTAATTTATACTAAAATAATATATTCAACAAAAATTATACATTTTTTACACAAATCTCAACGTATTTTAAACAATTAATATATATTCTCAAATCTAGAAATCTACAAATTTATACTAAAATATTTGTCTCCACTATCAAAAAAACTAACCAACAGATCAAATAGGGGCAACAACTAACAACAAAATCATATATCAACAACAAATTCACATTTTCTACACAAATCTCAACATTTATATAAATACACAAATTACTTAAAAAATAATATTAATAAGAGATAAACTAACTAAAGATCAAAAAAACCTTTAACGAGGGGAATGTTGTTGATTTATAGTTTCAAATCACCAAAATCGCCCAAAAATCAGACCACAACCTTCAGATCCCGAAAATGGAGGAGCTGCGGCTACTTTATGTTTAAAAGAACCTAGGCGATGTAAGTATACATACTTACGTCGCCTAATAATAAGGTAATTCCTGGTGGACCTCCACTTAGATATAATGCTCTTGATCAATTGATTTTAGGCGACGTAGGTTATTTCTCACGTCGCCTAAATCATTCTTACACGACCAAAAAGATACCTAGGTCGCATAAGTTATTCTAGGCAACGTATGAAAAAATTACGTCGTCTAAGAAAATCTTAGGAGACGTATTTATTTATACGTCACCTAAGTACATATAGGGCGACGTAATATATTGAATACATCGCCCAATCTACCGACTGGTGTAGTGGATAACGGAGTTCAGCCAATTTTGCCTACGTCTCTGGACCTGTTGCAGATCTTTTTACTAAAAGGGAGAAATTATACAAAGTGTTTACAACACTCACAACTCACAACCCAATTACACCCAAGAAAATTGCTCTCAATTTTTTCACACTAAGCTTTTTCTCTAAGCTTTTCTCTCAATCAGATTATTTTTTTTTAAGTACATATTCTGGTGCTCTATTTATAGAATGAAGAAGCCCCTCTTCTACATGTTTTGCCAGCTAATTCTTAATTGGCTTTCCTTCTTTTTCAACAAAAGGATGCACCATCCACTCAATTTTCTTGGGTTGTTGGCTTGACAACCACTCTTTTCCTTTGTTTTGTTTTATTGTCATTTATTGCACCGTTTGGTGCATGTAAGTTTGACCAACAGGGAAATGTGCTTCTTGCCGACCTTTTAAACTCGTGAGTTTTATAATTGAATTAACAAAAAAAATGTCATTAATTTAATGTGATGCTAATTCTTTAGGAGTCCTCTGCATTTTTAGTTTGATACACTTAATTCTTGCATCTTCATAAGAAAGAGTTTAATTTGTCAGGGAAAAGGTAGAAAAATTTAAGTTCGTGGATAGAGAAATTGCATCGGAGTCAACAAACGCTCTTTATTATGGTTGTGACTATGAAATGGGTCATCAAACAATGTCAATTAAGCTAAATTAATAGAGAATGTAAAAAATTAAATGTTGGGGACTTCAAATAATATTGTTGTCTATAGTTTAGTCTCTTTACAAGAAAATCTAAATTTGGCTACCGCTTGTCGCCTGTACATGGTGGCATGTGGCCTAGCAATCATAATGGCTGAGAAGAATATTTAACAATAGTATAATTAGGGGTGTTCACGGGTCGGTCAACCGACCCATGGGAGGGAAAATTAGATGGACCGACACCTTCAGTCCTGAAGAAATATGGACATAAAGCCAACCGATCTATAGCAAAACCCATCGGTTTTGGGCATCGTCGGTTTCGGTCTGTTGTCGGTTGGTTTCGGTCATGGATCTGAGCATGTGAAACAAGCAAAAATCACTCATTTGTTTTGTACAAAACAGAACCAAAAGCACACCCCCATTACATATGTATATATATCCAACTTCTGTGTAGATCTGAAATAAATATATATATATATATATAAATAAAAAGAGTAGATTTGAGGTTTGCAATCCAAAGAGAAAAGATAACCTTAATCGTTGGACATGGAGTGGGGAGAAAGTGACGGCGGCGGTGGAAAGAATAGTGAAGAGTGAACCTTATTCACTGCGAGCCAACAGTGAGAAGAGTGAAGATCGAGGAAGAAGAGAGAAGCGAGAAGAGGGGAGGGGGGCGAAGAAGAGAGGAAGGAGCGGGCTGAACTATGATTTGTGATTTTGGGTAATTAGATAAATTAGAGAAGAGGGGATATTAATGTCACACGTTGGTTATCTAAAAGGGTGAATGGCAAATAACAAATTAATAACATAAGTATATTAAAACAAATATACATATATTTTTAAAATATATAAATATTCGGTTCGGGTTTACAGGGTTTTTTATCTATAGGACCGAGGACCGACCCGAACCTAAATCGGTCCACAAAATCTAGACCGAACCGACCCATAAGAAATATAAAAACCAGAAAAAAGCCTACGGTCCGGTCCGGTTCGGTCCTTATCGGTCCGGTTCGGTTTTTGCACACCCCTAAGTATAATCATAAATACAAAAATACAAATTTTTCGTCAATCTCTATCAATTACTTATTTTAAAATAAATTTTGTCAATTGGGTACCTTCCCTAGTCAACATTCAGAAATAATTACTTGTTTAAAATAATAATTTTCTTGTATTTTTCAAAAAATAGGGTGACGCATGAAGATGTCTAGTTTGTGTAGAAAGACACCAAATAATGTAACAATTATAATTTTGATTCCTTGAGAGAGAGATGTAATTAGTGTACAAAAAAAACATAATTTTAAAGGTGTTTAATCCTTTACAACAATCTTATCAATTAGAAGAAAAATAACTTTCGGGTTACTTCAAATTTCAAAGGATGCTGTCTCTCTGCGAATATTGCTAGATATCAAAAAGAATATCTGTGCCAATTTTTGTGCACGTTTTAAAAAGATAGTGCCTTGATAAAAGCTTCTTTCAAATTTATTTATTTATTTATTTAAAAGAAACATGCAACACTCTTTTAAAGAACATATATGTGAATATATATGTGATGGTTCTAATATTATTTTACAAATAATGAGAATAATACTTTAGAGAGTGCGAGAGAGAGAGATATCCTTGATACGATGTGAGAAATTACTTGAAAATTTAGAAGGTGTGCCAGATATATGCTAGCAAAAAATAAAAATTCAACATTTGTTGACACCAAACTATTTTATAAGAAAACTAGGAAAAACGCATTGTTTGTAAAATGGTAAATTCAAGTTTAATGTCCTTCAGTACCAGCATCCATCCATCTTACGGCAAACTAGTTTAAAGCTTAATTTGTTGTTCACTACAGTAATAATCACTACAGTTTCTTAATACTATTCACTTTGCCTCCAACTAAAAGTCTTACACGTTGTTGACACTATCAATTCTACATCGGAAGAGTGAATCCTCATAAAGCAATATATAAGATCTCTAGGCTACTCCACCCATCACCAATTAGTTTTAGATTGGATGATCCAAATCTAACATGGTATCAAACCGTGTTAAGACTATCAATCCCACATCACTATTAAAATAAAGTTTGAATTTTCATAAATGCCATAAAATCTAAATCTAATTAAACGATTGAAAGAGTGAGCATCAAACGTTTAATTACATATGTTAGAATATCATTTCATATAACTTAATTGTTAAGCAGCGTATCTCATATTTTTAACTTCTAGAAATAAGTGAAAAGGAGAAGATATAAAACGCGGGACATGATTAATTAATCCGAACTTGGTGATCTATTAACAAGTTTTTCAAAAACTATGTACGAGCATCACGCTTAGTCAAATCTAAATCTATCAAATTAGATTTGCAGTATTTATTTAATCAGTTGTTAAGGTTGACAACGGTAAGCTTTGTTGTGTTATTTATTTTATTTTTTCAATAACCAAATTCATGGAGTCTACTGTTTTATTTCGATTAAAGTTAAATAATTTAGATTTTTCACAAAATATATGATGGGAAAGAATTGTAAATATTGGAAAAATATAGAATAATGGGATCAACCATTTTGATTATACAGGGAAAAAAAATAATTATTTTGGGAATTAACTTAATTATTAATTAAAGGATAGGGCAAATGAGACGTCGGATTTCTTAAATTCATTAATGCATCAAGAAAATATTTTTTGTAACATTACATGCATGGTTGAAATCACAAAATCTGTTATGATTTTTGACAAGCTTATAGGTTTATTTGGGAGTCCTACGATAAAAAAAAATTAAATAAATAAATAAATGTACCTGATATGAGAATTGTTCAAATATATAATGACAAGAATGAATGAAATGTTATATTAATTGTCCTATTAATGTTTCAATTTTCTAAATTGTTAATGTGTTGTTGATCATTTGTAATTTTCTTCTTGTTTTGATTTTTGAGAAATAACTAAGAAAGCATATTTCACAAATCAACAAGACGACAATAATCCGTGTATTACAAAAAAAAAAACATAAGAATTTTGTTTGTAAGCTACAAATATTACAAGGGCAACATGACAAGATCGGATTTCAATCCGAATCCATATTTTTGTCAGATATGGATTTAAAATTTTAATCTGATATCTAATAACAATCCGAATATGATAATTAATCTGATAATTTAATAGAGCAAATATAGTTTAGGCACGTATGATCTGTTTACAATTCGGATCCAATTTGATATAAATATTTTATATTTATGATATATAGTGATTACATGTTGTAAATACTACTCATTTTTGGATAAATGCTGAGTTTTAATTAAGTGAAACTTCCAGACTTCCAAGTAGTGTGTTTTGGCATACTAAATTGGAATTTTAAACTAATTTAATAACCATAATTATAGAAGAAAATCATAGACATAAAGGACTCACTCATTGTTTGCAGCTAATCTACTATACATTTCTCTGTATATTTCATAATTAAAAAACCTCATTCTCCTTTTAAAAAGTTCGGATCGGATTGGAGATTCATTAAGCTCACAAAATCGAACATGGATTTGATTGTTAACAAACCATCAGATTATCAGATCGGATCAAATTGAATATTTTTCTTAACAAATCAGATTGGATATAGAAAAATCCAATCAAAATCCTATCCATTGACAAGTCTAAAAAGAAGTGATCCTCCCACTCATATTTTTAAGACACTAAGCTCTGTTTGGTTCAAAACTAAAAACTCAGCTTTTTAATTTTTTACTAAAAAGTTAATTTTATTTTACACTTTTCAAAATTTATTTCACTTTACTTTCTCTCTCATAAAATTTTTAAAACACCATAACTTTAAATCCAAAAATTGGAATTAGATAAAAGCATATATATATATATTAAAACCTACTCATCGAGATTTATAAAATAAGATTCATTTTAACTATTTTTTGAGTTAATTTCATGAGTTTTTTAAATTGGTTGAAAAAAACTCTTAACAAAAATCAAATTCAATTTTCAACCTACTTTCACACTTCCCAAAAATTCAACTCAAAAACTCAACCAAACATACCCTAACATGCTGGGGACAAAATTTTAAATTCCTATAGTATTTCCTTGGTCTAACATTTTTAGTCTAATTTTTTTGTGAACGTTCTAAACTACGGATCTTCTTGTTGTGTCCACCGTTTGTGGTGGTTGTAGTCCACCTGTTTGTAGTTCAACTATAAAAATGAAAAGATTGTATTATTGATGTATTATTAAATCATTGCTTGTATAAAAAAAATTAATAAGAAGAATAAGAACATAAATTATCATGCTTCTTGACTATAAATTATGTTGAATTGGGTTTTTCTCAATGTCGCAAACTAAGAGTACAATTTTTGTTTGGTGATATGAGGAAAGTACAAGATCTCTTGATAGTATCCAAATTTAACTATCAATATATTGTCCAATGTAAATCGTGCTTAGGCCAAGCGATGATCCACTATTTGTGTTGGCGTAGCCGATATCATTTGATGTAAATATGGGATAACCTAAGAATGATTTTAAGGAAAAATCAATCAGAACCCTTATATATTCTTGTTGATTCTATGAATATCCTAGAAAATAGAAACTGTTGATTCTATATTCTTTTTTCCTCGTGGCAATTAAAAAAAAGGGCTTATTAGAAAAAGATTTTCACACTAAAGTCAAGGAATAATTTTTTTTTAAATAAAGGGCTATTTTTTATTTTATTGATAATATGACATGTGTCTTTTTTTTTAATTATAAAATGACATCCCAACCCTTAAAATAAACTAAAAAATACCAATATGCATTAAAATATGGATTACAATATGAACTTTACAGTTTATATTTCACTGCAATATGGACTTTGCAGTCCATATTTTACTGCAATATGAACTTTACAGTCCATTTTTTACTGCAATATGAACTTTGCAGTCCATTTTTACTGCAATGTGAACTTTGCAGTCCATATTTCTAGTGCAAAGTTCATATTGCAGTCCATATTTCATTGCAATATTCATATTTTTTGTGCAAATTTCATAAAGAAGGGGTAATTTAGGTAATATATAACATATTTTTATTAATTAAATGATATTTAAATTTATTCAAATACATTCATTTAAAATATAAAACAAAATAGGCCTCTTACACTAATTACTAATTAAAAATAGGCCCTTCATTCAAAAAAATATTATTCATTGGATTTTTGGTAAAAATCAATGTATATAATAAGCCCTTCTACCTAATTTCTAGTTTTTCCTCGTACTCGAACTGTCAACGAAATTGTTGCTGATGCAGTAAACAGAAATTAGCATTCACTGCGAACTGTCAATCTTGTAGACCAAAAGGCTAATTCCTTGGACTTGTTCACCCAGTAATGCAACTTTCTTTGCAAAGAAAGTAAACACCACCAAATCTCAATTTGTTCCTCCGTCAAATTAGGTTGCTGAGAGGGATCAAAAGAAAGAATTCCAGGGATTCTAGTTGGCTTGAATTGAGGATTGCTTGGCACAAATATTTTGGCAATTTCGACCTTTTAACTCATGGCCTTCTCGGAACAAGACCTTGATCAGTAGGAGACTTATCAATGTGGGTGAGGATCCAAATTCCGCAGCCACTTGATTCCGACACATTCCAGTGTGAAACAAAACGACACACTTCGCCACACTCCAAGATAAAATAACATGAAAAAAAAAAATTCAATACCTTCCAACGAAGCCTTTGATGATTCCGCTAAGATACACATAACGATAGGATATACTAACTGTCCTCTGATACGACCAGATGTAAATCGCGCTTTGGACAAGTGACATTCACTAATAGTAGCGCATGAAGAAAATAAATCACGAAGAAATTGAAAAAAAAAACATTTAGGTGCCAATCCCTCTAATTTTATAGAAAATATTATTAAACTCACAAAACTCCCCCCTTTCCGATGGAGTACAATACTATTTATAGGACACTAAACCAATCTTAACATGAAATTCTTAGTTCCTAGTGAATTATACAATTTTATACTTAGATTACTTATCAAAAACCTATTACAATTAGGGTGCTGGTAAAAGCACCCTTAACAATCAATTTTAACCCCTTTTTAGAAAAAGTCAGTAGTTATACCATACCTCTCAAAGGCACCCTTATATTTCTTTTTATTTTAATAACAAACTTGAATATAATTTGAGATAGATTGAAGCAGTAGGAGTATTAAGCATTAACAAACAGAACAATCTTCTAATTAAGATGGATGATAATAAAGATGAAGATGATAATGAAGAAACGGCTAGCATTGCAACAACATAAATACACACATACAAACATATATATATATATATATAGAGAGAGAGAGAGAGAGGGGCAACCACCCTTGAAAACATCAAACATCCATTCTATCCGTGATTTGAGCCTCGTTCTAAGTTTTCCTAAACCCTAAGCACCCATATTTGAAATGATTGGTTTGTAATTCCAACTCCCCTAGCCTTCTACAACTTGTGACTTTCACAAATTTTTTAAGAAAAGCATATTATTCTTTTCTTTTAGATAACGGATGTATCAAAACAAAATGGTTAATATTTGATAATATGTACTCTAGTATTCTACAATGATCACCATAAACAAATGGATATAAAGTGTTTACGTTTTGAGCCATTTAAAGTGGATGACCTCAAAGGAGGCGGGTCTAAACTCGATGCAATGCAATGTTTGATAAACAAAGACTCAGGTTTGGCTTAAGCAAAGGTTGCTCACGTTTAGCTCAACATCATTTATTCTTTTTATCAATTTCAATATGGGTGTCTAACTTTTCGTACTATGTTCGATATTTACTAGCGAGGGACTAAAACACCTACCTACTATTTTCAAACAATCTAAACTCAATGGTTCTAACAATATCTTGCCCAGGAAGTTAGAAAATCCACGTTCAGTGTTTTTTACAGTGAAATCGAGTTAAGAAGCCGGGCTTCCAATTAAGTAATTGATTAATAGTATTATGCTGCAATATAAGTATATAACTTAATTTTGGTTGTTTCTTGCTAAAGGAAGAAAGAAAAGAAAATATGCAATTTTTGGGTGCTCTAATTACTAAGGGTGCTTTTTAAAAATTTAGTATGAGTGCTTAAATAATGGGTGTTTGAATTGGATTTTTAGGGTGCCTATACTAACACCCTTACAATTATTGTTGCCTAAATAAGAAACCCTACCGAAAATGGGAACTAAACCAATAATAAGTTAAAAATTGGCACCCCCAGGAATTCCTTCCAATAATACACGACTTTTACTTTAAAAACCTTTAAAAAGAAAAAAGCTCTAATTTCTACTATGTCAATGATACAATTTATTTTTGATTGTAAAATTGTGTACATTGATTATGTCGTTATCAGTTTGAGACTTGAAGGACTCTTTTTGACATTTACAAGTTTCAAAAAAAACATGCCAACGCACAAATATCAAGTTAAGTAAAGAACATAAGTTATATATATAATTTAAAAAAAAAATATCAAAACGAAAGTAATTTCTCAAGAAACCTGTAAGGATAAAAACCAAATGATCTAATAAAAAAAAATAGACCATGAACACATAGGCATTAGTGCTCTCTCCCCACGTGATTTGGGAATCAAATCATAGATGAATGGGTACAAACATATCTATTACCGAGGACCAATTTCAAGCACCTAAAACTATATGATATTTTTAATTTTCGATTTTACATTTACAATTATATCGTTCACAAAAAAAATTGCTTCTTACAAGATTCAAACACGAGCAATATTATTTCACACTTAACCACTAAACCATCGCTCATTGTTGTTGAAGTTGTTTCTTCAAATTATGTGTGTTAGAGAGAATCTAGTATATATATATACCATACACAGAGCAAAACAGAGAAGAGCAAGACTTCTGCTAGGAAACCAAGCCTACAAAACATTGAGTGCTAAATTCCGAAGGGACTTGAAAAGGGCACCACAAACATTTATCCTCAAGAGTACATGTACTACAATTTAAACATGATGTATATATACATTTAGTGTCAAGGATAAAAGTTGGTGGTTCCCTTGTCGAGGGCCACTTCCAAATCAAACCCTACTACTGCCTTCTTACACCAGCACACAATCATACCCACCACTTCTGCAAATCAAACCACCAACATCCACTCAATTCATTCATTCATTATCAACAAAAGATTAATCAAAAAAACCTACAACACTACACAACCCCCCCCCCCCCCCCCCCCCCCCCCCCCCTCCAAAAAAAAAAAAAAGAAGAGAACCTAAACACCCATTGTTTCAACCAAAAAACAAAAAAAAAAAAAAACAAGTGGAACCAATAGAAAAAAAAAATACCATGAAATTTTAAAAACTAGGATGAAATCGTGGGCTTAGATGAGAGTGGAGGCCATAAATGGATATGCGGAAGCTTGCTTAATAACAGAGGGGTACTTAGACTTGTGTACTCAAAAGACATCTCCATTGACCGACGTGAGGTCCCTTGTCTAAAAGCGTTGGCAAGCCCGGTGTATTGGCCGATATCCCAAACATGTACCTACAAATAATGTCAAGATAAATACATGTTAACACAAAATGATGAAATCCTCGTGTACAACTCACTATATTATGGTAGAAACACGTTTCTACTTTTACTACCGGCATATTCCTAAAAGGAAACGTGTGTGTGTAATGTCGATGGAGGAGATAGTGATAATATGATGTTGTTATCTCTAGTCAAGGTAGATTACAAAACTTCTGATTTTAAACGAGTATTTTATAACTTATTTTAAATTTCACCACTGGAAAACCATAAAATGAGGTCTTATTCCTCCATGAGGTTCCAAATATCCACATATATTGAATAACTTATGACTAGAGTCTTTTCTTATAGGAGATGGACGTACACTCCGCCAGAAGTAATAATATGCCCGGGTTGGTCACTTTTTTGACACTTGCATGGGTACAAAACAGCTAGAGCATGTGCCCGACATGCCACATAAGTAGTGTGTCAGACGTGTGTGGCAAATTTTAATCATAGCCAGGCATGACACACAAGAGACACTGTGGACATGACTAGACATAAACATGAGTTTTGGATTACATCATATGTAAAACTATTCTATTGAATTGCCTGGTTGTTAGCATTGGAATTAGTATTATTATTTGACCTATACTTAAATGCTTTAAGAGTCTGTTTGGTTCGTTCTTTGGAATGTTCCTGGAACCCTTAGTTCTCATTCCTCCAAGATTTCAATATTTGGTTGGAGGTTTGCAAGGAAACCTGGGATTCTTAGGAAAGGACTCATTCCCATATCCAGTAGGCGGCAAAGCTAATAGAACTCCTGGGAATCCTCTTCTATTTTCGTTTTTGACAAAATAACCCCAGGAATTAACTAAACATTCTTATTTTGCGGCATAATAAAATAATATATATAATATAATATAATATGATAATAAAGTTTAATCAAATTATATTAACATTTAATAATTTATTAGCAAGTTCTTCTCAAATCTCAATACAAGGAAAAGTGAGTCCCTGGCTTAATCAAACAATGGCAAGTTTTAAATGCCAAGAAAGGATCTTTCCTGGAATATAAAATTCCAAGTTCTTTCCTAAAACTCAAACAAAAGGAGCCCGAAGTGTGCAACATAAGGAACTTTATATATAATTATGGACAAATATTTATTTATCGCCGTGTCAATTCCACGGTGTATCCCAAATTTTTTTCCAGATTTGGCATTCTTTGGTGTCCTTGTCGTGTGGGATACAAGTGTACGACACCTGTACCCATGTCATTGCTTCAAAATTTTCCTTCCTATGCCTGCCCATGGTTCTTCTACTGTTAACTCATATTTTAGTTCACCATTCTTGTTACTTCCACATATGCAGAATATTATCCCAAATAATTATTAAATTCGGATTAGTTCCAAATATCAATTATGTTCCCATATTGCAGTTTGAGACTAGTAAGTTTAAAAGAGCGATATTAATTTTAGTCACCAAACAACAAATTTTATGACTGCCATATGTTTATACTTTATACGAAACCACAAAGACAGACACAGTCAACTTGTTACCAGTCACAACTTGTGAAAGGGCCTTAATCAGAAAAGTATTCAAATAAGAATATAATGCATGGGATAAAATAGCTAATTCAAAATCCAAACATCAGCAACTTAAAAATAACAATGATATACTTACTTGCTTCGACGTCCTTTCTTTCTCCAAAACACAAAAGACACAATACTCTGGAGATAAAACACAACATAAACGTAAGGAGATATGCAATCAAAACAAACAAACAAAAAATTGGAAATGCACACAAAATTAGGTAAAACTAATAAATTAAAAAAAAAAACGCCCAACATAAAGGGTAAAAGAACATGTAACAAAAATATTTCTTCTGCTACCAAAATCTACATCTAATGCCCTGCTACTGAGATTCACCACGCCTCAGTGGTATCTAGAGATCATCTCATAATCACTGCCGGCCAGTTGTTCATGATACATTTCATTGAAATTTATCAGGGGGCTTGTTTGGTTCAGGTTAGGGGATGGGAATTGACACTTCATATTCCAAGAAAGCTTCTTTCATGACATCCGAGCCTCCTTGCCGATGGTTGGTTAAGAATAGAGTTCTCCTTTTCCAATATTAGGAATTACTTTATAATATTTTTTTTTTTTTTTTGGATAAGAAACAAAGCCAATCTTATTAAAATAAAGCAAGAAAACAATTATCACTAGTGACAAAGGGCAAGATATCCTCTGAACTAGAGAACAAGAGAAATACAAGCCTGCAGATTGGTCAAATAAAGAAACTAAAACAATCTAATCTAAAGAGGAAACTTTCAGCTGAATCGATAATATTAAACGCATTTATCATCAAAAATTCTGCTATTTCTTTCTAACCACAACCTCCAAGCCATTGCCAAAACCAAGATTCTCCACAATATTTTAGCTTTAGCATGATCCCACCCAAAACTCCATTTCATCATAACACAATCTGCCCATTTTTTTGGCATAACACCCTCAAGGCCTCAACACCAAACAAAGAAAAGAGTTTTGACCACATGAAACTGGCCGCCAAGCAATGCACTAGAATATGATCAATAGATTCACCGTTCTTCTTGCAAAGGATACAAACTGAAGGAGACAGCACACAATTTGGCCTTTTAAATTGGATTTTGTCACATGTATTAACTTTTCCCAAAGAAGCAATCAATATATTACTTTATAATATATTATTAAATAATACTATTATTTAACTAAATTCAATTTCCACGGTATAATAAATTACTGGATATTTATATATAAAGCAAATGAGAAGAAAAATGTTTGGTTATTTGTTAACGGAGACGGTAATTTTGTATACAATGAAAAATTGGAGAGGACCCTTGGTAGTCCTCTTGTTTCCACCACCCCACCCCACTCCCAGGCCGCCATGGCCCCATTTGATATAAGACTTGATACAGGAAATGGAATTTTTCATTTACAACCAAACCTGAATTTCCTTGCAAGACTCCAACCAAAGGTTATAGTTGAGGATGAAGGGGAATTTAGGATTCCATTAAAGTTAAAAATATCAAACAAAACAGACCCTAAATGCTCTCAATTAAAGATGTTAATAATTAAGCCAAGTATTTACTCAATCCCACAATAAGTCCTTGCTCTCCTCCTTCCCTTTGATAATTGTAGTATCGCACCCCACCCACACCGACCAAAATATTGGTAAAACAATGCAGCGCGACAAAGTACCCAGTCCCCCATTATATTTAGGTTTGCATGCAATATCCTACTTAATTAAATCCACCTTTTCTTTTCCCAATCCCTACCTTCCTAAAGAAGAATCTCACATCACTTTTTCATTTCCTTTTGCTACGACTACTTTAATCGTAATGTAGAAAATTAACAAATATAAATTGGAAGCTATTCAACCCTTAGTGTACTAACTCAAGTCCCCCATCCCTACAAATACATCCCCTTTTTCACCCATCCAGTTTTTTCTTCATTTTATCAACATCCGGATTATGGAAAATATATTTCAAGAGTTGTACATATTAACCATGCTTAACCACATACATAATAAACCTCATTGATCATGGTTTATTATTTCAATTGGGTCGAGATTTTTTTATTCCTTTTTATCATAAACAAATGGACTTCCATTAATACAAAAATGAATACGCTCATGAGATTAAACAACCAATAATGAAGATCTAACAGTCTAATATGCTTCCAGAAAATGGCATACAATTTAATTTGCATACAGGGTTTTAGACTTTGTCCCAATACATTGACAAAAACAGATATAACGCCCTCAAAACTTATAATTAGACTTCTCCGCCTAAATCTTGACCGCATCCAACTGTGGATGCCGTTAAATTTAATTTTTCTTGACCAAATTTGCCTCATCTTTATTCACAAATTTTAAAAAATAAATAAATAGTTTTCCTTTCCAGGTACTTTGTACTCACCAAATTTTTCACCACCTTACCGAAAACAATAGATGAACATTGAGATCTACTGCCTGCTGTTCTCATTTCTCAACATCAATTCATTACCAAAAAGCCACAAATATGTTGACCAAATCAAAGCCTAGAGAATCACCAGAATCTTGCTGGCTACGTCTTTACCGCCCTCTGTCAAATTTGATTGGTTGTAAACAGGAATAGACTTAAACCTTTCTTTTTATGTATATATATAGATAGATTGGGCGATAGTAAGCTCCAAAGTTCCCAACAGGACCAGATTCTAATCCTACTACCAACATTCTGGAACAACCAGTGAATGGGAAGTGATATATTTATAATTATGGGAAACAATTATCTACTTATCTTTGTTTTTCAGTTAAATTTGGGGCTTCAAAGCCATAGTTTCATCATTTGCAGAATCAACTCTCTGATATGCTAAAAATAAAATCACTAATCAAATGGATAATGAGTAATGCTACACGTACATATATAGAGAGAGATGGGAGAAAGAAATTTCAGATTTACCTTTGTGCATGTAGGAAGACAATGAAGGTAACTAGTCAAAATAAATTCGGCAACCACAGTTGGATGCCATCATGGTTTTAGGGGCCAAAACCAAAATTATGATGTTTTAAGGGGTTATATCTAATTTAACACTATTATGAGGACGCAAAGTCAAGAGCCCCACAGAATAAGTTGTTTGATTTGATTCAAGAACAAAAGTTAGCATTTAATAAAGATTGAGGGGGAAAGAAAATAGTAATTAGTGTGATCCAGAGTAAGTTCAGGAATTAGGACGAAATTGATCCACAACATTTCACGATAATAAATAAGTTAAATTCTTGACAATCGATTGTTGAAATTAGTGTTCCTTAGAATGTGTGAAACTAAAATAGTAAATTTTAATTTGGAGATGGTGTATAATTGTAGGACAAAAGGTGAAATATTTAAGAATATTAGTGACTACAGATCACAGGAGAAATTGAGAAGAAAGAGGAGAAATTTACAAGTATCATACCTGTAAATTCTTGGAATCACAGCTAGAAAACTTTAGGCATCACACCTAGGGATAAATTGCATCACACAAACTTAAAATAAAGCCTATAATGCTGCACAGCTTTGTAAGTTCATTCATTCACACCCCAAACGAGAAGATACAAGCCTTTATATAGAGTTTGTGATAACTTTTGGACTCCTACCCCAATAATAAAGAGAATTTAACAATTTTACCCTTTGTCAACTCTCTATGACATACGTTGTAAGTTGTAACTACTAGTAGACTAGTACATGAATCCTAAACATTTGTGAGTAACACTAATTACTAAAGACCCATCCACATTAAACGAATGAATCTTAGATATTCATAAACAAAAAATAGAAGGAGAGTAATAAAGTGTGCTGCCAGTCATCTCAAGTTGTCTAAGAGACAACAGGCAGATACTCTTAGAATCTTGCCATTTATGCTCTTCGTATACATTGTTGTAATGTAGATAACAGGAAACCGGGATATAGTAGTGAAATTGGTCATGCAAGTTTTCCCTATATATATGTAATCAATTATCTCATTTTCCCTAAAAGACAAAAGGGTTAGATAGAATAGCAAAATTGCACCTATACATTCAGTTATATAGAACCCAGTAAAAATATAATGAAGAAGCCCATACACAGAAAGTTAGTAGAAATATGCAAAGCATGAGTCAATTACTGAAACAGCTACGAAAATAATTACCTTGAATACTGACGCCACAATGGAGAAGCTCCCTATAAGAGATGGCTTCTTCACCGGCATCCGTCTTGCAGGAGACATTTCTTTGCACAACTTTTGAGCTATCTCCTTCAACAATACCATTTGTGCCTTGTCAGTCCTCATAGAAACTATCGCCTTCCTCATTGATTCTCTATCAGCCTCAAGGACCTGAAGCCTCTTGTACAGATTCTTTATCTCCGGATCTCCTACATCTCCCTTACACAATGACTCTTCCGGAGTACTATTCCCATAATCTTCAGATGTCCCAACCGAATCACCGGTGTATATTTTGTTGTGAACAGAATCAACAGTGTATATTCTGTCACTCATGTCCGATGCACTATCTACCTTTCTCAAATTAGAGTCCTCTGTCTGTAAGGACTCCATATTCTTAGCAGCACCACCAAGCTTTGGAGAATCTGTAGCAAAATCAGTGGAAAAACTCGTAAAATCTCTAGGCCAACTAGGAGACTGACCAACTATCACTTTTTCAAGAACATTGTTCGTAGGAAAAATATCCGGCTCAGGTTGACCGTGTGTAGCAGGATTTTTTTCTAGTTGATTGATCCGGTATTCTAAATCCTTCAAATGATCCCTAGACCATGGGGATTCACCAAATGCGTATTTCTCAACAGCAACTGCTTCGTTTTCAGGCTCCTTACAAAATCGATTCTCGTTTGAGTTGTTGCACTTGAGAGGGGGGTAAAGGTAATCTTGTGCAGAGAATTCGGATTGGCAATCTTCTAAGATTTCAAGCGAACTGCTGTTATCAAGGGACATGCCAACCTCAGCACCGTCATTACCCTCTGCCTCAAACTCTGTAAGACCGTAACTCATCATCCTGTGTTTATATGCGAGTACCTCACAAGTCAATGACTGAATGGCCAATTCTCTCTTATACAACAAATCCTCCAATGCTAAAAGCTCTCGCTGGTCATGCGCCATCTTCTCCTCGACATAACCCTTGAACTGGCGGGACTCCATCTGAGACTCAGCCTTTTCCCTCTGCAACCTCAAAATCATTGACATTGCCTCATTCGCAGCAGTCGAAGACGCGTTTCTCTCCTTTTCCAATTCATTGGATAACTCTTGTATGGTCTTTTGCTGGCTACTAACCATCTCACGCAGAGCAACGCACTCATTATCGATCGCAACCCTAGCGATATTTGGAGAATATAGACCAGGTATTACAAGCCTATACCCTCCTTCTTCAAACTCATCAAACTTCCTCTTCACGGTGCGAATCCAAGTCCCCGTCAAGGATCGGTCCACAAGTGAAGAACAACTACACCCACAATCACAACATCTAACCAAACTGGTCGAAGGTGGCGTCCCTTCCAAATCCATATACTAACAATAATGCACATTAAAATATCAACAAAACCAATAAACCCCTCAACAACAATTCAAGAATTGTTGAGGAAAAATTATATATCACAAGCTCCGACAATCATCATCCTTGAAATGTATTTACACAAATATATGTATATCCTAGCTAGTGAATATTCAACCAGTAGTTATCCTCCTCCCTCAATCCCCAGAAACCACCATTCCTCTCTCAGATCGAGAAACCTAACATAGAATAGGACCCCTACAATAAATAGAATTTGTAACTAAATTATGAACTTCTTCATGCAAAATCAAATAACTTATTGGCAAACAAATGAGCATTTAATGGCATATATCTATCTACGCTGAGGGGCTTTTGGTAGGTCCATGAAATTGCCATTTATGCTTTGAAAATTACAGTAAGTGCTTGTGTGTTTTGAGGAGTTGTTCGAACATCCAAAACAGTAATTTCCACATCATCAACTTACAATCGAACCTCTTGACATTAACTATAATACATCCTAATGTAACTTTATCAATTTAGGATTCTAGGAACAAACAAAAACTCGAACCAAACCAGCACTAAAATTAACACTTAATTAGGGAAGAATGCATGTTATTACTGCAATCTGTACATATTTGAAATTATTAGGTATTATATTGTACATTTATCATAATGTGAATTTATCAATTTAGAATTCCAGGAACGAACCAAATGAGCGCTAAAATTAATGCTTAAATAGGGAAGAACGCATGTTATTACTGCGATCTGTACACATTTGAAATTATTAGGTATCATAATGTAAATTTATCAGTTTAGGAACGGACAAAAACTTGAACCAAATGAGCACTAAAATTAACCGCTTATAAAGGGAATATCGCTTATTACTACTGCGATCTGTACATATTTGAAATTATTAGGTATCACAATGTACATTTATCATATAATTTAAACAGATCGAGGATAGCAGCGTACCTCAAAGAGAGCTGAAGAAGGAGGAGGAGGTGAATACTCTTCAGTAGTAGATAGTGTTTTCTCGAGTGATTCTGATTCTGATTCTGATTCTGATTTGATTCTGACCACCGGAGGAAATTGTCTGGTGTTTGGAAATTGTGGAAAGGGAGGGAAATTGGAGAGATTCGGAGAGAGGGAGGATTTTAAAACCCTAGATTTGATGTTGTTAGCGTGCTACCAACCTTTGTATGGGGTTGCGTGCAAAATATTATATTAGAGAAAGATAGTGTGGTTAGAGAAAGTGAGATGTTATTGAAGGATGATTTGTCGGAGAGTGATTAAACATCATCAACTTTAGGTGGAATGATTCCAACGGTACCTCCTCCGTATATTGTCAAAAAGTGATAAATGTAAACTATCCATCTCCGCCGCTAAATTAGAAAGGGTGATGATTGCAGATTAGCAGTCTGGTTTTGTTAAAAAAATAAAATACCATAATTTAAAAAAATATATAGAAAATAATTATAAAAGATTAATATGAGATTATCCTTGAGATAAAAGACGCAATTTTACCCTATTAGTTGGTATGATAAATTTTTGGATAAAGGATCAAGTTTATGTTTTAAAGATATATTTGTCTATTATTTTAATATTTTAATTAATTAAGTTAAATTACAATATTATTTTTTAAAAAAATAAATAGAAAAAATATATATATATACAATTAATTTTGGAATTAAATCAATGTAAATAAATTCAAACCAATTAAAATACATATCATAAGAAAATCGAAAAAAATAAGATAAAATAAGAATTATTCAAATAGTCAAAAGAAAAAAGAATCTTAAACTAATTAGACATATTATGAGTTTAAAACTGCAAATATGTCTGAAGTGCAATTCTCTCATAATAGCAAGCAAACATATTAAGTTATGATTTTTTAATTAATTTTCTGGCAAACCTATTAACTTACGTCCTTTTAATTAATTTTCTGGCAAACACATTAAGATGCGTTAATTTTCTGGCAAACACATTAAACTGCGTTCTTCTTACATGTGCCGAAGGATTAGATTCAACGAGAATGACTAATAAAATTAAGAGTAAGCAGCCTAAATGACAACTAAATTTTCAATTTAATACCACTTTAGCCACCAAACTTTAAAACGAACAATTTTAGCCATTCAACCTTGGAGTAAGTACCACTTTGGTCATTTTTTTTCAATTTGACTATTAAATTGAATGAGATGAAACCATTTGCAAGGCACATGACTTTATTTAAGCGTATTTTAATCATGTTTGTTATAAAATAGCCTCAATTTTGCTATTTGTTGAAAATATTGTTGTCTCATATACTGCGTGTGTTTTATTTTGGCAAGAATTATCGGAAGAAAATGTCGTCTTATTGCAATATGACCAAAATAACTTTACACGAAGTCATGTGACTTACAAATACATTAAATTTATTAGCCAAATTGGATAAAAATGGTTAAAGTGGTACTTACTCCAAAGTTAGATAACCAAAGAGTTGAATGGAATGATCAAAGTAGTACTCACTCTAAAGTTTGATAAGCAAAGTGGTTAGTTTTGATATTTGATAATCAAAGTGAAACTAGATCAAAAATTTAGTAGCCATTTGAATTGTTTACTCTAAAATTAAATGTGCAAATGTTAATCTTAGTTTGGGCCTAGCCCAACTAGTCAATATAGCATACACCTCATCCTATGGACCAAAGTTTCATTCTCATGCCCAGCAATTAATTTTACCACTTTTTGAGACCAACAAAGTAATGAAAAAGATGGTGGACCCAAGCTAAGCCCATGGCTTTATTCGGCCATTCCAAATCCCACTAGGGTATCACATATTAAAAAAAAAAAAAAGACACAAGAGAGCAGCGACCAAGCCAAGCAATTTCTTCATTCTTTTCTACCCAAGCCAAGCCCCTGGCTTTATTCAGCCATTCTGAATCCCACCAAGGCATCACATATTCACATACTAGGGGTAATCCGTGCTAATGGTATTACGGGTATAATTTGTGAAATTTTTTAGATAATAAATATAATTTTAGGTAGAAAATATAAAATTTGAAAATTAAATAATAAGAAGGAAAGAGAAGAAATACCTTTTATGGGTGAAGAGCCAGATACCAAACACCTTCAGACAGCACTTATTTACGACAATGCATCCTTACTTTATCTCATGTGCAAGCTAAACATATAATGATTACATTCTAGTATAATAACAAAATAAACCACCATGCTTGCAATTAATAAATATTCACGCTGTTAACAAAAATAGTATTGCATACATTGTTTACCAAAAATATATCTTAGCGAACACATTTACAAAATCTAGTACTTATATATTTACCAAAAAAAAAAGATGGTTGCCTTTACAAAAATCAAAAAGTAATAAGGCTTTAGATATACAAAAAAGTTATCAAATGTTAGTATTGTTGTGGTCCTATTAATAACCACCATATTTTCGGTACATCAAATTCCAAAAGGTAAGACTATCCACCCCCCACGCAATAAGGCCAACGAAAATGGGTCGCGATGAAAATATGTCATTTGAAAGATACGTAAAATATTAGAATCAAAATGAAGAAAAAATTATGACTTAAATACTTAAACATAATCAAATAAACATTACCCTATTAATTCTTCCCTATCCTCAATTTTCAGTTGAATTTATACGTCGTAGTTCAGCAGCTTTATCATCCCAAGACTGTAAATTTTAGACAAATAGTGTAATTCAATTACAAATACTAAAAAGTAACTATTTAAATAATAAAAGTAGTGGTAGTACCTGACATATCAAGTATTATAATAAAACTTCAGGATAAACAATATTTGTTATGGAGTTGTCAGTGATATCACGGATAAGTACACATATACAGGAAGAACTAGTGCATCTTGATAAAGCCACATATAAATGACCATGACTGAAGATCGGCGTACGCAAATCGATACCGACAAATTTAATAGACTGTCCCTGGGATTTATTCATAGTCATTGCGTACGCTAATCTAACTGGAAATTATCGTCTAGTCATTTTGATTGGTAGTTCAGACGATGACGGAGTCAAAGAAATTCTTGGAATGAATACTAAGTCGCCATGTTTATTTCCAGTCAAAATTTTGGCTTCAAGTACAAATTTTTTACACTTTACAATGATAAGTCTTGTTCCATTACATAAACTTTCTTTGGGTGCAATGTTTCTCAGTAACATTACCGGACAACCCTCTTTCACCTCTAATTTGAATGATGGTAACCCGGGGGGATTGAGTGTGTTCAAATACTATTATGATATCGATGGGTAATGGTCCGATCTACCTCGTCATCTTCAACCATTTTGTCTACAGCAAAGTATGTATATGTCTCACCAGGAAAAACAGTCAATGCTGCAATATTGATATCACTAACATCGTCATTCCTAGCATATAGAATTATGCGTTCTTTCAAAAATTTCGAAGTAACCGTACTTAATACTTGTAGGTTTGGGTAAACAATTGAAATCAAATTATCTACACTTTGATGCTTTCTTATTGAATCTGGAAGGTGGATAATTTCTTGAGGATTAGACCCAATCTACAGATTAATAAAAAAAATTCAATTTAATTAACAAAACCTAAAAAGAGACTAAATAAAGATATATAATTTATATTACCTTATTCAGGAAACTCGAGAAATCAAATAATCCGCATTGATCATCATGCAGACGCATGTTAACTTGGAAAGTCAAAATATGTATATCTTTCCAAAGCACATAGCGCCTTAACGATGCTGCCACTATTTGCTCTTGAACACCTCTGGGTATAACAGGCAAAATTTTCCTAAAGTCTCCCCCAAAAACGGCAGTAATACCACCAAACGGCCGTGAATTGTCACGGATGTCTTATAAGGTTCGGTTAACTGCTTCAACATAATGACGATGCTGCATTAGAACTTCATCCCATATAATAAGTCTAGCCTTTCGAAATAATTCTGCATATGATGACTGTTTTGTGAATTCGCATATTGAATTTTCTAATACATTAAGTGGAATGCATAATGTAGAATGTGCAGTGCGACCCCCGTGTAATAACCCTGAAGCAATCCCAAATGATGCAACGGTAATCACTATATCCCCGAAGCTGCGACACTTTGAAGCAATTGTATTGTAAACAAAGGTCTTTCCTGTACCTGCACCCCCACTTAAAAAGAAAGTAGTTCCCTTATTTTCATAAACAGAGAAAATTATTGCATTATAAGCGGCAAGTTGACATTCATTCAAACAATCAACATTTTGTTGTACACTTATCTGGTCCACCTCACCCTGTAATTGCCTATGTTCCCATAGCAATCTATTGCCGACGACAGTACTCCAATTAGCAGATGGAACCGGCATCGGCGGAAAATCCACTAAACTCTTCCCACACTCTTTAAGAACTTGATTTATAAGGTATAAACCATAATCGTGAACTTGTGTATCAGTAGGAGCCTCAATACCGTAAGAAGTACAAATTTTGTGAGATAAATCATCACATATATTAACCGGTTTCAAAGGAGGGCATTGCGTTAAGATGACACAAAATAATTTTCTCAATTGGGATCCAGTTCTCATTATTACTACTTCTTTAAGACATTGAATACGCTCTTCATCATCTTCCAAAAGACCTTTAGCTATGCATGCAGCTTTATATGTGAGGTGTATAATATTATTAACAGTTCTTAAACTTTGAAAAGATCGAGGGCCCTCCACAACAGTTAGTAAAAGACGCAGATAGAATATTTCACCTTCATTTGGGTTAACAAAGTACATTATACCAATTGAAGTGCCCTGTTTTCTCTCTGTCCACAACTTTTCTTTGACATGCCAAACAAAATATTTTGGAAATTATTGGTATGTAAGTGTTCGAGCTAAATCATTGGCAGAACAACATGCAAAAAAAACCTGTCAGTGTGGTTTATTGATCCTCCGCTCTGTTGACTATATCATCGATTAATTCTGAAGGGTGATAATAAACATGATGCATTCCCTCTAAGTGAACTACCAGACGCTGAATTGATGGGATCTCCTGATGTATAGGATTTCCAAATATTATCCACACTGCCTCAAGAGGACCAATGTACCTTACATCGATGTATTGTTTAATTTCATCTGCGGCCCCCACTATCATTGTTATGCGATCGTAACCCTTGAAAATGTATTTGTTAATGTACTTCACACACCTTATCCCTGCACAAACTTCCACATTTATATGGCAATTAAATAGTCTTGAGAGGTATGAATTATATGGCACAACATCTCTATTATCAACAACATGTCCAGATTTAAAAGTATATTTTCGACCATCATTGCGCCTCTGATAGATTAGATACCCATCATCGCCCATAATAGTTTCATCTGCCCAAGCTTTAGGATATCTTTTGGTGCATTTACCACCTTCCATACACGAAGCATTAAGATTCCGAACACTACATGGTCCATGCACCATACAACTTTTGATTGTTTCATATAGAAACGGATTAGAAATTAGATCAGGAAATTCAGCACAAACAGCTCAGTTTACCTGTTCACATGTTCAAATTTTATCTTAGCCATGAAGAAATATTAGCAAATACATGTGCGGCAACCCGCGCTTTTGGAACTCGATTATGAAAACATGTGCCACCTTTTCACCGAATACCCTTTGTTTATCAATTTCAACCATCAAGGCCTGTCGTTTCAACTCGAAGACTCGGGCCACTAAATCAAGACGACCGCTCGCCGTTTGATGCGGTAATAATGCAGCTTTAATTTCGTGCCAATTTCGATTTGCAATCATAGTTAGAAAAATATCTGAATGTTGGTTGTATCGAGTTATTATCATGGAATCTTGGGAGATTTCAAACATTTGTCTTGGACTCCCAGAAAAAGAAGACAGCAAAACTACTCGTTTACCAACTTGATGAGACTCTAACCCATCAGGGGCTACATTGACCAAATCTTAGTATAAATCAGATCGAAGCTTTCGTTGGTTAAGCCTATGATATGTTAATCGATTTTGCTCTATTTCTGCCCATGCATCAACAATGAACTCTTACAATAATCCCCCCTTAAGATAGTTGAATACTCAGTAGGTCTTTCGAACAAACGATACCCATAGTATTGCAACTACGTAAGTCGTTTATTTGAAGCTCTACCCAAATTGACATTCCACAACTTTAATTCAGGTTCCCATCCAAACTCACCAAACGGAAAGAACAACACATAGTGCAATGGTAAATAAGATGGATGGCATTCGCTGATCTGTATAAGCTTATCACTCCCCTTTAACCTTAGAATGATATCCCTCATTCCAGAGACTTCAGTACCGTCTCCAGGCAATATGACAGCAATCTCATCTGATTTGGGTAAATTATGCGTTCGACGATCTTTCGTTGGTGCATAATGAAGGTAGGCCGGTATGTCATGATTATTCAAATGTTCCCTTGCTAAAATTGATGCAGCATGTCGGAACTTGTATGAAAATGCGTTAAATCGTAACAAATTATCTTGGATTGTTCTCAATACATCAGTTCTCAACTATGGATTTCGTTGAATACGAAAATCTAAAACACAGTCCTAGTCGTATATATACAACTGGGCATAGACTGGATCTTGACCATTCGGTGGTTGTAGTACACCTGTCCTATGTCGCAGCTCTCCATGAATTATAAACGAAGTAAGACCCCTACCAGTGGCCACCCTATCATCCATGTGTACTCCCAAACTCGTGAAAGCATTTGTTGCATTGTACAATCGAGTATAACATCGAAATGACCTTGATTAGTCATCGTTGCCATCTTATAATTCTTGAATTTCAGGTGGAGGTGTTATGAGTTCTGGGAGACGAATTTTTTCTTGCAAACAACATTTTCCAAAGAATGGGCGCACATCAAATGAACTTGATAGCCTTTCAGCTTTCCAGTGCAACACTGTACAATGAGGACACCTTATATCCATTTTACCTATAGAATGTCTCCCAAAAATAACATGCTGCTGAGGGGTCACAGTTGTAGTTAATATCGCATCATCTACCAAATTATCATCAAGAAGTAGTTGACTCGTTGGCGTAAACCTAAAATAAGTGTGGTATTTGAGGAATAGTATTTCAGAATGTGTAGGAAAAAAGAGAATTAAGTAAACTTCCCAAATGGTCATTAAAGTATTAACTGAGATCAAACTTGCAACTCTAATTAAAAAAAGTATTGATCCTCCCATCAAACTCTTGGCCGAGAAAATCTATTAAATTTAGTTGTTAATAGTATGATAGTTGGAGGGGCAAGTTGGAACTTGTACAATTGTTTAATAACTCTTTGGGTAATTTAGTCTAAAGAATTAGCATAGAACAAAAATTGGATTTACCGGTTTTCTCGGTTAAGAAATAGTGGTATTGGTGCAAGATTCAAATGAGGCATAGAGTTTACTTGAGCTGATGTGATGTGTTGTGATTGGTATATTTGTTGTGGACTATTCGATGGAAGTAATTCTTCGTCACTTGAGTAAGAATTAAAAGAACTTGAACATTAAGGATGCAATAGCGAGTTTTCGAAAAGTCGATGACAATTAGATGGTCCAGGTTCCAGCAATGAAGAATGTTGATAGAAATAGTTATTAATTCTAATACATTCACGGTCGTAAGCAGCGCGTTTGCATGGCCTAGGAATTAAACCATGGAAAAATCTTGGTGGAATTGGGTCCTGATAAAAGAAATTAAGGGGTTTTTTTGCTTTTCCTTTTCACGACTCAAACGTTGGGCAAGTTGTCTGGGTCGAACATCATTATTTTCCTTATGTTGACTTTTACGTAAAGAAATAGAAGCTCTATAAATGTTATTATCAACGAATCCCTAAAAATAAAATAAAGTATATGAATTTAATATAGTGAAAAAATGAATCAACTTTAAGGCTGCATGCGAGGCAATAGACATATATACCTATTTAATAAAGTAATATAAATTGTAATATTTTTCTTCATTGTGATATTTTCATGTGCAATAATAAAAGAAGGATAATATAATAAAAAGTACTTTGTTGCTAATGTTAATTACCACTGGTAATATAGGAGCTTGATTTTCCTTCCATTTCCCTTTGCCGATATAAGATGTACATGCTTCTTGGTTTCTCTGTTTATTATAATAGCAAAAAAATATATGATGTATTTAGTTAAATTAAGAATGAAGTATAAAATAATTGGTTATACTTTAGTTTAACCAAAACTAATGTAACTTATAAATATAATTTGAGGACGGGTAACTTGCCTTAAGCATGATATTCAATTCAGATTCTTCTCGAATAACAATGTTTACATTTTTCTTGCTTAAAAACTCTTTCTATTAAAGCACGTAAAATAAACATTCAAATGCATAAAAAAAATAATGATAGCACATAAAAAAAATCCAACAAATGAAAGTATGTGTAGAATATGAAGTTAATGTTACTGTCAGCTGCAAATGGTAATCTTCCTGTAACAATTTAAATGATAGGATGTATTACAATATGAGTGAGATTAAATCTATGAAATTGATATGTTATTTATAACTATTATTAATCATGAGCAAATGATAATTTACATATCCAAACACAGTAAGAGAAAGATGTTCACTTGCCGGAGAAGTCACTGTGTTCACCACCTCTGTATATTGTGAGCACAATTACATGTTAAATTTGTCATTGTAAAAAAACTTATAAAAAAAATAGTAAGAAAAATGATAAGTCTTATGTCCGAGCGTTATCCAGGATAAGGAGGATTTTCATTATTATAATTAAAAGTTCATTATTTTACTTAAAAAACTTAAGATAGGAAAAAAAATTTACTAATTGGTAGCACTACTAAAACAATAATCAGTGTACTCAAACAATTAAATGTTCTTGAGCATTGATTAAGAGTCAAATGATGATAAAATAATATATTACATAGGTGCTAAACAACCAAGATGAAAAAAAATAAGAAAAAACATTCACATATAGCATTGGTGTAAAATAAAATAACAAAATAATATATTATTCTAGACTATTAAAATGTTATTTTTACATTTGATACATAACCATTTTATGTCTCACTATGATTTTGATATTATATTATAAATGTAAATATAAATTTAACTTTGAACTTATATCAGAGACATAAAAATAAGAAAAAAATTAGTACCTTGTAGTGGTGTTCTCACAGTAGAGCTAGATGCAAAGTCTGCGTCGGGTTGGCATCTCTATAACTCTTTCGGGGTTGTAATGGTTTGTTGTTGTGACAGAGCATGTAAGCGTGTCAAAGTTCGGCGAGGGGTAGAACCCCATCATAAAGCTCTTGATGGCTCTTTAAAGGTGGTGATTCTACGACGGGTGCAACCCCAACGTAAAATAGTTTTTCGATAAGTTCTAGCGCTTTAAACTCCATGAAAAAATGACATTTTGGTGGTCCGGTGGCGGTGAATGACCTTGCATGAAGCTGAGTTTACAGATAAGATAAAGAGTATAAAGAACTTTAAAAATGAATACATACCTTTAATAATAACAAATTTAGTCTTACAACAAACAAAGACTTTTGTACTTGGTATATTAAAAAAGAAAAATAAAATAAAATATAAATACCTGTAATTATTCTTAATTAATATACATCGAATTATTTTTTTATGAATTTAATACAAAACCAACTCATTAATGTTGCATGAAAAATTAAAAGAGGAAAAACATCCACATGCAAAGACTAATAAAAAAGGCCTATGCAATTGTGTAGCTTTTAGAATGTGTATGGTAATTAGAAAATCCCAAAGAAAAAAGAGCAAAACTGGCTATACATAGTTAGAGCTACATTAGAGCTTAAAATAATATAATTTTTTGTCTTGCACTGATCACTGTAGAATAAAAAATCCATTGACATTAATGCATTAGAATATTTTAACATAAAAAATTTGGAAAACTATATCCTCTTTTCACATAAATAATTCTAGAGCTTAAAATAATATATATTTTTCTTGCCTTGCAATGATCACCGTAGACCAAAAAATCCATTGACATTAGCATTAGAATATTTTAACATAAAAAATTTGGAAAATTACATCCGCTTTTCACATAAATAATTCTAATAAGTCTTAAAAAATTGAACTCCCTAATATTCAATGAGCAATTTTTTTTCAAGAATGATAAAATTGCAAATATATAATCCGGGTGGTTTGAGGGAGTAAAAATGTAGTAAAGATGCTTGTTATATAAAATTTTGAATTAGAGTTTCACTCATTTATAACCAAACCAAACCTAGTAACCAAACTCTCTAAACTTAATAATTTAACTGTCAATTACAATAATCAAACAAATTAATTATATTCATCTGCCTAAAAAAATGTGTAAAGAAAAACTTAATTCCTTTTGCTATAGTAACCAAACCAAACAAATTAATTATATTCATTAGCATAAAGAAATACTTAATTCTTTTTCCTACTCCCCTGATCTTCAAAAATCATTGGTACTAAGTTGATATCTAGCCTAAGGTAAACATGGAGAAAGTAATAAATGATTACAAAAAAGGCATAACCAAACAAACCCAAAATGGGGTATAATCGAACCCAAAAATCAGACCAAACAAACCCACATTTTCCACTCTCTCTCTTGGCCTTCACTGCTATAGAGATTAAAAAATCTCTCACACACAAAAAAGATAAAAAGAAGAAAAGAATTGATGGATATATTTATTATTATTTATTGCTAATTCATGAAAAAGAATTAAGCAATTTTAAAATTTATCAGTGTGGATTTTTTGCTCTAATTAAAAGCAGAAAAAAAAATTTATCAGTGTGGGTTTTTTTCCTACTCCTCTATTCTTCTAAAAACCATTAGTACTAAGTTGATATCTAGCCTAACGTAAACATCAATAGCAGTAACAACAGAATACCAAAGATATTCTAAATTTAGTGGGGGAGCAAGTTATAAATGATAATAAAAAAAGGCATAACCAAACAAACCCAAAATAGGATATAATCAGACCCAAAAATCAGACTAAACAAAACCACATTTTCCACTCTCTCTCTTGGCATTCACTACTATAGAGATTGAAAAATCTCTCTCACTAATTAGTGTGGATTTCCATTGCATGAGTTTGTAGATGCCGCTTGACCTCCTAGCCAGAGCAGTAATTAATGTAATCAAACACTAATCAGACCAAACAAACCCAAAAATCTCTCTTGGCATTCATTGCTATTAATGTGGATTTCAAAGCAAAAAAAATTATGCTCTGTTTTTGCTCTAGCTTTTTATTGCTCTAGATTTTTTGCTCTAATTCAAACAAAAAAAAAGTATCAGTGTGGATTTTTGGCTTTAATTCAAAGCAAAAAAAAACCCCACTGTCCTCCTCTCTTTCATCTCTCTCTTCCAACATATTTTTCCCCATTCTTCTTTCCTCCAAACGGAAAACCTTAGTGTGGATTGTTGGATCCTTAATTCAACATTGGGCTTATATGTGAAACAATTATGTATTGTAGACTGTCAAATGGTTAAGCCCACTTTAAAAGTAATCAAATAAGATTTAATTTATTTGGGCTTAAATGTATCTGATAGGGTGTGAGCTTTTAATGTGTAGATACTTAAGAGTAATTCTATTTTTATGATGGGTTAAAATAAAAATACTAAATAGATAGTGGGGTTTACTATCTATATATATATTGTGGTTATGGTCCCTAGATCACACATACGTATCTTGTCCCTGTTGAGCCCCGTCATCACAGAGAGCATAGAGAAGGCACAAAGGATTCTCTAAAGAAATACGTGTTGATCTGGAAGGCCAACCACTCAGCTACAAACACACGTTATGGATTCAGGTATGCTTCCGCATATTAATCTTTTGATTCTTGGTGATACGACATGAACGATCCTAGGATTTATGGTTATTTAGAACCAACGAGATCCAACATGGATTTCAAAGCAAAAAAAATTATGCTCTGTTTTTGCTCTAGCTTTTTTGCTCTAGTTCAAAGAAAAAAATATATCAGTGTGGATTTTTGGCTCTAATTCAAAGCAAAAAAAAAACGCACCGTCGTCCTCTCTTTCATCTCTCTCTTCCACCATATTTTCCCCCTATTCTTCTTTCCCCCAAACAGAAAACCTTAGTGTGAAAGAGAGAAATACACCTCAAAAACCCACCTATTCGTCACCCACCTCTCCATCACCCACCGCAAAAACCTGCCTCAAAAACCCACCTCTCCATCACTCATGTTAACATAAATACACAATCATCAGTAGGTCTAAAGAGAGAGATGGGAATAGTACCTTAGTGAGACAAAGAGGAATAAATGAGTGGCGACAGTGAGAGAGAGAAATAAATAAGTTGCGAACGGCGACGTTGGTTGTGTAGAAAGAGAAAGGAGAGAGCGTTACTTTGTAGAAGAATAGTGAGAGAGAAATGAGTGGCTGCAAGATATTTTAGAGAGAGAAAAAAATTTGGTGGACGAGGTTATCCAAAATATTGAACGGCTAAGATTGGTTACTTTATTTGGGCGGGACTTTTGTTGTATTTCAAAAACAACTCTATATTGTTATTATAGATCAAAAAAAAGAACATCAACCACAATACAACACAAGAGAGTAGCCGTGAGGTGCACAGTACACCTTGCGATTTCTTCATTCTTTTTCTTTTTCTTTTTTTATTTTTATTCTAAACATTAAACATTCAATTATACTACTTCCGTTCTTTTTCTGTGGTGTTAATTTGGAGTAAAAGACGAAGGGTTTGAGTATATTATTTAAGATTAATTTCAGATTTTATCATTGTTTACACATTAGATTATTGCTTCAAGTCTAGATTTTAATTTTAATTAATGTTTTATTAATTTTTCATATAAATTATGCATGCTTAGTAAGTGTAATTTGACAGATTTGTTTTTTTACTATTTTCGCTTTGTATTTGGACTTGATTTGTTTTTTACAATTTTCATTTTTTATTAGTAAGTGCAATTTGACGGATTAATTGCTTATATAAAACAAACTTCAAATACTTAAACAATTTGTGGTAATGATACAATCATAATAAGTGATGTGTATAGATAGTGTTTTTAGTAATATGTCAATCTGTCTTTGTTGTTTTGCGAGGTGTTTCATTAAAATAATTTATATTGTGTTTGGCAAAATGCCTATAAAGAATAATTGTTTTACACCAAACGTATTTCAGTCTTCTATGTCTTAGCTGGTAAGTTTGAAAAAATTTCTAATTTTTTTTTTAACTTTTGGATAGCATAGTTTGAGATGTTTAAATTTTAAATTATGTGTAAGTTTGTTATCTTTAATATCTATTTATTTATATTATTTTTAATTTTTTTGTTTATCATTTATTTGTAAAAGCGAGTACTTCTGAAAATTGCCAATAATTTTATATTTAATTAATCAATTATCATTTTGTCTTTATTACTAAAGTTGTCCTTTGAACAAATGCATTAAAAATTGTGTCATTTATATTAAAGACAAGTCCATCTTTATAATTTATAATAAAAGCCCCAAAAATATATTATTAATAAGATTCGAACTCACAATCTTAAAGTTAAAAGTATAAATTTTTTAAAAGTGATTTTAAATGTACTTAATTAATTAATTAATCTTTTAGAAAATTAGGATTTCACCCCTATTTTTTAAACATATTAGGGGTGAGGACTACACAAGATGTGTTATTAGGATTGCACCCCTTGTTTTGAATTCTTTCTTAAAATAGGGTTAATTTATTAAATGTCAATCTGTTTGTGAAAATTAGAATGTCTAATTTGCCCATGATACCTTTTATAGAAATTTTTGATGATTGAGAGATTATAGGATTTTATTTTGATATTAACGATTTTACTTTTATGGTAATAAACCAATATTAATTTGTGTCTAACTTTTTAGATAATTATATGATTAAAAATAATAATATGTACATGTATATTTAACTTATTATATGTACATTAGGGATACTAATATTATCTTATATATGATATTTTAGATAAATACATGCTAAAAAATGAAATATATACTTATATAGTTTTTGAATGTAAACAAACTACCGTTGCAATTAATATATATGGTTCAATATACAATAGATATTTAATATGTTGCAAAGAATTTAATTTCCATGTGCGTTATGTGCATAAATGTTTAAAAACGGTATATGATGTGTAACATACCTTTTGAATGCAATACATTAATTGTGTATATATATATGTACACAATTATTAATTGATTAATATATAATGATTCGCTGGCTATGATTATGGGATTTTAATGTGTGTTTTAATTGATAACTTTCAAGTTTCCAAATTAAATGCAGCTATGTTCACATTTTGCGTGGGCGAAATTTCTGAATTATTCATTCTTGTGATTTCATTTTGTAAAATTTTTATATCCATACATGTTTTACATTTTTAATTTGATATATTTATCTAAAATTATTATATATATATATGTTATATACATTTTCATATTTCTTTGATTTGATTTTTCAATTATATATCGGTTGCATAATTATATTTTATTTTCCAAATATATAATAACTGTTGTATAATATGCATACATGTTTTTATATTATTTGACCATTTTTACAAAAAAAAATATATGTTTTTATCTACAAGTTTGCAAATATGAATATATATTATATCTGTTTTTATACACCAGATATAATTTTATATCCATACATGTTTTACATTTTTAATTTGACATATTTATCTTAATTATATATATATATTTGTTGTATACATATTTCTTTGATTTATCAATTATATATATGTTGCATAATTATATTTTATTTTTCAAATATATAATAACTGTTGTGTAATATCCATACATGTTTTTATATTATTTGACAATTTTTACAACATATATATGTTTTTATCCGAAAGTTTACAAATATGAGTATATATTATATATGTTTTTATACAATAGATACAATTTTTATATCCATACGTGTTTTATATTTTTAATTTGATATGTTTATCTATGTGTGTGTGTGTGTTGTATACATTTTCATATTTGTTTGATTTTTTAATTATATCTGTCGCATAATTATATTTCATTTTTAAAATATATAATAACTGTTGTATAATACGCATACATGTTTTTAAATTATTTGACCGTTTTTACAAAATATATATATTTTATCTAAAAGTTTGCAAATATGTTGTAAGTATATCCATACATGTTTTACATTTTTAATTTGATATATATATATATATATTTATATGTTGCATACATTTTCATATTTCTTTGATTTTTCAATTATATATATGTTGCATAATTATATTTTATTTTTTAAAATATATAATAACTGTTGTATAATATGCATACATGTTTTTATATTATTTGACCATTTTTACAAAAAAAATATATATATTTTTATATGCAAGTTTGCAAATATAAGTATATATTATATCTGTTTTTATACACCAGATATAATTTTTATATCCATACTGATTTTACATTTTTACTTTGATATATTTATCTATAATTATATACATATATCTATTGTATACATTTACATATTTCTTTGATTTGTCAATTATATATCTGTTGCATAATTATATTTCATTTTCCATAATTATATTATACAACATATATATATCTTTCATTTTGCAATTATATATCTGTTTTACATTTGCAATTTTATGCTTGTATATATATATATATATATATTCAACCATATATAAATATTTATCCTTTTCAAATATTAACATTATTATATGTTTAATGTAAATATCTAAATTACGTAAATATATAATTATTTATAATTACGTGACTACCGCCATGATAAGTAGATTATATGTTTCAAGTATTATTAATTTAAAATTATCTGCTACAAATAGATTATTAATTACTTAATTTGAGTAGATAATATATATATACATGTGTGTGTACGCGCGCGCGCGCATAAATATGTTTGACTAATAATTAATTTTAAAAATATCAGTTATCAAATAGATTATAAGTTTTCTAGTTTGAGAAATAATTATAACGCATGTTAACATGTATATATACAATAAATATATGTAGGGCTAAAATTCCTAGTTTTCTAATATATATTATTAGATAATGAATAATTTATATCTTTCCGAAATTGTTTAGCTATTTAATATATACATTATAGTTATATATATGTTCTTTCTCATCACAATTTATTTATTATTTTTATTACTTTTTGCAAATCAAAAGTCACAGATCTCCAACAAGTGCGAAAATTAATTGGACGATGTGAAGTACAACTTTGTGAATTTCTAATTGATCGACAAAACAAGAGCTCAACTTTTAGATTTTTGGTTTCAATATTCATTATATATTATCTATTATAATTTCTACACAAAATCTATGATACTCTTATTGTTTGAACAAGTTTGGTGGAAATATTATGTTTTTGTTGATTTTTTTTATAAAGGCACACTCGTTATAGCTTTTATATAATTTATATATATATATATATATATATTACTCCCTCCGTCCCATAAAGATAGACTCATTTTTCATTTTTATCCGTCCCAAATTATAGACCACTTACTTTTTAAAGAATGCACTACAATTTCATTTTTCCTAATATACCCTTATTTAATTACATTGTTATCAACTCCAAATGAGTAATCAACTCCAAAATTTCCTTCACATTTTCTTGGGGCATGTGATTTCAATCCAATGTATTCATTATAGAAAGAAAGTAAATGAGGGTATAATAGGAAAATTGTGAAAAAAATTTATGGTTTCAATTACATTAAATGAAGTTTCTTAATCTGTGTGAAAAAAAATGGGTCTATCTTTATGGAACGGAGGGAGTAGTTTTTACTAACATAAATAAATTGAATAAATATATATTTAAGACACCCGTGCATTGTACAGGTTGAAAAATAGTTTGATATTAATTTTAATATAAATATAAATATATTTAATAAAGTTAATAACAAAACTAATTATTAACAAAAATATTTTCTATCAAATAACTTTCGAGATAAATATTGCATATTACAGTTATTGTTTAAAATTATATGTAATTCTTTAACAATACTATTTTTTTTACTATACATAACATGTTTTATTTGTGTCTAAATTATAAAATTCGCCTTAATATAAATTTAGTTTCTCTTCTATAATTTTCAATTTTACCATTTCTTATGTTTTCTTGTATGTTTGTAAATCTTGATTTGATTAAACTAGTGGCAATTGGGCATAAGGGCTCATTCTAATAATAACATAATTATAAAAGATACTTACAAATTACTCGTGTAAATTCAGGACACTGTACAAAAAAAGACACTAATACCCATTCCTTATAACATGTCACGTTTCATCAGAATTTGTGCTAAATCTGTTTTAGCACCAATGCGAAACAGAGAACAACAGAATTCATGGTGCTAAAACAGATTTAGCACATATCCAATGCTTTACATCAAGAGGGTTTTAGTACCAATTGTGCTAAATCTGTTTTAGCACCGAATAGATTTAGCACTAATACGAAATAGAGAACAACAAAATTCATGGTGCTAAAATATATTAAGCACCCATCCAATGCTACACATTAAGGTGTTAAAATTGATTTAACACCAATTATCTAGAATATAATAACTATTTACATGGTGCTAAAACAGATTTAGCACCAATTCTCTTAATAATAATTAACAGTTGAAGCATACGTATACATATCTCATGAATTCGATCATGTTGGGGAATTAATTGCTAGTAATTGATAAGATCATCATCCACTCAATTTATAAATATATATATATGGATCGATGTACTGCAGAAGCCGTCGAGGTTGTGCCTTACGTGGATTCTGATTTGAAGAAGACCGTTGTTATGGTGCTTGAAAAGGCTAAGGAGATTTCCATTTCTAGATTGGTAATTTTATTTTCAATTAGATTTAACAGATAGAAAGAAAGAGGGAGTTAAAATCGGTATAATATAATTGCTCAGGGGCTGAGAGAAAGAGACGGGAGTGAGTGAGCGAGAGAGAGGCACTATTTAAGGTATTTTTGTCCTTCAACATTATTATTTTCCTTAAAATAAATTAATATTATAAAAAAGTGTCCTTATTGTAAAACTAAATTATGAAATCAGTACTACTTTTCTTTATTAAACATGGTCCATCCTTAGAGTCATAAAACATTACGGAGCGAGACCCTATAACCCATTATCTCATTAAACTATTGTGACATTTAAATTTTGAATTTTATAAAAATCTTTTTATTTTTTCAAAAAGAATAGTATGAAATAGTTGTTATTTTTAATCTCGCGACAATAAATTCTCATTAGTTGTCAAGGGCAAATCTCTTCACTAAAATTTTTCGCGTTTCCCTTTTACATCATTCTACCCTTCACGAAAAACCTAGACCCCCCTTGCAATTATAGAAGTGTAGTATTAAATTGTTAAAAAAAATAATGATATCTGAATATATCATATTGTATTATTATATTTTTTTTATTGCCGCAGTAGTCCACAGTATTACGACAAAGTATTATTGAGTTCTTTTGCTGGTAATGTTTTAGATGGTTTATTATAATTTTGAACCTTATACTAAAATAAATCTTTCATGTATACTTTCACATAAGTCTTTCATGTATAGTTATTAAGTCAATTGTATCTCTCGTCAATTGTTAACCTTCTAACAAATAAACTAGGTATATTATACGATAATAATAGGCGTTTTTGATTAGTGGCACAACATACTTCACTCAAGCATTTCATCTAGAGTTATTGAGTTAATTGTTACATATTGCGTAAATATTTTTGTTATTATACAGTAGTACTAAGTTAATATTTATGATTACGGTCTGATATATTTCATAAAAGTGTTTGTTATAGATGTATTAAGTTAATTGTAACATTCTTTAATAGACAAGTTAGTAAATTAATATTTCATAAATTGTATGTATATATACACGTATATGCTATAAAAATTAAGCTATTGTATGTTTACAAATCATATGTTTTATAAACTACATGTTAGCACCACAAACACTAAATATATCATATAGTTGAACTACAAACTAAATATTTACCTATGCTACAAATAAGGAAAATTAGTTTGGTACAGTTAATATGTGTTTATAAACAAATTTTGAATGTTAATCTTATATTGATATGATTGATTTATTTTTAACCATATATTAAAATTCAAACATTTAATTTCATCTTATTTTGTTGATTTCTTAAAAATAACTATATTTTGAAATTGTATATGTATATGTTTTTACAGTACTTATAGTTTTTTAAACAAGTTAATAGTCATATCCGTTCAATATTTTCATATGTAAAATTGTATCTTTATACATTTGGAAAACATTGTATATGAATACATCGTATTTATATTTTGAAAACGTTTTGTATTTGTATATGAATACTCATTTTTTACAAATGAGTAAGGTATATAATTTGTATAGTAATTATATAAATTATCCATTTTATTTGTTCGACATGCAACAAAAAAGTTACACAAGCCTTATTAATATATAGTATACATTTTAATAAAAATATGTATATGTATATATTTTTAAATAAAATATATAATCTATTTGTATCTGTAACTTTTTGTATCTATATATATTTTTTACAGTTGAGCATAAGATATTTGTATATGTATAGTATGGTATATAATTTGTATAGTAATTATATAAACAAATTATTCGTTGCATCTGTTCGACATGCAACAAAAAAGTTAGACAAGCCTTATTAATATATAATATATATTTTAATAAAGAAATACATTTTTAAATAAAATATATAAACTATTTGTATTTGTATGTATTATTTACAGAAGATATATAAACTATTTGTATATGTACATATTATTACTGTAATTGTATAAACAAACTAATAGTTAAAGCTGTTCAATTTTTGTACAGTCAAAATGTATCTGTCCAATTTACAACATAAAAAAGTTACACAAAACCTTGTTAATATACAGTGTATATTTACAGAAAAATTAGGTATTTGCATATATTTTTAGTAAATATATATTCATTAGCGCTAAATAGTTTAAATCATAGGGGCAAAATCCTTGTTTTTTAATATTTTTGTCAGCAATTACATAAACAACTTATTTGTTGTATCTCTTCAATTTTTATATACAATTTGTATATGTATACATTTACATATCATAGTTTGGCCGTATATGTTCAAATATTTTGTAAATATCAATTAAAAAATTATTTTATAATATATTTATATTAAAATTAGGATTATATCACAATTTTTATGGATAACAAACGGATATTCTGTGTATGTTTTTAAAAATATCTATATATATTTTTATATAATTTACAATTGATAGTTGTTTCGCAAGAGTTTAAATGTTTTTGAGAAATCACTAACTGATAATTTGCATTCATTGTTAATGGGGGAATAAAGACCCATTCTAGCTTTTTTCTCATCAGACCGTGTTGAACGCTTATATGTTCTAATTATTTATTAATAATGTAACAAGTAGGTTAATTAAATGTCACCATTAATGTGCATTGAAAGGTCGTACCATTTACCATTTTCAGTTATACCATATTAGTTTAAAAGATTTGTGCAACCACTTAGCATGAATCGTGGGTACAATTTAGTTATATTAGTATCTAGGTAATAATTAGCATGAATCATAAGTATAATAAATATCAAAATTCAAATTTTGGTAAATAGTTATATCCCATTTTATTCTATACAGGTACAAAGAAAACCTTTGATGGTATTTCATTTAATATATGACAACAAATTAATGCACCTCTTTCCTAACGATAAAAGAACATATTCACCACCTATAAGCTACCAATTACAATGTATTTCTTTATTTCAATCCCGTTTCCCAAACAAATTAAAATAGATTTCAAAAATTTGAATATCACTCCATATGTATTTTCCAGTTCCCATATATTACTGCCAAAACATGTATATTTATTACTATGAATAACACATCCCAAAATACAACAAAAAAAAATTAAAACTTATTAGCACATACGCAATAATAACTTATTACTGTTTCATTCAACTTTTTTTTTTCTTAAAAAAATAATAATAAAAAAATCCTTCTTTACTTGTCCAGTGCATCACATATTAATATTAAACTAAGTAACTTTTCTAAAATGAATAAGCCATATATAACATTACCATAACAAGCAAATGATATTAATCAGTAAAATTTAAAAACTACACGACATATGCAGTTAAAAAAAGCTAAACTAAACATACCAAATATAGTAAATAATCACAATGTTTTTTTTTTTAACAAAAAGTTACCATAACACAAAATCAAAACCAAAGCGGCAATCTTTTTTTCGAAAATGAAAAACCCAATTACATACTTCAAACCATACCATCAATCTCCAGGATACGAATTTTCGAAGGAGGAGCTATTCACGTAAGATCATCGTCGCCTGGTTCCGATTGATCTTTATTATAATCAATATCTTCGTCATTGCCAAAAAATGTATCCGAGTTGTTTAGTTCTTCATTTTCTTCTCTCTCCAGATAAATCATGTCCTCCACCCAAGGTAGTTCCTTGTGATCCACCCCATTGCCATGTTCAGTGTCCTGTCGTCTACATCATCTCCCATTTTATCACTTTCATCTCCATTCTCGTCTGTATTCTCGAATTCATCATCATCGTTATCCTCTACGTCAGCATCTATGTTTACATCATGCATCGCTTGTCTAATGGTGTATTCATCGTTCTCAACCCTGGTGGGATGTTTGTTCATTCATCTGTTGGTGCTTATTTGGTTCTAGAATGGGGGCAAAGAGTTTAATCTCTTATGAGATCTACCATTAATATGGGACATAATTGTTCCTACATATTCATTTCATTCTTTGGATATGATTATTAACAGCATTAAACCCATTTAAACTAGTTGATGATTGTCCAATGGTCGTGACGGTTAGTCTTCCGATGTGACGAGTCAAAAATGAAGGGTCGCAATAGCTGTTTGGTTATTTCAAAACAATTAATCTTCATTCATTGAAAGTCGGCGTGGTACAAGGTACCATTATACATTTCTAGTGTCTATTATTATTGTTCCTTTTATTGTTTTTAGGATTTAAAAAAAAGACGTTTCAAACAGTAATATTGATTCCTTTATCTAACATATATATGATAAACCAAACATATAAAAATACTAAACACTAAAACTGTTTGTATTATAATATATGAAATATCTTTGATTATAAAATATATCGAAGCATATTACGGAGAAATAGCAGATTCAATAAAATATTTATTGTATTTTTGATATTTTTTAAATCAATTAACTTATTTTTAATTTCACTTTACAATGAAAAATATTTATAACATCACCATTGTTTTTCAAACGTATATATAATGATCACATGTATCAGTTTGTTCCTTTATAAAAATTATATATGGTTGTGATAAAAATTTTATGGTCTATTTTAAACAGATTTAAATGTAAACTTTTATTGCTTAATAACTATATCTGATTTAAAGATTTTATTAAGTATATATATGTATATATATATATATGGTAGGATTAGTATAAATCTATTAATATTTTAATAGCTAGTTTTATTAAACAATATATCCTAATTATATATACATTAATTGTAATTTTAAATGTTAAGGTGGTGTTTGGTTAATGTTTCTAGACAAGTTTTTAAAAATTTGGTGTTTGGTTAAATGTTTTGAGTAGGAGATTTTATGTTGAAAAGTGAATTTGGTTTTGTTTGACTTTTTTTCAACCAATGAAAAAAAGGCATAAAAAATTTCAAAAAATAGTCACAATGGATCTTATTTTATAGATCTCGATGAGTAGGTTTCAAATATATATTTTTTCTTATTTTTGAATTTTTGGATTTAAAGTTATGGCGTTTTAAAAAAAAATTAGAGAGAGAAAGTATAGTGAAATAAATTTTGGGAAATGTGAAAGTAGAGTTGATTTTAAATTGTGTTTTGAGAAAAAAATTTAAAATCTTGTTCAAAAATAGCAACCAAACACAACCTAAGCAATCCATGAAAAAATCCATATATAAAAAGATCAATCAATAGTAGTTTCTTTGTTTAAGACATATGGGTAATTCTGTCTTTCGAACAGCTCAATAATTAGGGAATTAGAAGAATTAAGGAAATGAGGACTAAATACTAATATCTATATCTTCCTTGTCCTCACAACTAATTAGTTTAGAAAGGAGGGGTGTAATACTAAATGCCCCTTAATCTTTTTACTCCACTTCAAAAAAAATTGCTTTTAAATTTGACACTAAATTACCATGCCTTAAATTTGTAGAGTCACCCCTACAAAGACTCTCGTTCCATCCGTCACTATTTCCGTTTAACCCAAAAAATAGAACCCTTAAGAAAAGTTTCTCTCCCATTCGTATATTGTCAAAATTTTGTACGTGCATTCAAAATTATCCTTTTTTAACTATTGAACTATTAGTATATTGCATTTTATTTATTTTTTTCATTTTAAATTGCGTCTATACGTGCATAATAATATCGCTTGTGCATCAATTTCTAATTTAAAAAAGATATTTTTTTTTATAAAAGCAACTAAAAGTCTGTTTGGATTTAGGGAATGGAAGGAAAGGAAAAGAAAATAGGAGGAAGGATTGTATTTCATTTGTTTTAATATATTTATAAGAGGGAGTGGAGAGGAAACGGAGAGAATGGGAGGGAGTGTCAATCCCCTTTATTCCTTTATTTTGTTTCCTTTTAATATTGGGAGGATTGGGAGGGAAATGAAAAAATTTTAATGAATTATTTACCATATTCCAAATTTAACCTTAATTTGTTAATAATATATTAAATCACATTCCTTTCCTTTCTTTTCTTCTTTTTATCCAAATATGATTTATTTTCATTCTATTATTTTCCATCCTTAGCTATCCAAACGATAATAAAATTAAATTCATTCATTTTCGTTCTATTCTATTCATTCCCCTCTTAATTAAACATTTTCGTTCCATCCCTCCCCTTCAATCCAAACGAACTGTAAATACTAGCTCACGGACTTAAAGGTGTCAATCATGTCGTGTTACACAGGTTTGTGTTGTATAACCCATGTTAACATTATTAAAGAGTTCAACACTAACAAAACACGATTAACTAATTGTGTCAAAAAATTTAATAATTACAAACAAGACCCTAACATTTGGAAAGTTACAAAAAGGTCCGTAAAACTTTGTGTTGACCTAAAAGTCATTAATCTTGTTTTGATAATAACAATAACATTAATCATGTGTAATTTAACTAAGTTGATGTTTTAAGTATAGCCACAAATACTTTTATCATACGTGAGCAAAATCGTCAAACCAGAACCGAGATCTTTCTCCTACAAGTACACAATTTCATTAGCCTTGCATCACACACAACAACATGATCAAAGCATATCCACAATGACAAATCAATAAGGATCATAGCTCAAAGCAAGTGAAGAACCGAAGAAACTTTCTAAAGCCTCGAAGACTCGTTTGCTTTATAAATTGAGTGAGTGCTTCAGATCTTTGTGAAGTTTCTTGTTTGATTGTTCATATAGCTCATATACTTTGATATAGCATTCTTAGATTGATCAAAATCAAGTTTTAATCAAAATTCTTTCAAAACATCATTCTTGTAAAAACTGTTTTAAAATAAATTCATATTAAATCCAAATGATCATATTTTAAGTTTTTCCGAAAATAGGTATCTTAAGAACATGTTTTTGAGATCCCAAAACATTAGAATTAATTTTGGAGCTAAAATGCAAAAGTCCAAAATTTGGGATTTTGGCTGGTAAGACAGTGCCCATCAGTCAACTGATGAGCCTTGCTCAGTCGACTGATAGCCCAGAAACTAGCCATATCTTGTTCCAAAATATATATACTCATCCTAGACACTTTTCAAATCACCTTGAATCATTTTTACACTTTATTCTTCATCTACTTCAAATATTCAAAGATTGAAGAACACATTTTGATCAATCATTCATTTATTGTGCTATTTATTATGATCAAACTTGATAACTTCTAGTGTGAGCTTCATTTTATATTTTTTAAACACTTGAGAGTTATTGTATTGGTATGTATCACCGCAAACAAATCATTCTTCATTTCTAAAAAGAGTTTGTCTCTTTGTAAAGCAAGAGAGCATATCCTATGAGAAGTGTAGTGAGTATAGCTACATTGTGAGTGTTGTGTGTATAACAACATTTGTATTGAAGTTTGATCTTCACCCGAAGAAGAATGGATAGTAAAAATTTTAGGGGGACACTACTCGAGCGCAGACATATGGTCTAACAAATCGAATCACGTGAACAAAAAGTCTTGGAGCTTGCAGTTTCATCTTTCTACACTTTATCTATCCTTTATTGTGATTGCTCAATATTGATTTACATATTTCCTTGACTATTCTTATTGTAATTGGATTGTATTGATTTACTCATTTCTTTGATTATCCTTATCGAATTTTTCATTAGTTATAATTACTTAAGATTACTTTTTAATTCCGCATTTATTTCGATAAACCCTATTCACTCCCTTCTAGGGTTAATATCCGACCAACACTTTGTATTAGGACAAGGGAAAAGATAATCCCCCTCCTCGTTTATATTATGGCTCCACCACTAACTATTGATAACCATGATTCAAAATAACAAATAGTGAACTCACAATTACCATAATGTGTGCACAACAAAGGGCTAGATTTCACGTTTATGCGGATCGAACCCATGACCTCCTTATTAGAAGGGTAACAATCAGTAAATGATGTCTTTGGCTAAACCAAACCAAATAATTACAAATTCAATATGTGTGATATTTTTAATCTTTAATTTTTGATAATGTAAAACAAATATATAATTAAAAACTGGCAAAAAGAACTATGTATTTATAAGGCAGTTACTGTGATCTTTTCATATATATTCTACATTATTCAAAATAGAGAGTTGAAATTGAAATGGCATTGGCCTAAGAATTCTAGGCTCCTTTGCTTTTTTCAAATTTACTTTAGGCAGCCAAGACGGGAACTGGGATAACATTATTGTTCATTCCTATTTGGTTTTTTTTATCGATCTAGTGAGAATAACGTGATTCTTTACATTCCCTGTAAGTCTGGCCTATGGTGTGTGCCTATGTGTTAGAGTTGCCTACCTGTTTAACCTTATAACTGACAAGGGAAAGAACAGTCCCGCTTAACAACATTGTTTAACCAAATTGGTGAAATTTACGAAACTAAAGATTCGTTAAGATCGGGGATTAAGATCAATAGGGAAAGTATTAGGCACCCTTATTGTAACACCCCTCCCTTAATTAACATGATTAAACACTGCACTTAAGTCAAGATGCGTTACTAACCCATCATAGACTTAGTTATAATGAGTTAACATTTGAAATTTTACGTACAATAACCACCAAGTGTTGAGTTCACACGAATGCAACATGAATATTATGAAATCTTATTATACACAGCAACACACAACGTGAGTACTACAGTAGGCTATTTGTAGCTAGGCTTAGTATATACAAATTTATATAACAAATAAAATTCGATATAAAAAAACTTCTAATGCTCCCATGCTCGTCTTATAATCCTCAGTTGAGATCCAAGTAACCTAAAATGCTTTTATAAAAACCGGGGTGAGCTTAATGCTCAGTAGGGGGAAATAATGGATATAATTTAGAAACAAATTATTCAATTCAAATATATATTAATCATTATTGGCATAGCACAAAATATATCTTAATATTCCACTTTAGTTACAGTCATGTTATTGGATTTTACCACAATGCTATAGTTATCATATGATGCATAATTTCAAATATAAAGCATACCATGTATATGTAATATCACCTGAACCTCGATTATAGTGTCAACCCATCTCCATAAAGAAGATGAATCTATAATATTGGATGTAAAATCCAACCACTAAGATAGAATAGATCAATACGTTACCATGCCGAATTTGAAAGCCATAGCTAATGTTCATAATCCGACCTTAGGGATAACATAAAGTAACCACATCGTTCCGCCACATCTATATATAATGATTATGCCTTGCCAAGTCTAAATTTCAGGGCTATTCACTACAAGCACTAGACGATCCTCCTTACTACCTTCCAAAGGTTTAAGGATTTTTAACCCTAGAGTAGTGAGCTTTACTTATTTCATATTGGCAAGCAATACTATCAAGATGTTGAGTGTGCCATTTTGGGCTTATACTGCGAATTAGATTTTTTGATACTATCATAACCAAGAAGAATCAATGATACAACGAATATAGATAATCACCGCATAGTCACTAAGAATACCATCACATCATGTATTGCAAGTTAATCCAATAAAATAATCCAAAGGAGTCCATAGCTCAGGGAATATAGATGATCATTACAATAATCCCATAATAGAAATTAATAGCTAATTCAATTCGACGAGAGAACTAACCAAATTCATACTAATGAGATGTGATATACTCTCTAGCAACATGTGAGATAACATCAGTTGTCGGGTTGACACGGATATAACCTACTTATGCATGCTCATATACAAAAGATGCCACATCTATATAATAATGATTTTCTGCATGCATGAATTCCTTAATTCACCACTAAATCAATATGCATTCCAAGTTATGAGAAAAGTTGCACCAACCTTATACAGCTCATAAGTTTAATTAAATTTAGGAAAATCATAGGATTATATAAATACATAATTGATTTGGTAAGTTTCCCCCATCAACCATTTATAATGATGTTCCAAGCTTAATTAATTCACATTTATGGAAAATCTCAAGCAATTATTCTTAACATTTCATATATCTATAAAACATTACATGCAATGCCCAATTTAGTGATTTTCTTCACTAATCATGTTCCATTAACCATATTATTCATAATTGTGGCATAATTAACAAAATTCTTTGAACAAATATTATCATTAACGCATGCATGTATGCGTATAGACTTTAATCAACACATGCAAAACCTAAAAAAAGTGAACACTTTAAGAATTTAACAAATTAGTTCACAATAAACAAAATTAAACCCCTACCTCCAAGATCACAAGCTATTAATAAGAATTGGCAACGTGATTACCAAAATTATAAGCTTTTCCTGCAGCACCCATAAAGTTATTCCAAGTAAGATGATGAAGAAAATGAAGAAATTTTGTTAATTTCTAGCCAACTTGTCAAATTCCACCAAGATTCCACAAAGTTATAAAATTTTCTACTTAACCATTTCTCCCAAGGTTTTTGTTAAGCTCTCTAGAATTTTTCTTGGCTTAATGGAGCAAAATGAGAGATATGTATGAAAAATATTGTGTCAATGGCAAAATTTGGTCAACCCTTGTTTTACACAGGGCCATGATCGATCATGCCTTTAATAAAATAACACCCTCGAGAGCTCCACTTCCATAATTGATCATGCTTTAGGCATGATTTATCATGGCCTCTGTACATACATTAATTTTACCTTCCAACCCCAAATTTTAGCTTAAACTCGCTTAAAGCAAAGCTTGACCCAATAATACTTTTAGGGTTTTGTTCTAACGGTTAACGGTTCCCGAAGAACGTTAGAACCGTTTTTGGCCGGTTCCCGATTATTACGGTTCTAACGGTTCTACGGTTCCAACGGTCTCCCAAGAACCGAACCGTTAGACCGGTTCGGTTCCACTTTCGGTTCTGAAAAAAAAAGCTAAAAACCGAACCGTTTTTAATTTTTGGTTCTCGGTTCCGGTTCTTATCATTTAGGACAAGAACCGAACCGGTCCCAGCCCTAACTATATGGATGCTTGTACACATATATATGGAAAAGTTTAAGAAAGGACCTTAATTTAAGGATCTTATTTATGAATCGGGCCATTTGACACGCTTTTCAATGGATTTTTAATGAAATTTGGCGGGGATGTTTTTCATCATTTTTAGATCATCTCCACTAAATTTTATCAAAAACATTCAACCGGGAAATGCGTAAACTACAAGATTGAAAAATATTGGTCCAGAAATAGATATATAAAATCCAATATTTTTTCAATCCTATAGTTAACCCACTTCTCGGTTGAATTTTTTTATGAAATTTGGTGTAGATGTTCTACACATGATGAAGAACATCACCACCAAATTTTATCAAAAAATTCCATCGGGACACATGCTAAATGGTCCGGATCGTAAATAAGATCCTTAAATTAAGGTCCTTACTTGAAATGCACCTTATATATATACATATATGTGTGTGTATCCTAATCTGGTAATGGCTTCGTTGCATTCCATTGGCTGATAACGGTGTAAGTTTGATTACTTTGGTAAATTAGGACTGAATGGTTTGATATGGAAAGCATATTTAAAAAATTATAGTTTTAGCCCTTAAAGTTTAAAAAAATTACATATAGGGCCCTAAACTTTAAAAAACTGCACTTTGACCCTTGAGAGTGGGAAAAGTCCAATTTATGTGCTCATTATGTTCGTGTGGGTTTTTATGTAAATATTGGGGTCAAGATTGCATATTTACAATAAAAGTCCATAAACTTCCAAAAGGCCTTCGAACTTTAGTATATTACCAAAATGCCCCTGAATTAGATTGGCCCATGCCCTCTTTACTACATGGCTGTCCCACATTATAATGGTTGAGTGGGACAAGTCAATTCCAAATTGATTAGATAACTCAAGTGTCAAACCAACTCAATTGGGTTTAAAATGAACATGCAATATAATATTTGTGAAAAAAATGTACCGCTGTTAGTGTTTTTGTATGCGTGTATAAAGCTAACTATGATAAGTGGTGTAAGATTGTTATCTCTTGAAGAATTGAGAAAATGATGAAAAAGACTGACCGAGAAAACACCAACTTTTGGATCACTAGTTTGCCAAAACTCCGAGACCCCCCCTCCCTGCAAACTCCAACAATATGTGAAAAAACTAGAGAGAGAAACAATCTAGGGAATATGGGTGGATATGGAGATTGTGGATAGGTGAAATAAGAGATGGGTGGGATATATATTTATAGCCAAGAGAGGAGAGAAAAGAAATGTGCTCACCAACTTTCCCTAATTCAGGGGAGTTGTGAGCCAACATTGGCAAGAAACCGGTATGAGCCCTAAATGAGCCCTAAATGAGCTATACTGGTATACATGGCCTAATGTGTAAGAATTAACTTAGGCGTACTAGTTTGCACCCAAAATGGTCCATACTGGCACGCACGACAAAAGGTGAAATGTTGTTTTTTAGCCTTGAGGGTTGTGGAATGGGTATTTACATTTACTCTTTTCTTTTATTAAAAAAAGAGCTCACAACTTATTTTGAAAATTCCAAAATGCTAAAAAAATAAAATAAAATCCTTGCATTAACAAATACACTAGAATTTATATGTAAACTCTCAAAATGGGAAAAAAAACCAGGTAAATTCTGTTTTTTCCCTTTAATGAAGAAATTTATTTAACTAAATAAATAAGTTACGAAACAATTTCTCCTAATCGAGTAAATTGTTTTTATATTTTTAAAGGAACTTTTAGAATCCGGTTCTTAAAATATTAATTTTAAAGATTGCAGTCCAACTTCTTTTTTTTTTCTAAGGACTAAGAGACAAATATTGTGAAATAGATATTGCCTCCTAGAACTGTATCTTAAAAAATAAAATAAAACTATAAACTACATTAAAAAATGTTCCAAGTGAATAACTAGATCCTAATTTTTTTTTTACTTTTTTTTTGGTTGTGGTACGATGGAATGAAAAAAAAATTAAGGTATGGTATTTGAATTTCAACATTTAATGATACGGTCTACTAATTTTATTTTTTTAAAGGATGTTATCTCTTAACCATTGTATCTAGATTTTTTGGTCACATGCAGCGGCGAAGTCAAGAATCTAGCTGGGGGAGGGGGGTTGGAAATTACACAAAAACATACTTAAATCCATAGAATATAAACGTAAATATAATAGCATTAATAATAATACTTTATACAACTCAAATAGCGAATGTGAACAATTACGAGAAATTACAATAATATAGCACAAATAAAATACCATTAATGATAATATTATGCTATTAATCAAGAAACACAACTAATATTATACAAGTAATCAAGAAATATAATTATACCTAGTATTAAAAAGTACATTTATGAAAGGATTTACCACATTAATGTTGAAAAAATGGGTAAAAATACCATTTTTCGAGCAATTTCGAGGTAATTTTCAATGAGACCTTACACTCGGTTGTGAAAGGTTATTATAGATTCTTGTTATCTTTCATGAGGATATCGAAATCATTTATTTTGGTTGCTCAAAATGGTTATGGGGTGAATGAGAAATTGTCACTCAAATTAAGCTACTTGAGATAGAAAAATAGAATGAAAATGGGCAAGTCTTGTTGGATTATTTTAATTTGGATTAGCATAGTCAGTTTTATTTGTTTCTATTGTCTAGTGCTCAGATTAATTAGATATCAAACATTATAGTATATGTATATATATATATTGTTATTAGTCCCAATTATGTGATCACTCATGTTAATATTTATTGGTGTAACAACCCGCCTAACTAGTAGGTGTTAACGAATGCTGTATTAAATTAACAGGATAGAGATAAATGATTTAAAACGAAAATATACACCAAGTCTGAGAAATCTAACAAAAATTCGGCATTAAGTATTCGTAACTTAAGGAAAAACCATCATGTTAGAGAAACACAACAATTTCGAAATACACCTTAAGTGGATTACAATCCAAATACAAAATAGCCTGATACAACAAATCCACATAACTTCCACAAGCTAGAATCAAAATACAACCAAGTTACACAATACAAATAAATACGTCCATAGAAAATCTAATGTTCCAACATAATTGAAGATTATAATACTCAAAAGAACAGAGATGAAACAACAACTAAAATCCATAGAGACATCAGAGGCTACTCTAAGATGAACTTGGACCTGAGCCACGATCTCTACCCGAAACACGGAGTGTACCTGAAAGAAAAATGAGGGAATGAGCCATGACTGGCCCAGTGGAAACTATAGGAAAAGGGAAAGTACGATGCATGGGCTTGTAACAATAGAATGATTTGCCACATTAAATATGTTATCAAGAATTTGCCAACATATACCACTTTATAATAAAAATCCATTTATTATATAGCCAATTACGTCAATTGCTATCCACGTGAAACTCTCACGATAACTGCACACACGTCCATCCGACTCCTCTTCCTTATCGGCCTAATACCGGTACTAGACGGATTATAACACTCGCATACGCACCCTATCTAATCCACGGGTCTGTGCACTGGTAACTAGATTTTTGGCACCCCATCTATACCATAGGTCTGTGCAATAGTAACAACACAAGCATTTCTATACCAATGCTTATCCGGTTCCAACAACCTCGATATCTCACCGAAATTGATTAAATTTTTCAAAAGCATTTTCCAAAGGTTGTCTTGTGTATTAACAATGTTAATCAATTAATACAACTCAATATGATATCCAGATAACCCAATAATAAATCATTTCATCAGTTTAAAAGGGATGTCTCGTGAATTACCCAACACATTACGATAATAACATGATTTCCAATGATTTCGTAAACTAATAAATGAGTAGAAATCACTAAACAATTTAGAATCATCATCAAACTTAGAGTACATGTCTAATAACAAGTTAAAAGTAAATTAAGAGTGTTTTATATTCCTGGAAATTCATCAAATTAAGTAGAAATGCAAAGTATTAGACATGTGTTTGATGATTCTAGCCATTTCGGGGCCAAATTCTCAGTTGAGTACATAAATATGAACATGCAAAACAATCAGCCAACATATCTATCAATTATAACTCATAAACCATCAACAACAAAGCCCAGAAAGTTCAATAAGTGATTACACAGCTTGCATGTAAGAGGAAAGCATGAATTTGGTATCGAAATTTAGTGTTTTCAACTCAATCAACTCAAACTTTCGGAAATCAAAGATGAGAGGAGAGTTCCCACCTGGAAAGTAGAAGAAAAGGGCAATGGTGACCTGAGTTGAGCTCTGATAATCTCCAAGTCGAGTAAGCGACACGGAAAAATGTAGAGAATGAGAAGGAGAACAGAAATTCTAAGCTTTTCGGTAGAGAAGCTTGAGTTTGAGCTAAGAATCTTCAATAATACACCAAGAATCACCCTCTCTCTATCTAAAAATGACCTGAGGTCTCTCATCCTCGAAACTGAGCTGTAATGGTGGAGAAATGGGTTTAAAATGGGTTAAAGCAAAGTCAGGGTGATATAAACGATGCTACAAAAATTACACTGCGGACCGGTCTTGGAAAATTGAATATCGGTCCGCCACCAAAGAAATCCCAAAATTATATACTGCGGACCGGTCTACCAAAATGGCCATACCGATCAGGCTCTAACCTGGACTGGGGGATTTAAACTCAACCAAAATGAGTTCAAACTTGCCCAAATTGAATCTGATAGCGACGGAACTAATCACAAACTTAAAATTGCTAATTAAGGAATTAAAAACACAGGGTGTTATAATTGGGATCATTGTAAAGCACTTTAATAAATAATAATGTGGGTAGGCCTTGTGTGGGCTTATTATAATGGGTAAGTGAGCCCATTTAGTTTAACACAGGGAAAGGCCCCTATTTCTTTCCACTCTGTAGTATAATTGTCCCATTGAGATTACACAAACCCTACAAGCTTAGTGGAATAGAGATAGTTTATCTCCTCAATCACAGACTTTGAAACACGGCATCCATGGACTCATCTATAACATGTAGTTCTTGATTCTAATGCTAATGCGTAATATGATTGCTTATACATGTTATAATTTGGGATTATTACTCGGAATAATTATTGCAATATAGATCTGTCCTTCAATTGGCATCAGAGGAGTTTTATAATCCTAATTGGTGGCTGTTAATAACATCAATCACATTCAGAAATCAATTTTACTGGTTTATAATCCTAATTGGTTTAATGCTGTTAATAATTGTTATTTTATTGTTGATTCCATTGTTATGGTTACTATTATCATAATGCCCTATATATATATGTATTCTTATAAAAAAAATAAAAAGGAAGAGACGCAACTTCCATAGATCTCCACTCAAAATTTTTCTTTGCAACCTTCAATAGATGAAAATTGATATGTTGAGTTATTGCTCCCTAAATTTCGGTTTAAAATAAATCAAAATCCCGTATTTTAACATGGAAATTAGCCAAAAAATAACTCATAAAATAAACAGCACCGCATGCAGAAAATTGTTAGGGATGATGAACAGTAGCTGTAGCCCCACTCGCGCAGCCCGCGTGTGGTGGCGCGTGCAGCTGTGTTTCGGCCCTTTTTTTTATTTTGTTTCCATTTTTTGAGCTCCATGCGCCTAATTATAGATATAGTAATTTTGAAGTATTTTTTTTTCTTTTATTCGATTAATAATTTACTCTTTTTTTAGTATTTAAATGTTAAGTATAAATATTCTACTCTCGGAATTTTACGTTGAAAATTTTTCTATGCATTTCTAGCATTATTAGCTACCTTATATGTTCTGTACTCTCCCTAGTAATGATGTTTGGTTATGGAAATAATTTTAGTATTGTTACATGCTCGTAACTTTATTTAAATGTTGTTTAATTTTTTGGAACTGTTTTGGCATGGTTGTGAGCTCACATATCTTGAGGCCAATTGTGAAAAAATGTCAGGATACGTTTTCAGGATGAGCTATCTCTAGGAAAAGTGTCAAATATACACTTACAACTACCTCGACTATGGAAGCAGAATATATAGCATGTTTTATACGGACCTAAAATTAAATTTTAAATTCTACAAAAAGGTCCTTATATATATAGTTTTATCCCTTACACTTAGATACTTTTAAGTATAAATTTCTACACATAAGTCTATATATATATATATATTTTTGGTCATAAAATACCCCATATATAGTAAAAAATTTCAAAACCAAGTGGGAGCGCTTGCCCCTACATGGCTCTGCCCCTGGTAACATCTACAATATTTGTGAAACCGAGATTTCTTGGTCGTTGGTGCCGTATTGATAACCAACAAATCACATATATTGAAGTATTGTATCTGCATATTTGAATACTTGCCAGAAATAAATAAAATACTTAAAGAGTTGCATATATACATATATATTAAAATTGTTCCTAGAGCACATCATAATCTATTAACCTATACTATATAGTATTATGAAGGAAGTAGTAACATTAATTTCTTTTATTATATTCTTAATAGAAGTGATATTCATTACTTTTCTTATATTCTTAATGCTAATAGAATAATAATCGTAACATTTTTTTTAATTTACTATTTAGTATTATGGAGCAAGTAACATCATTTATTACATTATTTTTAAAAATTGTCTTAAAATTAATAATATTATTTTCAGTTTGGCATAACAAATGAGTTGTATTTTCTATTATTAATTAGATTGAAATTAATGTCTTCTTGAAAACAATAAAATAAAGTTGCAAAATTAATTTAAAATGGAGGTTATTCTCTTTAATCAACATATTTAAGTCAATTATTTATACAATATATTATATTTAATTATATGTCATATTAAAATTATAAGAGTGTTTTTTTAAGATTCAAATATGCACATTTTATATTTTCTCTAATTGATGGTTATTTGCATTTGTATATATAATTATTTTTGTTAAATTATATAATATTATCTACACATTGTTAAGAAATTTAGAACTTCTTTGATTATCCTCTAATTTACGAATTACACAATTTAAAATTGCTTGATTTGTGAATTATCTAATTTAAATGTTTAAGTGTAAAAATGAATTAGTATATAAAGTCGTAAATTTAAATTAATATCTAAGATATTAAAAAAAAAAACATACATATATAATTAAAATTGTATAACTTATAACTATTGTATAAATTTATTTAAAAAAATCATACCATAATTTTTTATTAAAATAATCATTTTATTATTTTATAAATAAAATTATTATAAATAAAATAATTTACGCAAGCAACCAACGTATTAAATAAATGACATGGGTTGTTAATTAGTATGGGTAAAATCCAGAATTCACTTACAATGCGTTTGGATTGAAAAGAGGGAGTGAAAAGGAAATGATTAATCATAAAAGAAGGGAAAGAAAAAGAATAAAATAAAATGAGTTTAATTTTATTATTTTTTAAATTGCTAAAGAGAAAAAAAAAAGAAATAAAAATAATTCTGTTTAATTAAAAAGAAAGAAAAGAAGAAAAAGAATATAATTTATTAAAAAAAATTAATTATTTATTAAAAATATTTTATTTCCTTCTTAATCTTTTTAATATTAAAAAAAAAAAAGTAACGAAATAAAGAGAACCTCCTTCCGGTTCTATTCTATTCTATTTAAATATTTTATCTAAACAAAGAAATGAATCCCTCCTCTTTTCCTTTCCCTTCCAAATGCGCCCCATTTCTGAAAACAGGCGAACAGATGAGTGAGGATTAACCAGCTCTCTCTATCGCTGTGTGCGGAAGTTCACCATGACCACAATAAGGATGATAGGCAAGCAACTTCAATTTTTTTCCTAAGAATTTCATATAATCTTTAGCTAAGCCCTAAATGTGTTTTTGACTGACCATCTCTCTCTTTTTCTCTTGGATTTGAATATTAAGACATTGCTGTTAACTTCACAGGTCAGTCAATCTACTACACACATTCTTTGTTTACCCTAATTGATTGATTCGTTCGCTCCGCAATCCTAGTAAATTCACACTTTGAGTCAAATTCTTATGTTTGGCATGCCAGATTAGGAGAGGAAATATATATATATATATATATTTTGACAGAACAAAAAAAAATTCCTATCACATGTTTGTCAGTCAATCCACTACACACTTTCTTTATTTACCCTAATTGCTTGTTTAGTTCGGGTTTTTGTTCGCTCCGCAATCCTAGTAAATTCATACTTTGAGTCATAGCCTTATGTTTGGCATGCCAGATTAGGAGAGGAAATATTTTTTTTTATTTTTTTTGACAGAACAGAAAAAAAATAAAAAAATTCCTCACATGTTTGTGAGTCAATCTACTACACGCTTTCTTTGTTCACCCTAATTGTTTATTTGGTTTGAGTTTTTGTTCATTCCAGAATCTTAAAGTAGTAAATTCATACTGCGAGTCCTATGTTTGGCATGCCGGATTAGGAGATGGGATATGATTAAATTTCCCTATCACATCTTTGTCAGTCAATCTACTGTACACTTTCTTTGTTACCCTAAATGTTCATTTGGTTCAAGTTTTTGTTCGTTCCAGAATCTTAAATTAGTAAATTCATGATGTGAGTCCTATGTTTGGTATGCTAGATTAGGAGAGGGGATATGATTAAATTTCCCTTGCATGTTTTTCAGTCAATCTACTACACACTTTCTTCGTATGCCTTAACTGTTAGTTCGGTTCAAGTTTTTGTTCGGTCCAGAATCTTAAATTTGTAAATTCACACCGTGAGTCCTATGTTTGGCATGCTAGATTAGGGGAGGGAATATGTTTAAATATTCCTATCACATGTTTGTTGCAACTCCGGATTGGATAAAGTACCGGATAGATTATCTTAACTTGATGGTTAAGGTGGGATTATTTAATCCAGAATGTTTATCCAGTGTGCCAAACGGAGAAGTTAATGTGAAATTACCAATTTAAGTTTTAGGAAGGGAAAAAAAAAACTCAAATCAAACGAGCACCGATGGTAATCAGATGCTCATGTTTGTAAGAAGAGTTTTTATTGTTGTTCTGTTTCTTGACAATTTCAAATCAAACACACTACTACAGATAATATGTTCAAAGGAATATATAATGGCAAGCAGTGCCACATACCAGATATTGCAGCAGTTTTGACTCGGGCTTGGACTGCTGGTGTCGATCGAATAATCGTAAGAATCCTCCATTCTCTCTAACACTTTCTATAGCTGTTACGCATAACTAGTGACTCACTGGCCACTGCATTGTTGTCTATCTATCAATACTACGCCTGTTGATATAATGTGTCCTTCACGCTTCGGTGACTACAATTAAAATATTTGTTTAAGATGGGACTCGAACCATGACCTTATACCTAAATAACAAATAATATTACTGCTTGACCAAACATCATTTGATGTGCTTATTTTGTTTTAGATATACATACTGTCCTGAATTATTAGATATCATATTGTACATGTGTTGAGCGGGCTCTGAGGCTAGTTTGTATACTTTCTTTTGTTTTTGTTTGATTATACTTCTGCTTGAATTGTCCTTTCTTTCCCAAACTGTTTTAGTTTCTTGTAGAATGTAGCAACCATAAGTTTAACTTTTGAATATTATTTGGTCCGAGATGTCTAATTTAGAATGGTGGAGTTGAGCTCTCTTGTGGATGTAAACATAGAAGACAGCATAAAGGGGTATTTGATTTGCCTACAAATGCAATGCTTTGTTAGACAACAAAAAGAGTAGCAATGTTGTCATCAGTCCTGTGGTTAATCAGGGTTAATATTAAATGAGTTAACAGTAAGTGAGTGGGAAGTTAGAGAGTTCAGGTAGTAGTGGGACTAGTTTATAGGGCTTATATCTATATCTATATATCTTGTCTTTGTCTTGTAAATGGGCGGATAATATTTGAGTAAAATTGTGGTTGTTGCTGCCCTAAAGCATATTTAGTTTTCGTTTCTCTGGTGGTATAAGAGGGTTTGATCTTGTCCCATCTTCCTCAATTTTTCATTGTTATTCATGTCAAACTGCTGAATTTGAGTTAGGAGACTTCAGCCAAATTGCAATTAATTATTGATAGGTATTTTGAGGTGTACAAGGGGATAAAAGAGGAATTGGAAGTGAGATGTTGTGCTTGTGTCGCAAATCCTGATTCGATGGAGGAATTTCAGAGTCAAGGACGTCGGTACTTGACCGATCTCTTTGACATTTTCGTAGAGAATATTGCGGTGGTCCCTTTGGAATCTTATAGTTCTTCGGCATATAAGTATATAACCTTTGTGATTTCTTTCCAATTATAAAGGAAGTGTTATGAACCCAAATTAGTCCCACACTCCCACATGGAAAAAGAGTAAATATGGGAGTAGTAAATAGAGCCCATGGGCACCTTCCCTTGCAAGCCAGTTCGTAACAAGTGGTATAAGAGCGGGCACCTTGCTGGGTATGGGACCGGATGTAGTGTGGTTGAACTATAGCATGGGAATGGGACCAAGCACCCGGGTATGGGACTGGTAGATGATACGGAGCACCTGGGTATGGGATCGGACGTAGTGAGACCAAGCTACTGCTCGGGCCATCCAACTCGAAAGGCAAGGGGCAACCTATGGAGGGGTTGTATTCGTGATGCAACCTACAAGTTGGATTAAAATGGCTTGGCATTTGTGATGCCAAACCATTGAATACTGGTACATGAGTGAAGCTGCCAGGGTGGAAAGGAGTTAGCATTGAATACTGGTAAATGAGTGGAGCCGCTAGAGCGGAAAGGGCTACCTCCGGATCAGTGTCGGTAGAGTGGGCCGCCATAGAGCAAGCCATCGTGGATGACGGTTGCAGAGCACGCTGGAATGTTATGAACCCAGAGTAGTCCCACATGGAAAAAAAGTGTAAATCTGGGAGTAGTATATGAAGCCCATGAGCACCGTACCCTTGTAAGCCAGTTTTTAGGGCAAGTTCTACCCATGGGTTCGTAACAGGATGATACACAATTTGAGGGTATTAACTTCTTTAAAAATGAGAGATTGGACAAGGATGGAAGAATACAAGTTGTTCATCCATTTCTAGAGCCATATGTGAAACAACTTGGCACTCCAAGTTTCGTAATAAACAATGAAGAAAAAAGTTCAATTTGGAATTAAAGCTGCCATATTATTACTGTGTTTATTTTGGAAAACACATTGTATTTGTGATTTGCTACAAAGACATGGAAGCGGGGTGGCCTCCACCAATAATACATATTTTGTATAGAACGAACCTTGAAGTCTTTGAGGGCAAGGTTAAGATTGAAGGGGGCGAATGCTAGACCACAAAAGGTTATCAATGTAATCACGGATCTTGTGGTTAGTTAAGTGCTATTATTAGCGTACTGGTTAATATGAAATAAGTTAGTAGGAAGTTATAGAGTTATGGTAGCAGCGGGATGGTTTATAAGGCTTATATCTATATCTATAACTTGTTTTTGTCTTGTAAACGGCCAAATAATGTTTTGGTAAAAACTACGGTTGTTGCTACCCTAAAGCAATTTTTAGTTTCGTTTCTCTGATTTTTTGCAAGTATTCTATCATGCTTATTCTTTTCCCGTTTGACGTGTGATATATATTGATGTAAATCGTGCTTGTGACAAGCAACGATCTAGTATGCGTTGCACAAGAAGAAATTGAAGAGTGAATAAGGAAAAGGTTATGCTAATAATTCTTACTCTAGATAAAACATTATTGAACTCACAAAACTCGGATTTCTGCTGTGGAGTACCCGACTATCTACAGTATACTAAGTCCTAACCAGACTTGGGATTCTTAATTCCTAATGAATCAGAATTCTTTATTTAGACAGTTAGACAACTAATCTAAACCTATTATGATAACGTTGTCTAGCTCTATCCTAATAAGCAACCCTAACCAAACTAGGACTAAAACAAATACCGAGCCTTATGGAATTCCTAACCTTTTAGAATATCTACAAGACTACAACTAAAGTAAGGAAAATAGTAAATAAAATTACATAAATAGAATATTTAAGTTATTAATATCTGGTTTGCATCATATGTAATAGCATATCTTTCGAACATGTACAGATGCTTTAGAGGGTCCACTGGTAGAAACAAATACCGGTCTGGGCCAACTAGTCTGGGGCATGTGGGCAACCCATTAATCACCTCATTTAGAATAATTCCACCTTTAGGCGATATGATGGCCTAACCATTTCGAAGGAATAGAAAAACACAACTTTTGTTGGGACAGAGAATTCCTTAATGACCAATGAACCTTTTACCCAAGCAAATTTTGAACTGGTCCTCGATCGAGACCTAGTACCATTCTACCATGCCACTAATGTGCTACTGGGCACCCCACGTCATTTGACTTTAAGGACAAAATGTCCATACCTCTTTACCTCCGGTTCCACTTATATGGGAAAATCTGATCATTTTGTCAATTGATGTACGAAAAACTGGGTTTTGCTTTACTCAGCCTTATGCTATAAATTACGGCCTTGCTTGTCATTAACAATTTAACCCATCTCACCTACCTTGAGCAGTTTCACTCTCTCTCTCTCTCTCTCTCTCTCCATATATATATATATATATATTTCCTTGACCACTTGTAATTGTTTAGAAAACAAATCTTATAATACATGGGTAAACTCGACTTAACAAAGTACAAACGTCCCCCCAAGTTTCTTATTTTTTTTGTGTTTCATTTTGCACTAAACATAATGGATAAATATGGATGATGAAACAATGAGTTTGGAGTTGAATAATGATAGGGGTTGATTGTGGGATTGTTCATGTGGGTTCATTGTGTAAAAGCACTGTATTATTACTATAAAGCAGATTGGCTTTATGATTGCAGGTTACTGGTGGATCGCTTGAGGAGTCCAAGGAAGCTCTTGCTATTGCAGAAACAGATGGTTAGTCTGTTCATTCATTATATTTTCTATGTAGGGTCGGTTTGATAAAAGGACGTGGAAATGAAACTAATAATTTATGAGAAGTTTGGAAAAGAGAGGAGTGATTTGGTGAGATGTTCACCATCTTTTCCTTATTTTACATGGAATATTTTCTTACCCGCCACCCAAATAGTTTTATTCCATGGAAACCCCAAACAATAGTAGAACATTTCACCAAATCACTCATCTCTTTGTCCATCTTCTCATTAAAAATACTAGGGTTTTCAATCGATTTCCAACTTTTTTTAATCAAACGCACCGTTAACTGTTCAACTTTCTCTCTTGTTGTTCATTCTCTGCTAATTGGCCTTCTTATTGCGGCCATGAGTTGGGCTAATCTTATCAGTCTGTTATCTATGGCAATATGGCAGCAAGGCTATTTTGTACAGTTGGTGTGCACCCGACAAGATGCAAAGTGCGTTCTTGTCTTTTTGAATCTACATTCGTTAATTAATTTTAGCAAGTATCCGAGTATGTGCATATGGAGATGTTTGAAATTGTAGGCATCTTGTATTTCCATTTAGGAATTTGATGAGAGCGGGGATCCTGACAAACATTTTCAGGCACTTTTGTCGTTGGCTAAAGAGGGAGTTGAGAAAGGCAAGGTACGAATTATTGCTTGATTATATGAGGTAAACAATATTATCAAATTTTGATTGTTGAAAATATTTTATTCAACAGAATTTTTCCTTTGGTGACTTGATACTTATGCAACTTATTTGCTATGGAACTTAATTAAAGGAGCACTGTTGAGATGTGTGCAATTAAAAACCTTGCTTCGTGCTTATAGTATGTGCATATCAATCATTTGCAGTTGTAGATTCTTGATCTTATTTTTGATTTATAGTTGATTACAAAATGCGTTCATATTGTTACCTAAGTCATCATTGAATTTACTTTCTTATGCCTTGTTTTTCTAGCCACGAACATATCTTGAGTACAAAGTGATTTTTCATATTAATTATACAACTCTGCATTCTACACAAGGTGGTGGCAATTGGTGAATGTGGATTGGATTATGATAGGCTTCATTTTTGCCCATCAGAGATCCAAAAGAAGTAAGTGGTAGCTGGAAATGTTTTTTATTTTTTTCGTAGGGGAGAAGTATTGTGCTTCAAAAACTCAACGAGTCAGTTTTTTTCTTTATTTCGTTTTAAACGTTTTTGTTATGTTCTTCAATTCTGACGAATTTGCATCTCATTTAAATACTTCATATTGTTCGAAATAGGTACTTTGAGAAGCAGTTTGAATTAGCTCATGCTATGAAGCTGCCAATGTTTTTGCACATGCGAGCAGCTGCCGGAGATTTCTGTGACATTCTTGAACAAAACAAAGATAGGTAGATTCCCTTTTACCTCAACGTTCAGGCTGACATAGTGACATGTTATTTTCCCCTTTTAATTTGTTCAGGAAACTTTTTGCAAATGGATAAACTTTGTGTTGAAGTATTTGGACGTTTATTTTCCCTTTTTCCCCCCTCTTAGTACCCGTTTGTTTCAGGTCTTGGTTTATTCTTGGAATCCTAAATTGATAAATTCACACTAGAAGCCTCTTATAGTTCATGTCAAGAGGTTGAATTATAGGTTGACGAGGCTCAAACTTTCCATGTGACATTACTATTTTGGATTCCAGGAACTGAAAAAACTCGAGCCATACGGGCGCTTATTGTTATGTTTATGTTTTGTAGCCCTTTTATGTTTTTAGTATTAGGTCCATTTCAGCCCATCTATTCTATCATTGTAACCCTAATTTTGTGTCTAAATATATACATCTTGGCTTGCGGTTTTGAGTACAAAACAAAAAATATTCTTCTTAGAATCAAAGGAAACAACTAGTCCCCACACCCTAACAACACCCTAGCCTTCCGCCTTCCACTCTCTTCTTGTTGGCTTCCTCCCTAACCACTGTCTTCTTGGACTTGAGTTCAAAGAAGATTTTCTTAGGGGTTAAATAGCACAACAGCCTTTGCTACTTCGGAGATCCAGCACCTACGCCACCATCACTTAGTTCCAGCCTACAAGCCTCTGTTTGATCCTGTTTCTATTAGTTATGACTTATGATATATCTATTAGGACTTAGCACCGGAGGGTATGGTGCAAATCGCCTAAATATCTGTTGCTCTCTCTCTCTCTCTCTCACACACACACACACTTGATGCAATTCGGATACAAGTAATCTAAATGACAAAAATTAAAGAATGAATAGGTAGCGAAGTGGTCAAGAACCATATTGCGCTCGCTGTTAGTGAAGATTCGAATCCTATTGCTTGCGCTACAATGGAAACCTTTTTGTGAAATAAAAACCCTAAAGGGCAAAATTGGAAATAAAAAAAATCTGACATGGCTTCAATTACTGCCAAAATGGCTTCTGGCTTTATATATTAGTGTATATTTATATCTGGAAAAGAGACCAACCTGACTTAGTGATGTGCCACAACTTTATGAGCAAAGAGTCAACATACTGCTAGCTTTAGGCACAAAGATATTTGGTGAAACCAGCAGATTGAAATGTGGCTTCACTTAATTATAGGAAGCATCAACAGTTTCCTATAAAAACACAGAAATACTTAATGAAATCAAAGCAAACAGATCCAATCCCGTAATTTATCTCACCTCCTTGTAGAGAAGATAATATAACTAACACTAAAATTGGAAACTAAATGACATAATAAAGCTGATAAAAATATTTCTGTAGAGAGAGGAAGATTGACTTTCGTTTGGATTCCGAGGCCTTTGTTGCTTTTACTGGAAATACTTTTGAGCTATTAATTAAGAAAAAAACCTGAGGTATTAAAAAAAGAAAGAAAAAAGAAAAAAATGGATCCTTTTATTTTCTGCTTTACGTCATTACATTTTCTTTTTCTTATCTAACACTAACAGGTTCTGCGGTGGGGTTGTCCACTCTTTTACTGATAGTGCTGAAGATCGTGATAGGCTCCTTTCGTTCAATAATCTTTTTATAGGTAAAAATGCACTCTGATTAAGACTTGCATCGGTTTTTAAACAATCCCTGATACATCTTACTTTTCTATTCACTTGTTCAGGTCCTCTGACTATTTTTTTTCCTCTCTTTTTTTTTTGTAAAATAAATAAATAACTCAATAATAGGTGTGAATGGTTGCTCTCTAAAGACTGCCGAAAATCTTGATGTTGTAAAGAGCATACCAGTTGACAGAATGATGATTGAGACAGATTCCCCATATTGTGAGATAAAGAATACTCATGCGGGGGTTCATTTAGTAAAATCTAAATGGCCTTCGAAGAAGAAAGAGAAATACGACCAGGATTGCATTGTCAAAGGTCGAAATGAACCTTGTTTAGTCCGGTAAGTGTTATTTTGCATACAGATTAACTTATTTTAACCCTTGGTAGTTGGTATGGAGATATTATTATTCAAATCTTCATATATGCGAGTCTTTTTTCGGGGAATTGTCTCTTAAAATTAAAATACAACACAATTCACCCAGCTTCACAAGTTTCTAAAAACTCCCTGAAGCTTTAAAACTTTCTTTGTTGATATAAAGAGGGGACACAAACATAGAACTAAGGCTTTCTCTCTCGTTTTCTCTCTCGTTTTCTTTTTTATTAATTTATTCCTTTATTTTTGTTGAAATATCTTTATTATTGCTATTTATTAGATATTATTTACCTTTTATTAGGTGTTATATGTAAGATCCCTATAATCAAGAGATCACGTGGATCTTGGCATATTTTGGGGCTTTTAAGATTTGCTCCCTGAGATAGAAACTTTTTATGATGCAGTCCAGAACATTTTTTAAAGGATGCATAGGTACTATTTGGTAAATAGTACTATTCAGTAGATACATAGGTACCATCTGCGAGGACTCACATAGGTACTATTTGGTAGATACAATATTTCTTGGTCACAGATACTAATTTTCTACTGAATTTGCGACTGAGAAAACTGAAAGATACCAAAAGAAGTATCTGCAAGGACTGCATCCTTTAAAAGTCTTCCAAATTGTACCCTTTTGCTTCTGCACAAGTATAAAACTTTGGCTCTCAATTGAGTAAGCCGAACCAATTGCGTTTTACAATTATTTTATACTGCACGTCTTATGGGAGTACGAGTTTGAGAAAACCTAACGTTTGGCGCTAAGATTGTTAGACACCTCAGAAATCACATAGAAGGGCCCCATGCATCTACTGAATAGTACTGAAATAATTAAAAGGGAACATGAACGAACATGTTGTAAGACTAAAAACATAAATTGTGCGTGGTACCAAGTGGACCTGTTGTGGTTGTATTGGCTGCAAGAGGTATGTAGGCGCTTTAGAATTTCTCTTGAATCGTGATCTTTAGGTTCATCCTTTTCCCACTTTTGTGCCTTGAAATTGCACCAATTTACAAAGTATCTACTTCAAATGATCCTGTCCTTAGGCACCTTATTGCATCGTTTCTTTTGTGGATTTTCTGGGGGATTGGCATTTTGTTTTTTGACCCTTCGTTTTCTAAGGCATTCTATTGAATTGAGCCTATTTGTTGTTACCCTTGTCAGAAAGCATGATATATATTGTTGGCCCACTAACAACTGAAGCTTTTAGGTCAAATGATTCATATTGTTATATCTTCATTACAGTGCCAAATTGTTTAAATTGGGCTTTGTTTCATCCTTTAAGTTACTCCCTTTGTCTTGAATCAAGAATCCCACTTTCCATCTTCGAGCTTCTCAAATTAGGAGTCTTATTTCCTTTTTGGGACATAATCTAGTTTTATATGCAATTGCTTTTGGCATTTCTCAAATGAAAAGCCACTATAATAATTCATTAGGAAAAAAATGGTAAGGCTTTTAGCACTCCAAATGAGTATTCTAGCACTTGAAAACTACTTTAAGGGACACTTCATGTGCATCTTTTTGGACACTTTCGATGCATTTATCACACCTTTTGGAGTTCTAGTGTACTCATTTGGAGTGCTAATAGCCACAAAAAAAATTAAAAATTAAAAATAATTAAATCCCCGAACAGCCCCTCAAATTGAAAGACGTGTTAAAAATTGCTCCCCGTGGATCTTCAAATAAATATTCAAATGCTTCATTTGTGCTTGAAAGTAACGGCAAGGGAAGTTGGAAACCAAGGGACCCATAATATGCAGTCTATAGGAGGGACTACTATTTACTTGTGTAATTGTTTCTAAAACCATATGGATTTCATATTGCTATTTAGCGCACTTTAATTGGGAGGTACTTTAGGTTCCTCTATATTTAAAATTTTTATCGATCATCTTGGATCTTGAAATGATATGGCAAGTATGAACAGGCAAGTTCTTGAAGTAGTTGCAGGCTGTAAAGGAATCGCTGATGTAGACCAACTAAGCAAGAACTTGTACCACAATACCTGCAGGTAAAATTTATGGCTATTGATTTCAATACGAGGCTCCGACTTCTCATCTGAAATTACTATTTTGGGTTCTAGGAACAAACAAAAACTTGAACCAAATGAGTACCGAAGGTGTGTGGCTATTCTCACTCCAGCCGAGTATTCCAGCACTCCAAAATCCATCACAAATATCCGTCACAAATGCATAAAAATTGCATTTAAGGTGTCAGAAAGATCATAACGGAGTGCTAATGAAACTTACTAAAAGTGCTAATAGCCATACCCCGTATCCACAATGTCTGGTCCATGTGATTAAATAATGTTAGACTCGATTTGCTATCCTCTTTTCAGTCCTAGATATTAACAAAGGGTAATCGCTACAAAACTAGGGGTAGCCCTACCCTAACAACTTTCCCTCAAAAGGACTTGAAATTGCCGCTGGCGGAGTTTGAACCATGCCCACTCTTGTAAAAGGTGGGCAGTGATACCATGTGAGCTAAAAATTGATCGGTGGCTCAAATGAGTTCTTAAAAAACAAATATTTCCATTTAGAAAAATTCGTAGCTCCACACTATCTAGTTTGGTCGGATACTTTGTGATCGCCCTTGATCATCAGTTGGTTTTTTCATTTTTTGAATGACCTACACAACTGAGGTAAGATCTCCCTTGTCAATTTTGTCTCTAAAGAAATTATAATATTGAAAGGTGGGTAGTGATACAGTGTGAGCTATACAATTCATTTATTAACACTAATTCAAGTTCAGTACTGATTAGAATATTGACTCGGCCTATCGAATCCTTTAACTAATCAGAATGTGGTTGTTTAAATACTTGTAGTTACATTACATTATTCGATTGGTATTTGATTGCATCAATCGAAGAGATTGCTTCGATCAAAGAGATCTTGCAGTACACATAACATAAAACAATAATGAGGGACATATATATATATATATTAGCTAGGCTATAATGAGGGATTTCCTTACTTAAACAAAAAGAAGGGATGACCATTTAAAGAGGTAAATTGATGATTTTTTTATGAAAATTTGTAGAGATGATCTGTATAGTGAGTAGATCACCTCCACAAACCAAGCTTAAAATGCCGTGGCACAGAACAAGCTTCTTACCCAGATAGCTCAACAAACCAAACAGATCAGTTCTCGTGTTTCTTCTATTTCCACCATGGAAGCAGCTATAGCAGATATAAAAATGAGAATTAAGGTTCTCAATGATCAAATGCGTTCTGTCTCTATGACTGTCAGAGATTTTGCTAGCACAGCAGAATTTTTTAGATATTCTGAAAATCAAAAACGAGCTCTTCAAGTACAATTGGAATCCTTTGAAAGAGGTGAAGCGGCAAAGCGCCAAACTGCAAACCATTCCACTACCTATACCCCTCAAACGGTCCATCCTACATCAGATTTTTCAAATTATTCGGTGTTCTATCCACCAGAAATCCCTACCTCTCTCTCATATAATCCCGCTGAATATTCCTTTTCTGGAAAATCTCAGCCCCAATTCATAAACCTTTGGGATGAACCCCCCAAAAGAAGGTTTACCTCCATGGTCAACCTCCACCAAAACCTAAACCAAAGTTTGTCCCTCTAAAGTCAAATTACCCTTATAAAGCCAAACACCCTGATCAAGTTGATTGGTCTAACACTAAACCTCTCAGGGCGGTTACGCCTCCTCCTTCAGCCAGACAAGCCAGAGGACTTGATCCAATCCCCACTCCTTTGCAAACCATTTTCCCTCCATCTCAGCCACAGCAGATTACCTCCCATACTACTCCTAAAACTACACCCTCAGCTTATACCCCTCCAACTGAATCAAGTGATGTTATCCAAGGTGCCTCAACTAAACCTTTGGATATGTTCACAATGGAAGCTTTTGAAAATCATTCTGTCAATCAGATATGATCCTTTCTCAAAGCTCTCACTCTCCCAGATCGTGAACCAGTAAAAACTGATTCAAATGACTTGTTTCAAGCCTTTGATCTGCTTTACTCAACACAGCCAGCTGAACCAACCCAAGAACCTATGGTTGAAGATCCACCAGAACCGTTGAATGTCCCTTTGAACCAACCACTTCCCCAGACAAACCATGCTCATGATAACCATGTTCGTTTCACTCTTGATGACATCAAGCCAAATCAGTGGCGTGAACGATTTTTCCAGTTCAAAGCATGGATGATTGCTGACAATGAGTTATATGATCTTCGTTCGGTCATTAAACGATTTTTAGCTCGTGTTGTTGGCAGATTACATGACTGGTATGATGCCCTTGGTGAATACAGACAGCTCCAATTCCAGCAAATCACTTCAATTGATGTATTCTTGAGATCCATTTATAATGAATTCCTTGGAAATCCTACAAAGTTTGCTAAGATTGCTCGTACTGAATTCATGGGAATGAAGTGTTGTTCCCTCCAAGAAAAAGATTTAGAACGTCATTATGGTAGAATGTCGAAAAGGTTCTATACTATTGGCGGTCTAGATGATTTAAATTTGAAGCAGGTTTTTTTTCAATCTTTTCTAGATGCTTTAGTTTCTGAAGCACAGAAGACTTTGAAGATGCAGAATATTGATCTCTCAAGTCTTTCCATTGGACGTATTTATGAGCACCTTATATATTCTGTTGAAAGAATTTGTAATCACAAGAAGCTCATGGACGACATGGAAAAAACCAACAAAATGCTCAAATCTGCGTGCAACAAAGATCATTGGAAGATCAAGTGTAAGAAAAAAGAAGGCTGTGATTGTTCTCAACATAAGAAGGATTATAAGAAGAAATATCGGAAGCATTCCTCACGTCGCCACAAGAATACTGACGACACTTTTGTCAAACCATTTAAAAGACAAAAGTTCAAGAAAAAGAAGTTGAAAAAGTTTAAGTTTGTCAAGAAAAGAAACTTCAGAGGAAAGAAATCCGACAAATGCTTCTTGTTCCATAAGCCAGGTCATTTTGCAAAGAACTGTCTTGATTCTACAAAGAAAACGCAATTCATGAATCTTCTCCACCAGCTTGCACCCGAAATTGCAGAATCAGATGTCGAATTAGTTCTCTCAGCCCAAGATGAGGCATCTCAAGGTTGCTTAATGCAATTAGCTTTTACTGAATCAGAAGCATCAGATGTTAAATCAGAAAATCCCAGTGAAACAGCTAGTTCAGTCATATCCTCAAATGATGAACCAGCAGAAGCAGTCCGTTCTCTGCAGTAACTTGCTTTCTCCCAAGAAGAATGTCTCATTATCCAATCTTCACATGCCAAAATCAAAATATTCCCTGAGCCATATTCAAAACCCATAACTGTGTTAGCCCTTTTTGATACTGGTTCCACTAAAACTATGATCAATCCTAGTTTACTCCCTTCTACAATATGGAAACCTTGCCAGTTAGCCTTTCGTGTTGCTAATGGTGAAATTCTCTATGTTGATAAAGTTAGTAAACCAATCCTTATCCAACTCTTTCCTGGTCTTCGAATCAAGCATGCGGTTTATGGCAGCAGTGCTACCCAGAAAGAATTAATGATAAGATGGGATCTTATCAAGAAAATGCCAGTACAATTTGCTGATAATGGTCTCAGATACAAAAAGCAGTTCCTTCCATGGCATGACCCAGATGCAGCTCACATGTTCTATCAAGCTGCTCCAGCATATCCAATTGATCCAGGGATATCATTGGATACTCTTAAGAGAAATCTTGTCACCATGTCTTGTGTAGACTCCCATATTGATTTTCTCACCAAATGTCAGAACTCGCTTTGGCGAAATAGCAAATTCTTTGTCACACTCCCCTTCAAGCTTAATGAAGATGTTAATCCTACAAGAGCATCATACTCTGGAATGAATCCAGAACATCAGTCACTTGCTCTTCAAGAACTAGTTTCTCTCAAACAGCAACAGCTTATTGAAGAAACGACCTCTCCATGGGCGTGTGAAGCATTTTATGTGAATAAGCGATCTGAACAAGTCAGAGGAAAGATGAGGCTAGTGATCAATTATCAACTGCTGAACTATTTCCTAGCCAGTGACAAATTTCCCCTACCCCAGAAACATTCCTTGTTTAGCCACTTTTCAAATGCAAATGTTTTCTCTAAATTTGATTTGAAAGCTGGGTTTTGGCAGTTAGGCATCACTTCCACTGATCGTCCAAAAACAACATTTTGCATTCCTGAATTTCACTACCAATGGACAGTAATGCCCTTTGGATTGAAGAATGCTCCATCTGTTTTCCAAAAAACCATGATGTCTATCTTTGAACCCATTGCGGCAAATGCATTAATTTATATTGATGACATTTTGCTCTTCAGCCAGAATGAAGCAGAACACCTGAGGCTCCTTCACCATTTCCATCACATAGTTCTATCACATGGAATCATGCTCTCTGAGAAAAAGATGGTAATTGGCACAACAGAAATTGAGTTCCTTGGAATGATGATCAAGAATGGAAAATTCCAGCTTCAACCACACATTTCTAAGGATTTGCAGAAATTCCTAGACAAGTTAACAAGCAAAACTCAAATTCAACAGTTTCTTGGTTTGGTGAATTATATGTCTCAATTCATCCAGAAGGTTGCCACCTACACTGCCCCTCTTTCAGCCCTCTTAAAGAAATCACCACCACCATGGTCAGAAGTCCAAACCACCGCAGTCAAGAAGTTGAAAGAACTTACTTCCCAGTTACCAGATCTACAGATCCCTTCAGATGGTCAACGGATTTTGCAAACTGATGCAAGCAATGAATTTTGGGCAGCAATTTTATTGGAAGAAAAAAATGGTACTAGAACTCCTTGCGGATACAAGTCAGGAAAATTCAAGCAGGGTGAATTGCACTATTACTCAACTTTCAAGGAAATTCTAGCAGTCAAAAGAGGAAGTGAGAAATTCCAATTTCATCTTATTGGTCACCACATTAAGATTGAAATGGATATGTCATCATTTCCAACCATGATCCAATTCAAGAACAAGCAAATCCCAAATTCTCAATTGTTAAGATGGTCAGAATGGTTTTCACAATGAGATTATGAAGTCAAACACATTCAAGGCAAAAACAATGTTATCGCTGACTTCTTTTCTCGACAAGGCGCCGCTGAGCAAATAGAATCCTCATCTCACATCGCTCCATTCATAAAAGAACCTTTTTGCAAGCCCTTTAAATTCAATGACCATAAACCACAAACCATATCTCGTCTTCCAGTCATATACACCTTGACCCAAGTCATGAATCCCTTCCAAGCCAGTTCATCAAAAGCCAGTCCATCAAAGTCTTACCCAGAACCCGCTCACTCCTTTCACTTTTCAGACTTTGAGCAAGCCCTTGATCCCATGACGGCAATCTCTCTTCTTCCTTCTGAACTCCAAGAGAATGTTGTCAATTTTGCCATAAATCTTAGAGCAAAAGACCTTGTTATCAAGTATTTAGAAATTTTGCTTGAAAAGTATGGCCTTTGTTTCCGTGGCCTTCGACTTCACCCCACTTATCCATTTTGTTCTCTCTTCCATATCCATTATTGCTATAGAGTTTCAAAAATAGCCCTTGTCTTCCTTTGGTACCTCACAGAAGTCTACCATGTCGGGTTTATTTTCAAAGCTCCTGATTTGCTTCTTTATTTACAGATTGCTACTTCAGATCCAGAAACTCAAAATGCCCATGCAGTCTTATATGGAGTTCCAAGCTCGTATAACTTTGTTATTTTTCTGAAATGGTTCAAATCTATTGACCAATGGAAGAATGCTCTCAAGACTCATCATCACACCTATTGCCTGATCCACTTCCATAAACCACTCAGAGTTCCTCATCCAGATGGTTCAAACGCTACCATTGAAGCATGGTTCACAGAAAACCTTTCTAAATCAATAAAAGAACCATACAATTTGAATTATGTTACTTTTCTTAAGAACATTTGTGCTCTGAACAAGGTTGATTATGATTCTGTCCCTGATTATGTTAAATTTGACCGTGACCCTTGGCAAAAGGCACCATGGGAAGTATGTGGTCAGTTGTTTGACATGCTTTATTCATACGCAATATCCCATCGTTTTCTGGATTTTGGTGAATTAAGCTCTGATTCAGAAGCATTTGTTGGCATAGAATCTGATACTGATGATGATGATCCTAATGCTGAAAATTTTGGTGAAGAACTTGCAGATCTTGCAAACACTAGCAATGAGGAAGATGATGAACCATACTCTCCAATTGATGGTCCGTACTCTCCAGATACCCCAATCTATGGTCATGACCATTATGACCTTGATTTTGATGGAAACGAGATAGATTGATGTCACCCATGACGTCACTCTCCACTACTCCAGACAATCACATGTGAAGAATCTACTTTCGGTGCTTGTATTATTGTGTGCTTTTGCTTTATGTCATTTTCCTCTTTTCTTTTGTAAAAGCAGTTGAAATCTTTAGACTTTTGCTTTTGTGTATCGGGACAGCTGTTCCCTTTGGTTTGTCTTGTTGCTCAGCCCTTTCCCTATAAAAGGAGCGAGCTTTCTCTTTGTTAGATAGAGGAGTGGAGTGTTTAAGTGTTCAAGTTCGTAAGTCTTATGAGTGTCTCTTTAAGTGTAAGTTTCTCTCTTGAGATTTTCATCTCTTGAGATTTTCATCTTCAATGAAAGTCAATTAAGAATGCCTATCCTATTTTATATGTATTACGTTCTCCCATACTTAGCCTTGTTTATATTAAATTTCTATGAAATGCCTTTATGATTATTTTCTTTTATCATTGTTGTCTTGTTAGAGTGTGTCTCTTCCCCCGGTATTGCGTAGTCCCTTAACTACGGATATCCCCCTCCTCCATTGGTATCAGAGGTTGTAAAGATGTCCTCTTGTGAGTAGTCCTTTAGGGAAGAACTTATTCCTTCAAGGTTTTGAGAGAAGGAATTCTTTCTTGCTATTTTGATAAAATATTTTTCTGTTCAACAAAGTAAATAATTTTCAGTGATATTTATACTTTGATTAGTATGAAAATCTGAAGAATGTTTAGTATGCTCTACAGCTGCCACTTTACATTTTCTTCTGATTTTAGTATGCTCTGTGACTGCCATTTTATATGGATCTCTCACAACAGAAAACTCAGAGAATTTGTGTGGATCTCCTGTATCAGAAACCGTTCGTTCTCCTTTTCAGAACACTGGTATAAATCTTTTGGTTACACAAAAAGTTATACTCTCATATATGGACAGGTGTTGAGCGCTAGGCTTTTAAGGCGATGGACAGCCGTGTGTATGCCTGATAAATGCTCCTGATTGTGGTCAAATATGAGATTATAGATTTTGTTGTAGCAAAAGGTAGTCGAAGATCTCAGATCTATGAAACAATTATTTGCTCCAAAATACAGAACAATCTTTCATGAAAATATTGAAAAAGCATGACTTCTCTCTGAAATACCTTGTGGTATTTCAAACCCTTATCATGAAATACCACAATTCATTATAACCAATGAGTAATGCAATTAGCATATCAGTATTGATTGTCAGATACATATTTCCATGTAGAAGTACTCATTATGCGAGTTGTTGTGCAGGGTATTCTTTCCTCATGACTTGGACTCGGTGGCGGATGCTCTTCTTACTGGTGTTCAAAAGATGCCTGAGTAATTTAAGCCACTTTGCGAAACATAGGTTTTTATTCACCAAGACATTTTTGGATTTAGGAAGGGAATGTGTTAGCAGTTTTTCTTCACTGAAAGATTACACGTTATTAGAAGAGCCAGATTTGCCTTAAGATTCACAATTTTTATTGTTGTATTTGTAATATTTTGTAACTTAAAATTGTTGCAAGTAAATTAATGAGGCAATTTTTTTAACAAAGTGACTGACTTGACATGAGGTTTTCCTTTTTACCTCACCAGTTCCAAATTTCAATCCCCAGGTAATTGTCCTTTTACCCTGTTAAACTTTACCTGTATTTTTACTTGTCATTTGTTACATTTTGTCCTTTAAATATTGGGTTGGAATTGCAATATGATCCAAAATTGGATGCCTTATAAATTTTTTGCACGAAAAATCTGTCTAGAGAAATGAATTTTCTGTCTACAAAGTTCTGAGTGTTTAGGGATGAAAAAATGGCTCGAACAGCTTTTTAACCTACCCCATCTTGAATTGGGCGGGTTTTGGTTTGTCAAACTAAAACTTGCACCTGGTCGGGTGCATGTTTAAGTAAAATAAACCCACTTGACTGTTCCACCCCAAGTATAGGTTTGTTTTTTTTTTTTTTCTTAGTACGCGTTATAATTACAGTGGTCAATGCAGGTCAGGGTGGGTTTGAGTCCAAATATACTAGCAAACAAGTTGTGTACGGGTTCTTCGATATAAAATTGTCCCTGGTGGGGTGGTTGGGCAAGATTATGGTAGCTGGTTCGGCCAAACATGTTCCAAACTTTATCAATTGCCATCACTAGGAGCGTTTAACTTTGGACGAAATTAAAACAGAACTCAAACTTTGAGGAGTTGGACGAAATTGAAACAAAACTCGAACTTTGAGGATCATAACATAGCAAAGAAACATTAGGGACCAAATTAAGAGTACAAATAAACTTCGTGGGGCGGGGGTGTGTTTTACAAAACTAAGGAAAAGTCCTTTAATGTAATCAAACAATTTTTCATTTTAAAATTCATTTGTTTACAAATTTTTATGGTCTTTCATGTTTTTGGAATTTGAAATTAATGGACATTTGGTCACCTTCCTTGTTGGATTTTGCTCTGTAAATTACGGGCCAAAAAGGCCTGTATCTAATAAAGCATATAAAAAATATAAAATATTCGTAACTTTATGATGTGCATGTCTGGTCACTTTAATGTGTGCAGGTGGTGGAGGCTCAAACTTATTATAAAAAATTCTAGAGAAGAGGGGAAAAACCATGCTATGAAAAGTTCTAGAACATATTAGAGGGTGCTAAATAAATAGATGGGATGGAGAAATCTTTGGAAGCTTCCCGAATTATAGATATTATGGATAGTCAAAGAACATTTTAGAATTGTATAAATTTGTAAGAAGCCTTTTAATATCTTAGAATATTTGGATGGAAAAACCCTTGGAAGCTTCCCGAATTGTAGCTATTATGGATAGTCAAAGAATATTTTAGGATTGTATAGATTTGTAAGGAACCCTTTAATATCTTAGAATATTTTGGAAACTAGATTTAAACCGTAGACTAGATTCAATCTCCAGCAACCATTGAGGAGGTAGAAGCAAGCCTATAAATAGATAGCACCCCCATTTATAACCATCCAGGGATTGTAAGCTTTCTCAGAGTATAATAAAAGATTTCCTAGTTTCCCTCAATTTTAGGTGGGTTCTCTTGAGAAATACAATAATCTCCTGTATAATAAAAGATATTCTACTTTCCTTCACTTGTTGGTGGGATCTCTCGAGAAATAGAGTAATCTCCTTTGCATTATACTCTATATACGAAAAGAGTATACAACTATTTTAATTACAAAATAAGCGTTAAATTTTAACTAATGGGAAGTCAATCCTTGTTGCTAATAATTCGCTATTTGTCATTTTTTTTTCTTTCGTAAAATCACTTTTTTTTCCTTTCGTAAAATTTAAATTATATAATAGTCATACTAAGAGTCATAAATATGTGAAAACTACTTCAAAAAACTGAAACGTTGACCCGTATATCGGACGCTCTTCGTCTCTAACGGCATTGTAACATAATAACATGAATTGGACTGTTGGCCGGAATAAGATCACCATAAGTACTAAAGACCGTTGAGCGAATAGATATAAAAATGCTATCATTTCTTGACACATTCTTTGACGAGATGGTCCTGCTAATGTAATAACACGTTCATGATAGCGTGTCTTGTTAATATAATAACACGTCTGTAATAGCATGTCAACACTTAGTAAGAAAATTTTAGTTAGAGTAGTATGTAAGTTTAGTCTTTCACAATTTACCCTAATGTAATATTGTAACTCTAATTCTATACTTAAAAATGAAAAGTTGATTACAAGAGTCGCTTTGAGACAATATACAAGCACACCATAAACCAAATCTCAGTCTTATTTCTCTCATCTTAACTAAACTATGCTTAGCCTAATAAACTAAATCTCAGTCTTATTTCTCTTACTTAGCCTAAATCACGAGTGGGGATACCTAATTTTCTTTGGCACCTACAGATAAATCTCCGTTAATTTTATTATTATTTTTTAAAATATATTAATTTTAATTTGATCAATATTTAAATGTTACACTTGTAAAAATTAGCTGGCCTTTACAACTGACTTTTTTATTTTAACTAAATAATAAACTTCCTTTTTTAAAGGGGTAATTGATTAAAAGTTCTGATAAAATGTTATGGGATTGATCTCCATGATATTGATCAACTCTCTTTCATAAAAAACATTCAACCGGGGGTTGGTAATCTAAAGCTCTAAAATTTCAACGGTTAGAAATGCACACACATATATCAATCTTTAGTTCGTTTACTTTTCGATTGAATTTTTTGATGAAATTTAGTTGAGTTGACTAAAAAAAAGAAGTCTATTCTTCCCAAACAAATTTTATCAAAAATTTCTATCATTTACTCTACTATCATGAAGATGATTCCCAACAAATTTCATGAACAATTTCTATCATTTACACCCTCAAAAAAATAAAATAAAAAAATCCATTCTTTAATTTAGTAGAGTGAAAAACGCATTTGGAGTTGTATAAAGTATATACAATTTTTATTGTAAACGTCTATTATAAAGATTATCAATTTTTTTTATTGCCATTCTATTATAAAGATTAAAGATCATCAATTTAAAATGAAAGGATTAAATATATATATAGACGCTAACCGATAGCTATAACGTGTACGATACCCTCCTTATACCGCGGCTGCACATTTCATGCAGTCAATTTTAATAATGAATATATACCGCACATTGTTCTGTGCATATAAAAATGATTACTTAGGTGCATCAATCTTTTCTTTGTTAGATTATAATATTACTTTGAAAAATTATATTATATATTTTTAAAATTGTATATTACTTCGCTAATTAAAAATAATTACGTACTTTGACAATGATGCAACCCTAGTTTTGAATTGAAAATTGAAAAAGCGCGTGAGATTTAGTTAAAGACGAGAGAATAGTTAAGACACTATCTAGATTGTATATTGTATGACAAAAAATATTCATATTACAATAATGAGAAGGTTTAGTAGAGTGATTAAGAATTCGCATCCATGAGGTAATATCCGTATTTGAGATCTCCACTGCTCAAGCTTGATGGGGTCGGATAAAGTCTAAGCCTACTGCTGGGTTAATTAAGCCGCCCACCAATTTGGCCTACGGCCTGCAGGTTCAAAGAATTTGGAGAGAAGAGTTGGCTTAGTGATAGGCAACTTTCATCCTTAGTTTGAAATCAAATTGACTTATGCGGGTAGGGGGGGGGGAGCGGTAAGTAAATTGTTCAGTCTAATTTGTATGTGTTTCGAAAATAGCCTGTTGTATTCAGCCTACTATATGAAGGCCATTGTACTTAAACCATGGGCACATAAGAAGATCTAGAGAAACACACAATCAATTGCGACATATCTGGGGCATCCAAAACTTTGCCACTAATAGTGACCGTGGAGTAGGCAATTTGCGGAACCTCTTTACTTCTTGGCGTTGTGTGGTTGTTCTCATTTCTTGTTCTTACATATTAGTTTAAACGGACTTGGGTTCGGGCATTCTAACCGGATTCGGGTCCTAAGCAAACCATCCACAACAGCTTGGCGCTATTTTTGGGAACGAAAGTTTTGGAAAATCTAACTTCAGCAACATGCCATCCATCGCAATGGCACCAAAAAAGGACATTCGCAATATCACAAATGGAGGGTGCCGTTCAACAGGTTGCCGACCAACTGGCTATCACCTAGCAGCAGTTCAATGACTTAATAGGGGACAGGTCGATCGAACCTGCGCCCTTGGACCAGGTTCAGTTGTCCGGACACACTGCAGTCAACCTAATAACAACAGGCCTCTTGCTCACCCCATCGGGTCACATCATGACCTGGGTGAATGGTTGTATAATCCCAATGGGTGACCTTTCAACCCATACATTCATTACCACAACTCACATGTACTATACTGAGAGAAAACTAACCAAGGAAAGAGCACAAATAGTCTGTTCGCTAAAACTGAATCCTAGACAAAGGCCATGCTAGTTGTAGTCACATGTCATGAAAAACTTTAGAGCCTGCTCCTAACAACATGCAGGCTTGAGAGCATAAGAGGGATGAGGAGTATCGAGGCCAACCCAAATATCAAGAACGCACTCGCCTCCGCCACCTCGGCATCCCACTGGCCTGGCCAACTGTAGTCATAGAGAGCTAAGGCAAAATAGGATGACTAAGCTAGCCTTTAAGATCCCCTCAACAATAGGAAAATGATGTCTCCAAGGCTGGATCCGCTGCATGAATTAAACCAAAGGTGAGAAGAAGCAAACCAAGCCATGATGGACAAGGACAACATAGTCCATCACGAGGCTCTTCCAAAACCTCTGTAGAAGTGCCCATTGCAACACAAATACACTGGAAGACATACGAAGGAGGATATAGGAAATAAATAGCTAGAAAAAAAGGAATACCAACATTATGGAGCTGGTGGCCTTAGGTATCCATTGACTGGCTGGGTAGAGAAAATGCTATTCCTGCCAAGTTCAAGATGCCAATTGTAGAACGTTATGACAGGTTGAAGGATCTAGTAGACCACATCTCGGCCTATCAATCACTGATGAAACTCCATGAATTATATCAGAGGGGATGCGCAAAGCAATTTCCACTATTTTAAGAGGAATGATTAGGTTATGGTACAAGAATCTGAAGAAGCAATCCATTGGGTCACTCAAAGAACTGAGTCAGGCTTTTCGCAGCCTCTTTGTAAGCCGAAGAGCCCAGATAAAGTCATCGATGATGACACTGACGATTAAGCAGCTAGGGTGAGACCCTGAGCAAATACATGAGGAGGTTCTACCAATGATTTTTTGAAAATTGGGAATCTAGATGAGATTCACGATAGTAATCACAGCCTTTATGAGCGAAGTAAAGAATGAAAAGGTAGTGGCATCTTTTATGAGAAGAATGTCATTACCTACGGAAGACATGAAAACTAGAGTCCAGAAGTACATTGACGTGGAGAAAGGTCTCTCACAACGAGGGCCCCAGGGATGATAAAAAGCGGAAGGACGCAACAGACTCCAAGGATAAGAATGATCAAAATGTTAAGGATAGAGGGAAGACTACTGTAATATCTAGTGCTTGATTTAATATTAATTTCATTTTATATATTCTGTATCCAACCTTAATCATGTGTTATCCATCTCTAAGTCTAGACAGGACAATTTTTGTTAACGATGAGAATTTGAGTTTTCGGAGTTCAAAATACATTTGTGTTGTTTGGATTTGTAACCGTTACATTGTAATCCATTCCCATGTCGTATACACCTCCATATAACCCACATGTATGTCCCGAGACCTTCCCAAAGTATTGGGTTGAGATCGAAAGAATTAGTAAAAATCAAACCCGTATCGTATGTTCCTTAGAATTTTGACACAGCAGTGGTATTTAGGTATAAATTATTCTTCCAATGTCCAAATGGACCTCCATTTGCGCTATTAAAAATTTAATTTTAATTCAATTATCTGCTTTCATGTTTTGACCAAGTCTAAATTCTCACATCTTCAAGATTAACGCAGCAGCCTAAGTCAACAGTCAACTGTTGAAGTGGCCTAGTTTTAGCTGTGGGGATTGCCTTCCAACAGTTGACTATTCACTTGAATAGTCAACTATTGGGTCACCAAGAATCTACTATTGGGCAGAATAGTCGATTATTGGGTCTTTTAACAGTTTAATAATGGGTAGAACAATCTATTATTAAGCTTTGTAACTGACAGTTATAAATAGCCGCAAAAAGGGCGAGACAATTTATGACAGTTCCACCACGATCATGGCAATGACAACAAATGATTGTATCAAGTTAATACTCCTCAGTATCTATGACACTATGTCCAGGTATTGAAAAGATAAAGGCCCCAGCCACAAAAGGGGACAAAGATAATTTCTGACAGTTCCACCGCGACCATGGCAATGACAACAAATGATTGTATCAAGAACTTGTTATCGAATGGCTAATAGCCGGAGGATACAAGTGGGAATACATCGGAGGAGAGGGTAGCCGACCCCCGGGGAGGGAAAGGGTCCCTGAGGGGGACGCGAAACAACTCTGGTGCAACCACAACCACCTTTCCAAGAGGGGGGACTAAAAGAAATTTTGTTAATTTTTTATTGTATTTTTATTGGAAAATAAAAGATAGAACATTCTCCATTTTAAAGTAATTACGGACAAATAATATAAATTTAAGTAATTACACCCACCCTCTCCACCCACAAAAAAAAGAAAAAAAGAAAAAAAAAAGCGATTTCTAATTTGATACATGCATAAGCAGAAAAACAATAACGAGTCCTTACGTTTGTTAAGGCCCTGTTTGGAACATTACAACATCATTGTTGGGCCATGGTTGGCACATTACAAGAAGAAAGATCAACCAATGATCAACCCCATAGACCAAATATATCAACTCTTCTAACACATAAAACTCCAATCCAAGCCAAAAAAGATCTTGTTTCCCATTCCAATGAATTAATCAAAAGACATTTACAGGAAAATTGGATCGGGGGATATATATATATATAACAATATGGCAAAAATATATTAATATTGTGTACTTTTGGTACTCGTTCGGTTCGAGTTTTTGTATGTTCCTGTAACCTAAAATGATAATTTCACATGAAAAGTTTGACATTCGTCAACTTATAATTCAACCTCTTACATGATATATAAGACATTTCTACTGTGAGGTTACTAGTTTAGGATTCCGAGAACAACATAAAACTTAAATCGAACGAATATTGAGTTGTGGGATATACAATGTTTTAATCACTGTCATAAGGTTTATCGCCTCTTCGAGAAGGACTTCTCCAAAATCCAGTAGTGTAAAATTTATCCCACATCTCTTTTTCCAATTCCATCACATCTTCGTCTAATTCCAGTGATTTTACCAAAAGGTCTGCCTCAGCACCCGAGACTGAGTGGAACTGTAATTCCGTGTCGTCGCAGCCACATTGGCACCGTGCATGGTGAGTGCCTCCGCTGGCCAGTAAACGCTTTTTCATCAATCGTCGATGGCGCTTCTTTCTAAGCGCCTTCTTGCATAGTCCAGCCGGTAATTTGTATACAGCCAGATATGCAAACGAAGCCAGCCCGCAAGGGCAGCAGCAACACACTGCTGCACATTCTGCTGTCGTCCCTCCGGCAACCTTGATAAAATAAATAAATTACCAATAAAATCAATAAAAAGTCGCGGAATGTAAAATATGCATAAGAAATGGTGTATAGTAAAAGTCCTTGTAATATTTCGAACAACAATAATTTTGAAAAAGAAAGATATGGAAATAAAATTACCGAATAAGGATTGAATTTGAATGACCTTTTGTATTACAATGCTAGTGTTAGCTAGCATCAAGATTTCAAAGAGGAGTGGAGGATTCAATTTCCGTAATATGGATTACTATTCGGGTAAAACGATTAGCATCGCAAACGATTATTATAGCACTCCAAAACTAAATTTTTTTGATGACACTTTAATTATATGCATTTCTTAAACACCTTCAATTCATCGTCATTGTCACTTTGGTGAGAATTAAAACATTTATTTGAAGTGCTAATAGTCATACCGTTTATTTGCTTAGTTTTCCATTGTGATTTTTTTTTACCCTCCTAAAAAGTAATAGACATCTTGCTAATTCAATCTCGTAACCCATTTTTGTGTTTGCCAGAAAAAACCAAAAATCATCTCATAAAATTTAATTTCCTTTTTTCCTTCTTAAAGATCATATTCCTAATTTTACTCAAACCCACAATATATAATACTAGCCAAGCACTATCAAAAATTATCCTACAATTTTAATCACACAATTAGTTACCGAGATACTATTACCAGAGTAATAGTTACCAAGCCACCTCATCTTTGTTGTTTTAAATTGAAACGAATTTGTTCGGACAAAAAATTATTGCTTTCGCAATAATATCTCCCGTTTTTATCTCTTATATATTTTTAAGATTAAGAAACAACACAAACCTCGGCGAATCGAGGACCGCCCCGGGAGGACAACTCCTGGCTGGTCAACAGCGACTGCCGCCGGTCCGGCGACCCACGGAACACAATTGAGCTCTCCTCCAACAATGGCTGCAGTTGTCTAGTCATATCGACTACCTCTGGTCAACAAATTCTTCTACACAACCCAACCCAACCCAACCCAACCCAACCCAACAAATTATTATTTCGACCGATTGTCAGAGAGCTTCCATAACCGGCGGTGGAATTATTGGATCGCCGGTCGAAATGAATTTGACGCGGCTTTCCGATCGGAGGCCGATTTGATTGGTGGGTTTAATATAATAATTAACGAGGAGGATTGTTGAAGATGAATTGCCTGAATATTCGGCTAGTCAAATGAATTTTGTTTAGGTTAAAGAATTTTTGTTTTGACGAATTCAAATGTGGGGTGGGTGTACATACGTTTTCCCTATTTTCTTGAGTTTCTTCTCTCTCTCTCTCTCTCTCTCTCTATTATTGGGGTTTTGAATGATTAAGAAACGGATTACTATAAAATGGTGGGGTTGAGAGGATAGGGGTGGCGTGGGGTGGGGTGGCGTGGCGTGGGAGGGAGAGAGGATTTTTTGAGCTAGGTGAGTATGCACATACAAACAATAATTGTTCATAGTAACGTAAGTGGCATACATAATTTGATAATACAATGATGTGTTATTTATGTATTTATTAATATTAAAATTCGGGAAAAAAATAATAATAGTAATATTTTATAAAAATTATTTTAATATTTAAAAATTATATTTAGTTACTACAAAATGTAATAAAAGATCCATATAACCCATATTAAGTGTAACTAAAAATAATTTTGAAATGTTAGTATATTTTTATGGAGTGCTAATAATACTACCCAAAATTAAATGCTTTTGTTTAAAGTTTACTCACGATGGTTTTGCTTCACGTACCTGGGTAGCACATCTGTGTGTTCTTTATGAGTCCTCAAAAGTGTGTATACGTAGAAATCATATACAAATTAAGGGTAGTTATATTATCAAAGTATTATTCTTTTTGTCAGAGTATAATATTACTTTGAAAAATTATAATGTATGCATTTAAAATTACACATTACTCTAACAATAAAGCGAACCTAAATTAAAAATTACTCAATTTAACTATGACACTAAATTTGATGTTTTTTTTTTTTTGTTATATTTTATCCCTTGTGATTTGAACATAAAAATTATATATAAAAAGTTAGACACTTCACGACTTATCGATTTAAACGTTTGCTAAATAAGCGTATAGACGCGTCGCGTGTACTTAGATTTGTAGTATGAAATGAAAGGGATTGATGATTAAATATTGGGTGAACGATGTGTCAATTGAAAGTGATTGAAGGGTGCGCGAGGATACGTGAGGGGTAGGCAGTCCAAGGGTGATGTGGTTGTAGAGAAGGACAAAAGAGAACGGGTGGGGTATGAAATGAAAGACAGGTCATTTTTTTAACATAAACAAAAGATATGTGCTTTCATGGATGATGAGTCACTCCGTGTTTATTGTTCAATGTTACTTTATTTTTAAATAATATAGGCAGTATTATTATTATTATTTTTTTTCATAATTTGTTCTATTAACAAAGAAAACTTTCAAATGTTTATTTATTAGAAGGGAACGTTTTTTTTAAACGTGCAATTATAAGCCCACCAAATGTTTTAATTTCCTTTTTATTTTATTGGGGTGGTCGGTAGTTCTCTCCAACTATCACCTAAATTCAAATGAGATTGTTGGAAAGACTGTGTGGTTCGCAGATCAAAGGACGTTGAAGCATTTGGCGCTAGGTGGTTGGTGTTGGGTTTTGGGAGTTCACTTTAGCCCTAGTTGCCTTCTTGCTAGCTTATAAGGCCGGCAACACAGTTAAGCAAAGCGACATGCCACTGCTTAGCTTTTGGACTGGGATTTTTAGGAAACTGGTGTGTTAATAAGGCTTATGGGTTAAATTATGCATATGTCATCTTATGTGGTACATCACTCGAAATCTATATATGGTGTTTAGAACCTACAGCTTTTCCATAGTACAAATTAAGAATAGATGGGTGAGCACAATAGGATTAGTAACTCATATGTTCATCGGAGGTTTATAAAATATGCACAAAGAAGTGTTCAAAGTGATGTCTTACCATGCTAGTGTACTTATAGCAATGGTAGATGTTTGAATGTGGGTTATTTGGTTTTTGGCCCTCATTATTTAGGCCATAACTAGCTTTGGTACACAAAGTTTACTGTATAGTACCTTTGGACCCCATTTTGGACGGTTTCCATGCACTGACCAATTCTTTCGTCTGTTGACCCAAAATAGAATACAAACTTCCTAAATTACCCCTCTTTTACCTATTTCTCAATTTTACCTTTAGCCCCCAACAACTCCAACTAGTGCACACAAGTTATAATTGGACCAAAAGGTTAACAAAACAAGTTCCCACTTTGCTTAATTAGTCTAACAATAAACTTACTGACTTTGGCCCTAAATGCAACTTGCAAGTGGTGGTTTTGGACCTGGGGGCGTAAAAATGTTATGCTTGCCTCTCTTTGCACTACCACCTCTTTTTGAAGTGCTACCTTTCTTTGTACCACCATTCTTTATTTGACTGGCCTTTGTAATTGGCATTCAAGGGATCAATATTTGAGGTATATTAGGTTGACCAGCTTGTGCAGTGCTGGGCCCCTCTGCTTCAGTCTTAGGCTTAACTAGAATAATATAATAATAAATATAAGCACTATAATACGTATTCAATCATAGTAAGTAACACATATCGAAAGGGCACTAAAACATTTGGCGCTTGGTGGCCGGTGTTGGGTTTTGGGAGTCGCTTTTGCCCCAGTTGCCTTCCTGCTAGCTGAAGAGGCTGGCAACATAGTTAAGCAAAGCGACATGGCACTGCTTAGCGCCTAGACAAGGATTTTTAGGAAATTTGTGTGTTAATAAGGCTTATAGGTTAAATTATGCATATGTCATCGTATGTGGTAGATCACTCGAAATCTACGTATGTTGTCTAGAACCAATGGCTTTTCCATAGAACAAATTAATAATAGATGGGTGAGCATAATAAGATTAGTAATTCATATGTTCATGGGAGGTTTATAAAATATGCACGAAGAAGTGTTTAAAGTGATGTCTTACCATGCTAGTATACTTGTTGCAACAATGGTAAATGTTTGAATTTTGAAGAGATTTGAGTACCATTTTATAGAGTTGAGTATTGTAGACAATTACAAGGTGTGGATTTTCCACATGGAAAAGGAATGCCTCTTTGTTCCTGAACAACCACCCGAGATAAGAGTTATGGAATTAGAGCTCAATTAATAGTCGTTATATCCAAGGTTTATTGAACTTATTAACAACTATTTTACTGAATATGTTTCCAATATCGATAGCAGCTCATGCTAAAGCAATTTGTGATAATAAATCCCCAAATGAAAACTACCATTGGATGGGGGCGCCTTTGTTTTAGGTAAAATATCTCATGGGGTTCTAATCCTATCATCCTAGAGTTCATGAATTCAAGAACAATCAATTTATGGATTGCAATAATGGTGAAGATGATTAAGGATATCATGGGTCTAAAGTTCATGATGAATTCAACTTAAATAAGGAGTACATGATGTTAAATGTTGGAGTAGATAAACCTTAATTTGTAGCCCAATTACAGTGAAGGTCACACATAATTGTATGGTATGTGTAATGCCCTGCCCTTGGGGGCGATAAGAAATGAATAAATAGAATACAAATTGTAATAATTTGCAATAGATTTCCAAAATACAACGGAAAATCTTCTATCAAACTACAACTATCTCTAAAGTTCTCCCACGAACTCTCACCATCCTATCCCGCGTTCTCACCACGTGTACCTGTAGATAAAAAAAAACATGTACGGAGAAGTAAACCGTATACAGAGAATAAAGATGAATATGTGAATCAATAGAACAATAACAAATACATATACATAAGCCTATCACCATACAAGGCCTCATACCCGGCTATCTCATGGCTACATGTCAAGTATCACAATACCAATTCATGCCTCACCTCACCCACGCCCTCTCTACGGACGTTGGAAATCGGGCTATTGGAATGTTGGCAAATCCCCGGTAGGTGTACTTAAACATGTATCAATCAATCACCAAAGCAATCCAGCCAAACACATCACATATACCAATCAATACCAACAAATACATCATGGACCCAATGAATAAGCAATACAAGATGAATACAAAAATACGGATATCACAGAATAGCTCTAGAGCTTACGGAATGCATACGAAATACTTCCCATACCTTAACCATAGAAATCAATTCATATCCGAAGCTCTGTTCGGTGAAATCTTAAAGCTCTCGCGTCACCACGCTCCTAGCGTGGCGAGATCCTTGAACCAATGATATATGAGCCCTCGTTCCCGTATCCAAAGCTCAAGATAGAGCTCTTATGGTGGACAACAAGGTAGGAGATGATGAATAGTAAGCAAGGAGGTGTTTTAGATGATTTTCGATGTTTAATCCTTCGATCGGGAGTGAAAATAGGTAAGAATTGCTCAAGAACACCTATCTTTCTCTCTCTAGAACCCTCTAGAGTTTAGTGGAAGAGGCTGGTTCAAAAATGGTGGAAAAATAGCTTAAAACGAGCTTCAACCGACTTTAAGTCAGTTGCTATAGTAACTCGCGCAGATTTTTTGGTTCTAGAGTACTGTTTTTGGTTTGGCCATAACTTTTGACTCGGAACTCCGATTGAGGCGTTCTTTATGTGCACGGAAAGGTAATTCAAAGAACTACAACTTTCTAAGAGGAAGTTTTCCCAAATTATGGACACATTTTTCCTAAAAATTCACCGAAGGCAGCGCTCTGCCGAAACGCTATCAATGACCAGAATTTGCAATGGGCCTACTTTGCGCCCTATTTTGACCCACGGGGAGTATGAATTGGACTTCGGCCAAAACACGAAAGTTGTAGAATGGTATGAAATATAGAAGTAAGAATAAATGATAGTCAAATCGGATAAAGATGAGAAAGTTACGAGAATCCAAAGTTGGCTAAAAACAAGGAAATCGCGTGGGATGCAAAACTTAACGATTTAAGAGCCGATATTGATTCGAACCACCCGAATCACTAAACGATCACTCACATGAGTGTAAAAAAAGCTAATACAACATACTTAACATTAATATGAACACGGGGTGTTACAGTATGGTTGGTTTTTTAAAACTTAAAGAGTCAGTTTTCCTTATCAGGAAACACTTTGATTGAAATTCTTTTATGGATTATGGACTTGCTCCAAAAAGAGAATATATTAATTACTTGATAGCTATCCCTCCACGAAGAATAACTTGAGTAGTTTAGGGAAACTTACAAATCCATTCATGCTTGTATTTTTGGAATCTTGAACCGAGGTTTGGCCTTGTTCATCATTTACATATACCCACTCCATTAAACCACCCTAATAGTTTTTAATACTTGATAACTGTGAACAACTCATTTTGCGACCCTCGGAAGAACTCGATTTTCCAAGAAATAATCACGCATGCATGCATGGGTATTCATACATGCATACATACTATACACATGTGATACATGTCAAAAAATGAAGTAAAAAGAACACCCGGACAAGAAGTTACAAGAATAACCGGAATCTACCAGAAACTGAAAACTGTCAATCTTGTGAAAGCTTGAAAAATAAGACTTCCTGATTTCAGATCATCCTCAAACTTTGAGGGTTGTTAGATAGTACCATCATTCAAAAATCAGCTCGATCCGACTGCAAAATCTTTGGGAATCAAGAAAACCAAGAGTTCACTTTGGGTAACCACATGGAGGCCTTGACGAAGTCCAAATCATTTCAAATGTGGTCAATAGATAGGTACTATCATGGGTAATAATAAGATAAAAAATTAGATCAATCCGATTTTCCATTTGGACGATATAGCAAAAATCAGGACGGGTGAATAGTATTTATCGTGTGGACAAAGGATTGGGTACCCTTTGTAGACACGACACACATTTCCTTTGTCGCGTGGACAAAGGCTTTTGGCCCCTTTTTCCACACTACAAAGGCATATTCCCCAGCCCCCAGACCCTTTTTCGGCTATAAATACACATGCACTGACCCCTTTTGAAGCATCAAATAGCTCTGGAACTTCGGAAATAGTACTTTAAAATATTATTCCTTTATTTTCAAGGCTCTCAGGTAAATTTTATCGCAGTCTGACTTTATTTATGTACTCCATCTGTCCCAATTTAATTGTCCACTCTTCCATTTTTGGATGTCCCAAAATAATTGTTCACTTTCTATATTTAGTAGGTCATTAATTACAACACTTTTTATTATTTACAATATTACCCTTTAAGCTCCCACCACCTTTTTTTATTAGGAGAAAAGTAAAGGGCATTTTTGGAAATAAGTATTTTCTCTTAGAGTAATTATTATGTCTTCTTAATTTTTAGTTTTTCAAAGAGTGACAATTAAATTGGGACAGAGGGAGTATATGTCTTTATTTCCTCAGTTATAATTGATCAGTTGCATGATTAAATTGCTGTTTATCTCAAAATTAGTCCAGATTTCATATTTTAAACCAGTTTTCAAAACCAAAGGCGTGGGATGAGCTATAACCATTTTTAAACATAGTTTTGTGTGTTAATTTCGCAAAATTTTAGTTTTATCATTCTCGTTTTACGAAGGAATCATTAAGCGTTTGTACTTGGTTTAACCTATAAATTGCGGTGCTTATGTAAATATCCAATATGAGAGTATCAGATTCATCAATGATGGTTTAAATGATTAAATTGTGGTACACTATTGATGAAAGGATCTCGGTAATTATTGGATTTCCGATTCCAAATTGAATTAACTTCCAAAAAGCCCTTAATTTTATCAAAACACTTATTTTGCTATATATTATTATCAAAGCCACTTTTCAAATCACACACACTAATTTCTAAAATCAAACGGGTGAATTACGAAGCACATGTTTTCTATCCCCACCTCAAATCCCCTTTTTCTCAAACTATGGATTGATATGTGACAGTATCATTAAGCATGCAAATCTTTGTTTATAATTACATGTATATCCTACTTGAAGACCGAAAGGCGACTTGGGTGCCTAACACCTTTTCAATTCGTAACTTAGTTCCTGAACATAATTTTGTTTCTTTAGTAAAACAAACTGGAGTCTTATTTCCTTTATAAACCGTCACCTTTTTTTTGCAATAAATGAGCCATTTTCTAAATGAACCGAAAAACCTGAGGAATTGCCGCCCACAATTGCCGACATAAAAAACTCGAGTTCTTATAATAACAAAGATGATAACTTTTAACTCATGTTTTCTTGGATTAAATGTGTGGGGATCAATCCACCACCCATGATCTCTGTATACGCCATAATTTGTGACTAGGTAGTAGCATTTTAGTACACATGCATTTGTAATGTACGATAGGATTTTTTAAGCATTTTTGGAAGATTTTAAGGCCCTAGTCGCAGCGCTCCTCTACATCTTCTAGCCGCAGGCCCTCTCCGCAGGTACATGCGGTTAGCCCCTTTTGGAGTGTTTTTCGTGAGATTTTCTCTATAAATAGGACCTTTGGGGTCTCATTTGGAATCATTAATACTCAAGAGACTTTAGAGAAATAAAGTTTTGTCAAAATCAGTTTAGAGAGATTTTTGAGAGTTTGAAAAGAGAAAGGTTTTTTGAGAGAGAAAATAGTTTATAGAGAGAGAAAGTATCTTTAGAGGGAAGGAGCAAGCAAGCAAGAAGGAAGATTGTACATCAAGGAAGGCAAGACCTTTCACTCTTATTTTTAACGTGAAAAGCACACCGTTGACCTTAAAGTCACTAATCTTGTTTTCATAATAACAGTAACATTAATTATGTGTAATTTAACTAAATTGATGTTTTAAGTTATAGCCACAACTACTTTTATCATACGTGGACAAAACCGTCGAACCGGAACCGGGATCATTCTCCTACAAATACACAATTACTTTAGTCTTACATCATACACAACAACTTGATCAAAGCATATTCACAATGGGATATCAATGAAGATCAAAAGCTTAAAGTAAGTGAAGAACCGAAGAAACTTTTTAAAGCGCTCAAAGACTCGTTTATTTTAAAATTGAGTGAGTGTTTAAGTTCTTTGTAAAGGTTCTTGTTTGATTATAAATTTATAATAAATAGCTCATATAGATTGTTCTTACATTATTAGATTGACCATAACCAAGTTTGAAACTTGTTTGAATCAAAATCATTTCAAAACTTCATTCTTACAAATCCAATTTTTGAAATAAATTCTTATTAAATTCAAATGACCTTATTTTGAGCTTTCACGAAAATAGATGTCTTAGGAACTATATTTGACTTTCCCGAAGCATCAAAATTGATTTTAGAGCTAAATTACAAAAGTGTAAAAATTAGGATTTTGGCTGGCAGATCAGTGCTGCTCAGTCGACTGATGCCTTGTGACTCAGTCGACTGATGAGCTTTGCTCAGTCAACTAAGGCTTCAGAAAATAGCCATTGGATTTTTGCAATTTTGCCATTTTTGGCACTAAATCTTCACAAACTCCTTTAAAATGGCCATTTTGTGTCCTGTACTATATATACTAATTCTAGACTCTATTCAAATCACCTTGAATCATTCTAACTCTCTATTCTTCATCTACATTCAACATTCAAGATTCAAGAACATAGTTTTGATAAATCATTATTCTTTTGAGCTATAAATTATGATCAAACTTGATATCTTTTAGTGTGAGCTTTATTTGCAATCCTTCAAACACTTAAGAGCTATTGTACATTGGTGTTAGCCACCAAAACTTATTCAAATCACATTTGTGAGATGTGTATCTCATAATTTAGTAAGAGTGATTTCTTGTGTGATTATTGTGAGTGAATCAATACTTATAAGAGTGTGTGAGAAGAATACACTTGTAGATGTTTGATTTTCAGCCGGAAGAAAATCGGAATTAATGGAATTTCTTGGGGGCACTACTTGAGCGTGGACATAAGGTCTAATCAACCGAACCGCGTGAACAAAACGACTTAGGCACATTCGATTTAATCATTCTATCTCTAAGATTTTTACTTTATTGCTATACTATTGTTTGTGATTGAGATTGCTTGCTTGTTTAACTTGTTGCTTGATATAGACTTTAAATCTTTTTGAAACGTTTTCAAAAACCGAATTAAGTTTCAAAAACCTTATTCACCCCCTCTCTAGGGTATTTTTCGACCTACATACACATCTCTACAACTTTTATCTAAATTTCATTTATGCATTTCAATACAAGTTTCAATACAAGTTTTAATATAGAAAATTAGATAATTTGTAAATAAGTTCATTATTTTCAAAACAAGTCCTTTTTAAGTTTTATAAGAAAGTTAAAACTAGTTTTGAGACGTCTTCAAAACAAAACAAATACAAAAACAGTTTCCAAATAAGTGGAACTATGAGACTTTGATTTCATTCTACGAATAAATACGTAGGCGCTTACAAAGCTCGAGTCTGATTACATAAAATACTATTTTAAACATAATTTATTTGAAAGGACTATTTTGAAAATAATTCAAACTACTTGCAAGATGTCTAAAATAGGAATTAAATACATGATCCATTAAGAGATCGAAAGGGTGAATTAGGTGCGTAACACCTTCCCAATTGGTAGATCCCGAACCCTAACAATACAAGTTATCAATCAATCTCTCGTTTCAAACGTATAAAAGATAGTTCGTTTTTGGATTATCTTTTATACAATCTTTTGTTTGTTTTCTTGTAAAACAAACTGACGACTCTAAAACCACGTTTTCCTCAAAACAAGTTTCAAAACCCAAAAAACCGAGAGTCCACCCCTCGGAGGGTCGGAGGACCGGATTCACATAATCTTTTTTGTTAAGATCGATTGGGTTTTCTCATCTTTTATAAAAAAGAGGTGAATCTTTCTAGTATTTTTTCTAAGGTGACGTCCTTTGCTTGATGTCCCAATTTTTATAAGATTGGAAGACACTAAGTTTTGCAACAATTTCATATTGCAAGATACACATTTTCTAGATTTTATATGCATTTAGGAATTAAACCCTGAGTCTAACCAATTTTAGTTAACAAAAGCATTTGTTCTTGTCGAGAATGCTTTCATAGTTCACATCAAAGCAGTTAAAAAAAGTGTACAATACTAAGAAGCAACAAGGTATTAATTATGACAATAATCATTGAGACTAACTGACAAGAATCCACTTTAAACAAAATAGTTATAAAACTCAAAACTCAAACTTATAGACTTAACTCAATTCAGCGTGGATTCTATTTTCTTACTCTGATCGTAGCATCAGCCAAATTAGTTATCCCAGCTCCTTCGAATACGATCATCATTTGAATCAAACCACTATTCCAATGCTTATCTTAGCTTGGAATACAATAATCTATTGATTTCCAGTTTTCGATAGCTTGTGTTAGATTATGTCACTTCACTTGATCTTCACTTTACTCTTGACATACAACTAACTTGTAATTTTTTCATCGGAATCAATCTTACAAAACTAGTCTTTATAAAATAGACTTTACAATATTGTCTTAAGATTAAAGGAAAACTGTCCTCAAAATTCCATATTGGTGTCTGACTTTAGAATTTCATTCTTACCCTTTAAAAAATGAATTTTCAAAAAAACCATGTGACGCCTCGAATCCCGTTATGAGGTTTAGACCTCCAGGACCCAGTTAATCATGGTGCCGTACGCGATGGCGGGTTTAATGTACATGATTTGGAACTTATTTAATAGTAAATTACATGTAAGGCCTTAAGTTTTTAGAAATTTTTGGCATGTGGAGTTCGTAAGTATAAAATAAATCTAATATCTATAAACTCCACATTTGTAAAGTCTATAATCAATAAAATAATCAAACAATTCTTATATCAAACAAATCCTCTAACGAGGTCCCAACTTCAATCAAAAGGCTTTACATCACATAAGAATAAAATTTAATACAGGTTTAATTATACAAAATACACAAATCAACTAAATGTACAAAAGCTGAGTCATTTATGGATGACTACAAGTGGTCTAAGGTCATCAGTGGTGTCTACACTTCGTATTCGTGCCACTCTGAAGAGAATTACCTACAAAGTTGGTTTGAAAAATGGGAGTGACCTAAACATGGGCTCAGTGGGAACTATAAGGAGTTTGCATAAGAAAATAAACGTTGGAAAACATATGCGACGTGTAGTAATGAAAGTAATTTGAACCATGTTTATGTGCTTATACCGTTTATATATATATATATAAATAGAAATAAATAATACTCTTATCAAAATAAATAGAAAACTATGTTATATGCAAGGCACACCAAGTGTTGCCCCATTCCCGAAATACAATAAAATGCATATCTCAAAGATTCAAATAAAAATAGTAGTATCAATCGTAAGTCTAGATATAAAACAAATGTTGGCACTAATATTTTTAACATCAACCTTGTATCCGTCCATCTCTCATCGAACATCTAGGATTTACTCTACTGTACACAGCGATCACAATTTAAGCCCCCAAGGCTAGGGTATGTAGCCCCCAAGGTTGGGTCCCCCCATGGACCACCTAGATATGCAGGGAATGGTGCCTCGCGCGGTCCCCCTAGCTGGACCATAAAGTATGCCGCTTCCAAAGCAGGGTCCTTCTATGAGGACCAAGGTATGTAACCACTAAGGCTAGGTCAACCCCATGGACTATTAGTGCCTGTTCGAACTCAAAATAGTGTGACTTACAAAAAATAGTAATTATCAAGCAAATACGCATTCAACATCCACACATACACACACACACACATATATATATATATCAAACCATATCCTAATTCGTATCTTCCTACATTTTTTGCTTACTGAAAGCCTATCTGAGAACCATATACACAACGTCTAACCCATATACAAGTTATATGTTTAACCAATATGTATATGTGATACTAGTATTGGTCGGATTTTAACCCTAGAGGGGGGTGAATAGGGTTTAAAAACTTTAATGCGGACTTAAAAACTTTTCTAAAAATGTTTAAGTAAAACAAATTTACTTAACAAGTTTATCAAGGAAAACAATTAATCAAACAATCAATCCTAAGAACAAGCAACAATATAAGCAACTTTAATCAATAAATATAACAAATAAATAAAGAGATTGAGTTAGAAAGATTGAACCGATTTGAAGTCCAAGGCTTTTTGTTCTCACGGTTATGGTTTACCAAACCATAGTCCGCACTCGGTTAGTTCCCCGAGAATTTTCACAAATTCCAATCTCCTTTAGGGTGAAGATCAAACCTCTACAAGTGTTGTTGTCTCACACACTCTTTACAAGTATTGCTTAACCATAATATTCACACAAGAATCTCTCTCTTGCTAATTTATGAGATTTACCTCTCACAAATACTGAACAAGAATTTACCTTCTTGTTTTCCTATGAGATTTACCTCTCACAATTTGAATATAAATTGTTTGGTGATTCACACCAATTAACAACAACTCTCAAGTGTTTAAAGAATACAATTGAAGCTCACTCTAGAGTTACTTGTTTGATCAAGATTTATAGCTCAATAAGAATGATTGATCAAAAACAATTTCTTGAATCTTATGATATTGAAGATAGATGAAGAATAGAGTATGAGAGTAATTCAAGGTGGTCAAAATGTGTCTTAGATAGTGTATATATAGTCCCAAAAGTGATATAGCCGTTTGTGAGGTTTGGTAGAGTTTTGTACCAAAAATGGTAAAAAATCAGAAATCCAACGGCTATATTCTGAAGCATCAGTCGACTAAGTACAATCCATCAGTCGATCGATGGGCTCTGTCCATCAGGCCAAAATTCCAATTTTTGCACTTTTGCATATAAGCTCCAAAATCAATTCTAATGCTTTGGGGACCTTAAAAATAAGTTCCTAAGACACCTACTTTTGGGAAAACTCAAAATATGATCGTTTAAATTTAATATGAATTTATTTCAAAACCAGTATTTGTAAGAATGATGTTTTAAAATAATTTTTGATTCAAACTGATTTTGATCAATCTAAGAAAGATATATTAATATGTATGAGCTATATAAATAATCAAATAAGAAACTTTACATAATACCTAAGCACTCACTCAATTATCGAATTAATAAGCTTCAATTTGATCTTCACTTGAAGCTTTTGTCTTGAAGCTTTTGCATGTGATCCTTGATCTTGATCTCCATAGATTTGCATTGTGATGAGATTGATCTTCTTGCTAGTCCAATGCTTCGTTGACTTGATCGGATATTGATTGAACGATCCTTGTCAAACTTCCTTTGAGCAATCATGCTATTCTTGATTTTTCAAATAAGAAAGCTATAATCTTAAATTAAGAACATGTTAAATTACACATGATTGATTTATTGTTATTATCAAAATAAGATTAAGACCTTCAAGGTCAACAACTAGGTTTATGTACAACGATAATATACTCAACTTAAGATGTATTTAACATACACGTGCCATTTAAGAAACTAACACCATCACATGATTTTATCAATACGATGCTTGAACAATTTTAATGGGTGAACTAGTATTATATTGGTATTAAACTCTCTGGTTGATAAAACACTATTCACTAGATAATTTGGACCACTTGAACCACTAAACGATCACTCACGCAATTCTAAGCATACTAATACAACCAATGTGGGGTGCTAGAATGCTAAAAATCTCCATAAATCCTGAATTCACCATCCGAGGTGAAAATTGCAAACATATAAGGCAAATGCGATGGAAATGACAAACGGGGTATTACACTATCACGTTACGTACTGATATTGTGGGTTGTGTTTGTGTGGTTGATGGCGAGATTATTTGTGTGTGACCCCGACCTGACAGGGACGTCAGGGATTTAACTGAGGAGATTGTAATGACCCAACATATCCTACATTGGTAGTGCAATGGGAAGTTCCTTGGTATATAGGTGGTACATTGACTCTAATTTACAATTTGGGCTAGCCATTTTAGGGGATAACCAGGGCAGTTAAAGAGCTTGCCACCATGGACAATTTGTAAGTAAAAGAGTCTTGTTAGTGACTACACTCAAAAAGTGTGAAGTATTACGCCCAAGTGCAAGCGGTTAAGTTATAGTATACTCGGGAAAGTCCAAGGTTGAACCATAGGGAATGTAAGGAACTTATTTCTTCTAGTTATGGGGAATAGGAAAGGAAAAATTAAACTACTAACTTAAACTAAAACTAAAAGCAAATTCAGTCCTAGGGTGCAAAATAAAAGGGAATCCACAAGCACAAGTTTTCTACCTAAAAGGCTTCCTAAACGCACTAGGGAAACATGCAATTTAACTAAAAATAAATAAATAAATTAAAACATCATACAAACTAAAAAAATCAGATTATTAAATGAACTTAACTCAACGAGAAATAAACACTAGGGGTATCCGTAATTAGGGAGTAGGAAACTAGTCCATTCGAGTAATCCAAATCTAAGTTTAAACAGGATTTTTCACTAAAGTTCAGCTCTTAGACCTTCCAACCATCCAATTATATTGCTAATACAAGTATATCATAGCCCATGCGTGACAAATACTATATATACTAGCTTTGAGCAATAAAATTCGATAGTGAAGCTTTTTGACTTTGAAAAAGTGTAATTTAAAACCTAGTATTGCTAGTGTGTGACAGAAATAATTCAAGTTGATTAAACTTTTCAAAAATCAGTAGCTTAACACTCTCTTAAGGTTTGAATATGTTTGAACGTAATTCAAATAAAATCTGCCTTAAAAAGAACGCCGAAAGTCAAAACTACCACTTTTTCGGCACTTACATGAATAAATATCAAAACAGTGCCAAATCAGCCAATTCACTTGAGAAACTAACCTAACTAATCAGAAGATAAAGACCGTCCTCAAATTATCCACGTTAGGGGTTTAGTGTGAAAATCCGTGAATTGACATTTTACGGTTCTTAACCAAATGTAATTTCTGAGCTAACTTATGGAAACATGTTTTTAAGACATGCAAAGATAAAAAAAATATTTATACATTTAGTAGGTGATCTATAACCAATGAAAAAAATCATATTCAAACCTAAATTGGATTACATTCAAAGATTAAGTTCGCATATTTCACTACGGAACCCTAACTAACGATTTAGCTAGACATATTCAAATTAAACATTAAAACAAGAATATAAATCATTAAAAATAGTATACAAATACCTAAGAACATATAAAATCAAATTTGAAAACTTTTGGCTTTGGAATTACTCAATTCTGATTTAAAACGAATATTTTATGCTTAAAATGGTAAACAGACTCAAAAACTGACATAAACTGAAAAAAATCAACTAAAACTCTAAAAATTCTGGAAAATCAAATTTCTTATGATGAACAATAAATCACATATGAATAGCATTGAAACACGATAAACTATTTGAATATAGAACGAGAAACAAGAATAAATCGATGAAAAATCGAAAAAATGACAAAACGGATCTATAAACCCTAGAACCAGCCCCTAAAATGAGGGTTTATGAATATCTAAGCAAACAAACCATTATAAGCAATTGAATTGAAAGAAATTAGTAAACTAGGGTTTACCGGGATGAAAAACAGCAATTGCAATTGAAACTGAATTGATTGATGAATAAATGTAGCATATATTGATGTTCCAGCCTTTAAATATGATAAATTAACTACTCTAACAATTTTTTTGACGAAAAGAAAGAAAAATCACTCAAGGTTCGATCAACAGACAAGCGCAAAAACTCCCAAAAAGTTACGGTGCCATCTACCTCTCTGTTCTATCTATTCTAAAGTGCGGCGCTCGCTAAAATATGAGATATGTGGTCTTTTATATGTCTCACAAGTGTCTCTGGTCGCGAGTTGGATGATCCTTGAAGAAAAGGGTCGAAAAGAGCCAAAAACCGAAAAAGGGCCAAAAATTGAAGTGGGATCGATCCTCATGTTTTTTTTTGGTTGCTTCTTCTTTCGTTCATAATTTTTTTCTCCGAACTCCAATTGACGCACTATTTTTTCCTACGCATAGGTAATTTAATTCCCTACAACTTTTATTTAAGGAGATTTCTTCAAATTCCCATTGTAGAAAAAGTTTGACCAGCTACAACTTCGGGCTTTTAACGGCAGTTCTCAGTTTTGCTCGAAAACTTTCAGAATTGATTTGGTTGAGATTTTTTTTTCTGTTGAGATCACTCTTGGACACTTGCATTCATGCTTGGGGACTTGGTATTCTCTTTTTGCTAGTGCTTTGGGGTAAGTTGAGGAGTTTTCCTCACCTCGGGCCTTGGAATGGATTTTGACTTCTTTTTTGGGCCTTCTTCTTGCACTTTTCTTCTTTCAACCTTCTATCTTGCCTACAACCTTAGTTGCTTAACCACTTTAGGCCTGCAAAATGGCTTAGTAACACAGAAATACAATGCAGTGCCTTCTTTTGATGCTTAAACTGAATTTACATACAATTTTCGATTTTAGATGGTAATTAGAAGCTAATTGAGCCTTGTTTAAGGATTATAAATACAATTTCTGGGCTCAATCATTCAGCATTAGAGGTAATCAGTCAATCTGCTGAGGAGGAATTGAGTGCTGTGAAGGTAAAAGCTCGTGATTTTCAACTAGTGCTGTGGAACTGAGTGCCGTGGAGGTAATTAGTCAATAGGGTAATTGGAACTTAATTCGGGTTTAAAAAATAGTTTTAAAAGAATTTAAGTTTATATCAAGAAACATCCAAACAAAGCAAGCAATTCCAATCATAAACAATAATATGGCAATAAAATAAAGAGCTAGAGATAGAAAAATAAAATCGAATAAATCTAAGAAGTTTTGCTCACACGGTTGGTTGTTTAAACCATAAGTCCACGCTCGAGTAATGCCCCCGAGAAGTTCCACTAAACCAATTTTCTTACAGGTGAAAATCAAACCACTATAAGTGCATTTTCTCACTACACTCACTCTAGAATCCCTTTTATTATTCTATGAGATAAACCTCTCACAATATTAAAGAATAAAGTCTGTTTGGTAACAAACACTAATGTACAATAACTCTCAAGTGTTCTAGAAGGTTACAAATGGTGCTCACATTAGATTTATCAAGTTTGATTAAAGTATATGTAAAGCCTCATATTTCGTCTCCGAGCTAATTCCCATCTTAAGCTTGTTTAAGGCTAAACCTCCGTTTAAGGAGTCAAATTTTGTTTTGGAACCTCCATAGTTGATCCAACACTTCTAATAAGTTATTTTAATGATGTTAAGTATGTGTGTATGGTTGGAATGCATTTTGGGAAGCCGTAGTTGAAATTGGTGGCTAACGGTAAAAAATCGAACCTTTGCTAAAATGAGTTTTTGGCTAATTTTGAGAGGCCATAACTTTCTCATATGAAGTCCAAATGAGTCTCCTGTCTTTGTTTGATCATATATTTAAGTTTTGCTCAATTCTTCAACTTTTGTGTTTTGACCGAAAACCAATTCATGCTTCTCGTTGGTCAAAACGGCATGCGAAGTGAGCCCAATACAAAATTTGGTCTTATCGGGAACATTGTTGCAGACGGCTGTTTTCAATGGTTTTTTGGAATTAATCCATCAATAATTTGGAGAAACTTTCTCTTGTGAAGTTGTAGATACTTGAATTGCCTTTCCGTTGATATAAAGATCACCTCAATCGGAGTTCCGAGCGAAAAGTTATGACCAAATTACGAACAGAGCTTCAGGCAATGGAGCCTCTGATTGAGTAGAGCTTGGGCAACGAGTTTTTTAAGCTTTTCCCCTTGCTATACGTTCCGCCTTTACTCCCTTCTTCCCCCATTTTGTCCCCACCCTATTAGAAAGAGAAGAAAGCTTATTTAGAAAGAGAAGAAAGCTTATTTAGGGAGAGAAATTAAGAGGTTAGGGAGGATCTTTAGCTATGCATCTTCATGGTTAAAAATAATCCTCCAATCATCATCAAATCACCTTCATCTTCTTCTCCATTCTTGCCTTCCACCATTTTTAGAGTTTTAAGCTTTCAAATTGGGGGTTTTCAAAATTGGTGTTTCTCTTGCTCGATTCAATGGCAAATCTTCAAGGGATTGACCCTATAAAGGTGGGAACACTATTATCCAAACTCATTTTCAAATATTATGTGTTGCATCTTTCCTATCAACCAAAAATTGGGGATTTTCTTCATGAACATGTTAATATATGCATACACGAGGTTTTGGGTTACAATTTGTTGCTATTTCTCTTGATTTAAACATGTTTTTGTCGTAATTTCGTGTTATATTAAATGAATCTTGTGATATGTTAAAATATCATAAGCCCTAAGTGATGCACATTAGTGCATATGCGTATGTACTCAGTTTACGATTATATACGTATATAGATAACACTTTATGATTTAGAGAATGAGGGTTTATGCAAGAATTGAACTATATGGGATTGTTATGAACCTTGCACTTTTCTAATTTAGTGTTTGAGGTAAATTTGTATATATATGTGTGTGTGTGTGCGTGTGTGGTTCACGTGGTGTAGATGATATGTATACATGCTATTAGAACATTAATATAATGAATTTGGTTGAGACCCACTATTTTGGAAACAACCTTATTATGTTCTTTAGCTTAGTAACACAATTGAGAAATTGTGGGTTTAATACATGATTTCTCTTTTAAAAGTTATGATGATTATATCCATCGATACATACGCTAGTGAATGGGCTAATTGCTTTACGAATGGCATTCTATTAGGCCAAGAACATATTATAAGTAGATTATTAGATTTCTCTTTGGAATGTTCAAGTATTACATGCATATGATTATGAAATGGATATTAGTTTCTTGTATGGCATGTATATATATATATATATATATGTAGATGCAATTTGAGATATCAATATATATGAAGACGCAATATATGTATATATGAAGTACATATTTGATTGATACGTATACTTTACTTGATATATACTATTTTTGTAAGTCATGTTATTTTGAGTTCAGACAGGTACTAATGGTCTATGAGGTTGACTTGTCCTTGGTGGCTACATACCTTAGTCGGTGTAGAGGGACCCTACTATGTTAGCAGTATACTCTATGATCCGTGGACAAGGATCCCGCTTTGGGAGAGGCATACTCTATGGTCTAGCTATGGGGACCGCGCGAGGCGCCATACCTTGCACATCTAGATAGTCCACGGAAGGACCTAGCCTTGGGGGCTGCATACCTTAGCCTTGGGGTCTTAGATCGCGATCGCTGTGCACAATTGAATAAATCCTAGATGCATGATATGAGATAAGAAAAAAAAACTTAACGTAAGATTGACAATTACGAGATTAGTGGCTACAGTTGTTTTATTATTAATAATTCTTGTGATAGTTTATTTATGTTTCGAGGATACTTTGTTATTATAGTATTTCAGTATCTTGATGATGTATGCCTATTGTATCTTCGGGAATGGGATTGCATTTGGTGTGTATTGCATACAACATAGTTTTCAAGGTTTTGAAGAGAGTACTATCTATCTATCTATCTATCTGTATATATATACATATGTAGGAACGATATAAGTATATATTACATGGTTCGAATTACTTTTATTACTTTATGTTGCGTGTGCTTTCTAATATGTATTTTCTTATTCAAACTCCTATAGTTCACATTGAACCTGTATTTGGCTCACTCTCATTTTCCAAACCAATTTTGCAGGTAATTCTCTTTGGGGGCGGCACGAGTACGAAGTATAGACACCTCTGATGACCTTAGACTATTCGTACTCATCCATAGACGACTTAGCTTTTGTACACCTTGTTGGTTTGTCTACTTTGTATAATTAACCCTGTATTCAATTTTACTCATATGTAATGTAAAGCCTTTTGATTAAAGTTGGGACCTCGTTGGAGGATTTGTTTGATTTATTTTATTGATTAAAGACTTTACAAATGTGAAGTTTAAATTCTAGGAATCAAATTTATTTTATAAATTTATAGGTTTGGATTTGTCAACTTTACAGACTCCACATGCCAAATTTTCTTAAAATGAGGCTTTACATATAATTTTCTATTAAATAAGTTCTAAACTATGCATTTTAATCCCGTCGTCGCATACAGCACTGTGATTAATCGGATCCCGAAGGTTTAAACCTCATAACGAGATTCAGGGTGTCACACTATATAGCTCAAATGATGAATGATTGATCAAAAAAAATTCTTGAATATTTGAATAATGAAGATAGAGAAAAAATAGAGATGAATAGTGATTCAATGTGGTTCAAATGTGTCTAGGAAGTCATATCTATAGTCCTAAAAGAGATATGGCTGTTTTAGGGAGTCGGTACAAGTTTGGTGCCAAAAATGGTAAAAAATCATAAATCTAACGGCTATATTCTGAAGCATTAGTTAACTGAGCCAAGCTCATCAGTCGACTGATGGGCACTGTCCATCAGGCCAAAATCCTAATTTTTGAACTTTTGTAATTTAGCTTCAAAATCAATTTTAATGTTTGGGATAGGTCAAAAACATGTTCCTAAGACACCTAGTTTCACGAGAGCTCAAAATATACTCGTTTGAATTTATTTGAAAACCAAATTATTGTAAGATGATGTTTTCAAAAGGCTTTTAATTCAAACTTGTTTTGGATCAATCTATCAATGCTATATGAATATATATGAGCTATTATAATTGATCAACCAAGAAACTTTACATAAAAACTTAAACACTCACTCAAGTTGAATTTAACGAGTCTTTGAGCGTTTATAAAGTTTATTCGGTTCTTCACTTGCTTGAGTACTTTGATCTTCAATGATTTGTAATTCCATGTTGGGTTTATCAAAGTGTAAAGTGATGCAAGCCAATGAGATTTGAATACTTTGTAGAGAATGATCTTGCTATCGATTTTGTTCCATGTATGATAATGATTACTTGTGGCTATACTTAAAGCATCACACAAGTTAAATTACACATAATTATCATTATAGTTATTATCAAAACAAGATTAGTGACTTTTAGGTCAACACACCTTTTTGTTGGAGGCGATTTACGAAAAAGTTAAGAGAGTTGAGAATGATGAGGGTTCTCCCTGACTGTTTGTTGAACAATTTCTATTTTAAAACTTTGTTTTTTATTCTTTAGTAAGCCTATACTTTTGGTTTGTGCATATAACTCCTTTTTTTGTTAATATTGTGAGTTGCTTGAATGTCCGTTTGAAGCTTTAGGTCTCATAGCTTGCAATTTGAGGAATTTTACCTTAGTGAGGGGTTGGGCCCCACCTTGCGTGGATCTTTGTGGCAGGTATAGAGTAGCCTTTTTTTAAAAGGTTTTCCTCCACTAGATCATCTATGTGGTTTGAGCATTTAGCCTTCTTGCCCCTAGCTCTTTTCAAGGATGAATGTTTTCTTACCCCACTAGTTCTTACTCGGGAATAGTTATTTTTCGCTTGATCCTTCTTGCTAAGTGGATGGTTGTATTTTTCTAAGACAATTTATGGAGTGCCCTTTCCACAATTTGGATGACCCCAAGGATCAGCTCTTAGGCTAATTGATTGGAGGGGTATCACGCCGCTTAGAGAATTTAGATAATAACCCTCTAAAGTTGGATGACCGGGGTCACCTCTTTGAGTTGGATGATTAAAGTCACCTATTAGGTTAAATGATTAAAGGGGATTCACACTACTAGGACAATCATAATTTCCCTATCTAAAATCATTATAACTAGAGTTAGCTTTTATATTGAATAGTTGGAAACAATTCACCCCACTGAGATAGTTGAAACTGGCCTCACTAAAATTTGAATGACTGGAGTCACCTCTTTGAGTTGGATGACCGGAGTCACATCTTAGTTGAATGATTGGAGGGGATTCACATAGCTAGGATAGTCACAATTGCCCCCTTTAAAATTTAGATGATCGGGGTCACCTCTTAGGTTGAATTATTGGAGGATATTCAAATGCTCGGATAGTCGAAAGTGCCCCCTTTGAAATTTGGACGGCCATATTATTAGAGGGGATTCTATTAGGTTTATATTTGTGTTGGCTTAATTTTAATGTCAAAAGTACGTTTTTCGTTGCAATATTTTTTTCGTCATCAATTAAAGACTTGAAGATGCGATATTGACAGAGCTTACTGATCTTTCCTTATGCAGTATTCAGAATTCAGGATCAAGTAATAAAGGTAAGATGTTTGATTTGGAAATTCAAGATAGGAAATCTCTTGAATGAAATTAAAGGCGTTTTGAATTTAAATGGTTTTAAAGTTTTATTTTAGGATGTATTCTTAAATTGCTTCAAAAGTTACAGCTTCGTATACTTGTTTCAAAAGTGTTTACGTGTATAAATCAGTATCCAAACTTGAAGGATTGCTTGAAGAGTATATAAATTCTCTTTGCAATTTTAGCACAGCGTACTGATACAACCTTAGATCAGTACTAATAAGCACTTGGCCTATAAGTCAGGGTGTGTTTGTAACTTTTTTTTTGGTATAGTAAAACACTATTGGTTAATCCCTTGGATTTGTAGTACAAAAGTACAGATACATCGTTAGTTCCTGGTTTTGTGTGATTGGATTGGTATGCTAGATAATACAACGCAGGTTTTTTATAGTAAAATTGCTTTGTGTGATTGGATTGGTCTGCTTCCGCTTATTCACGATAAATTTCCTTTTTCGTAATAAACCCTAAAATCAACTTAGGATCCTCGAACATTCAATTGTTATCAAAGGTGTAACCTTTAATTTGCTAGGGTTTTGCATCTTGGTCAATTTGTCTAATCTTTTACTTTTTTGCTATTTGATTGCCTTGCCATCTAGTTGATATTCTTTTTTTCTATTCATCATGTCTTCTAAGAATAGGATAGTGAAGTTTAGTAAAGTTCATGTGCTAAATGGGTCAAACTATAACTTTTGAAAAAATAGGATAATAATTTATATTCAATCTTTAGATGCTAGAATTTGGTAGTTTGTCCTAGATGGTTATACGAAACCTACAATTACAACAAATAATGTCACGGACCAAAACCAATAGCTACTTGGTCATCCGCATAATTAGAATCGACTAGGTGGAATTCCTAAGGTCTGAATGCTATACTGAGTCATATTTCTGAGGAAGAATTCAAAAATATTTCCAATTGTACTACTTCCACAATAGCTAGCGATGATTTCATCTAATTGGCCTGTTTGATCAAACTAGCTTGGAGCCAAATCATTTGAGCTCCATCGCTGGGACTAGTAGAAATCAAATTTTCCCCAGGTTAGACTTTCGATGGTCCAACATGTCCATATATGCATCCACTAAAACATAAATGAATCAGAGCTTACTGATCTTGCCTTATGCGCCATTCAAAATTCAGGATCTTTAAGAAAGGTAAAAGATTTGATTCATAAATTCTAACCGGGGAATCTCTCGAAATAAATTAAAGGAGTTTTCGAATTTAAATTGGATTAGTACAGGTATGTGCTATCATAAAACATGACATTCTTTATTTTGTACGGACTCATTTTGGTAACCCTAAACCTAATTATTGTGCCATCGATATTGCTATATATAGAGCCATAAGTCTGAGGTTTAGAGATATCCGCGGTAGAGCTCTCACATATAAGTTTTACATAAGAGGATTTTTAGCACCTCAAAGCTAGGTTTTCATGCCAAGCTAGATCTATTTATTATTTTCCAAGAACTAAGCTTTTAAGATCCTGCGGAAGGTCATCAATTATAATTAAAGATTGGGCGAAGTGGCTAGCTTGCGATAAGGAAGGTCGCTGGAGGGGGTGTGCAGGACTATATAAAAGATCGAAAACGACTGCATGTGGGACCGTTTGGCCTCCAAGCTGCAGTGAGGAATTTGTCTGTCAAAAAGTTGGAAAGACAACAATATAGGTCGTGTGGAGTGATAGCTTGTAAGTTAGGGTGTGACTGTAACTTTGTTTTTGATATAGTAAAACACTGTCTATTAGTCTAAATGATTAGCCATACACAAGTACAGATATCTCGTTACTTTATGGTGTTTTGTGATTGCTTTTTGTGTCTGGATTGATGTAATTGCTAAATTACACATCACATATAAACTTTCAAATTCATCTCACTAGGATAGTTGGAACTACCCCTCTAAAATTTTGATGACTAATGTCACTTCTAAGGTTGAATGGTTGGAGTCGATTCATCTCGCTAGGACAATGGGAACTACCCCCTCTGAAATTTGGATGACCAGAGTCACCTCTTAGATTGGAGGAGATTCACCCTATTAAGACAGACGAAATTACCCCCTCTAAAATTTGGATGACCGAAGTCACTCCTTAGGTTGAATAATTAGAGGGGACTCACCCCATTATGTCCCTTTTAAAATTTGGATGACTGAAGTCACCTCTTATGAGGACGCTACAGGAAGCGCCTCTTTGATTTGAATGATTATTAGGATTTCACCCCATTCGTGAAATTTATAATGCTACCCCCATGATGGCCAAAGGGCCATCTCTTTGGTTAAATGATTTTTGGGCTTCACCTCGTTAGAACAACTTATAGTACTAGGCCCTCTAAAGATTGGATTTGCACATACACCACAATTATGAAGGCGGGAGGGAAAAGACATTATTTTTAAAAGGAAAAAAGTTCTTTTGTTAGTTGGAAAAGGAATAGTAAAATATTTTGTACTTATTTTTTAAAATTCCTAATTTGGCGGCCTAATTATTTGAATAAGTAAATGAAAATAAATATATTTTTTTTGACTTATACTCTATATAACGATCGTAAGAATAAGATAAAATTGCTAAGACCTATTGTTATTTGGTGCAGAGATGTGCTGCATTCCATGAATTGGGCAATGGTGTTTATGTCCAACATTTCTAGTACCTAGATTGTAGATTCCAACAATCTTGCCTGGATCTTCACAATTGGGCCTTAGCTTGCCCATGTTTTGGGTTTCTTGTAGATTAGTTTACAAGTTTTAAGACTAGGCTCAGGCATAGCCTTATGCATAAGCCCAGGATTTGGGTTTTGCTGCTAGGCAGGAGACATTTGGGCCTAGTTGGTTTGGACCGTGTGTTCAGTCGTAACAGATGTGGACTTCATTTATTCGGTTCGGGCCAAGACCACGGTTTGCTCCATTTAAATTCGGGCTTGGACTTGGGTCAAATTGACATGTCCAGATCAGATACCTATTCCACAGTCATTTGTCTTCTTTTTATAGAGTTTTTAGGTGCAGTTATTATACTCTTATGGTTGATTAGATATCAGATAAACTAAGGTTGAAGATCTAGGAACCTTTATTAGAAGGTTGAGTACAAAAGTTAACATTTAATTGAATTCAAATCGATAGTACAAATAGCATTAGGTAACTAATTAATCTCATATTTAAAGTGTGATTCCTTCTTCCTTATCATGCGTACTTGTCTTATTTAGTGAGAAATTGTCTTGATCATCTTCTAGATGCAATGAATATGGTCACGGACTTGCTTGATGAGGGGTCCACAGTTTGAGTTATTGTGTAGCGTAAGTGACTTTGGGGTTAAGTAGGCCTGATGTAGACTGTTGACTTTAGTAGGATGGTCTTTAATAGAATCAATGTGTCCAGTATAACCAATATATATTTTTATTTAGATTCGGATGAATTTGGGAGTTTGTATTTAAATGGGTCAAACTAAAATAATTACGAGATTGATGCATCCTCCGCCGTTGATCTCCATTTATGCCAACGATAGCATTCTCAATGTGTTAAATTCTTATTCAGCAGGGCTAATTAAGTTTGCCTTTAATTCAGATGTTTTAGAGACGCGAGATTCCTTATTCAGAGCATGGTGTTGCTTGTTTGAAGCTTTTACTTAAAAAAAAATAAAATAAAAAAATTAATGTTTGACATTTAAGCTTATGTATATGGTCTCTGTGTCTATAATTAAAATTCTCGTTTTAATGTGATGATACTTTTTAATAAACATAATTATAATTACAAGAATTGATATGTTGATTAAATCTCAAAGATCAAAATAAAACTCTATCTTAATTTAAAACATCAGACTTTAATTTAATTTTTAAAAAAAGAAAGTAAGAAAAAATTCATTATTAAATTAAAATTTATAAAAAATCTTCTTCTTAGAATATCTCCAACTGTTATGTAAAAATTAATGTAAAAATCCTATGTGTCAATTTATAAGTAAACAAAATTTTAAGCGTATAACGCCCTAATGGTACTTTTGTAATTTTTTATTTAAAATTTGAAGTAGCCTATAAGATGCCAATATATGTTTGATGTATTTTAGATAACTTTTCCTAATTTCTTGTTGAATTTTTTTATATATGATTTTATATTTATAATAGATCTTAATTTATAAGTTTTGATAAACATATTTGAAAAGAATAATTTATATTAAAATTCATTATTTGTATTAAAAATTATTAAATTTTAAAGTTATATAAATAAATTAAGAAAAGAGAAAGCTACGGTGTAAATTGAACTTTTATTTTATATTAGAAATTTTACAATTTATACAAATTTTACGCAAAGCGAAAATATAAAAGAATGATAGAGATGCTCTTAAGGGTCCTATCTCATAATGCTTTTTCTAAAGATCACCTTATCTCTTTGAATGGTGCAAAGACAAAACGTACCATTCCAGAATATCACCAAGTGAATCTCCCTCCCTGGCTAACCGAGAACACGACTGAAGATAGAGAGAGAGAGAGAGAGAGAGAGAGAGAGAGTTATAATATTAAGAGGAAGAAGAAGAAGTAATGGATGTGGTACAGCAAGTAGGGCTTCCTGTATTGGGAATTGCAGCGGCGGCTGCTCTCACTTTCTATGCCGTTAGCTTCAATGAGCTCAGAGAGGTACGCATATATACATGTAGAATATAGGGGTCTGGATCTAGTACGGGTCAGTCGTGATGAATTTTCGTTGCCAAAGTATTGAGAGATGTTTTCGGCAACTAACATTTTTCCCCAAGTGTCAGTTTGTATACGGAATGTCTGTGCTAGATTTTTTTCATTCTTTGGTGCAGGTATTTTTTAGTACTACAGAGCTGATGTCAATACGTTATCACTGAGTTGATAATTATACACGCTAGATTTAGAACTTGTGCCAAACTGGATGTGTAATTATATTTAATGGTAGCGGTTTGAGTTTTGTTTCAAGGAATGTATCATTTTTCTAAAGTAACGAAGATTATTTTAGTAATTTTAAGCCACGTCAAAGTGGAATTGGCTCTTCTCTATTGCCTTTTGGTCCAATTCTATTTAATAAGGGGTTTAATTCGAGAACTAAGGCTCCGTTTGATTGCAAAGATGGAAAAGGAAAATAAATTTAGTTATTTTGTGTGAAAAGATAGAAAATAAGGTGAGACGTGTTACTCATTTTATGAGTATATATTCTTTGTCCTTCAATATTTTTGCTAGAAAAATTTTACTCACCACAAAGCAAAAAAAATTTCTTCGTGAAAAAACTTAAAAATCAAGAAGGTATCATATCTATAACTCAACTTATTTTCCATATTTTCACCGAAATTAACTTAATTTATTTTTCTTTTCCACATTGCAATCAAACAGAGCCTAAACAAATGAATTTTTTTTATTAAACTTGGTATAATAACATCATCTCTACAAAATTTCATTGAAAGATTCAATTTAGAAAGGGTGTGATGATCAAAATTTTGAACGGTCGAAAATGAACAAATGTATCAAATTTTTATCACCCCTATTTTCGGTTTGAATTTGTTGATGAAATTTTGTGGACATGATATAATCATTATAGATATCATCTATACAAACTTTCATGAAAAAATTCATCCATTTAACCATCGAACTAACTCTCCTTGAACGGAATTGGACCGAAAGGGTAATGTAGATGAGTTAAGTCCCGTCAAATCTTACTTAGGTTTAACACATAGTAATAGATAGAGTTTCATGCATACACAATGTATGTATTGTTCGTATATAATGGATTTAAAGAAAGAATATTTTAAAAATAGTAAAGCTATAATAATCTCATTGACAGCGAGAGTACAAATCTTGTTATTTAGACTAAATGTAATTTTTTTTTGTGTGTGAATTAAAAATCTGAAAGGGTAAAATTAGAAAAAAGAAAGAAAGAAATGATTAGATTTCAATAACCCGAAATGGCTTCTCGCTTAATATAATAGCAAATAGTATATAAGGTCCAGATCTAGTACAAAGCGTGTGTAGATATAAGACCTACCGTTTTAAGAACATATTTTTATCACCAACACATTGAGAGATTATTTCAGTAATGAAAATTCGTTGCTAATCATATGATCCCCATGTGGACGGACAAAACGTACCAGATGTTCAACCATTACATATATTAAAAGCATTGTTTGATCCATCAGTATTCTATTTTTAGGTAATTTAGTTGTAAACTGTGCAGAAATCTTTGAAAGATATGGAGGAATCAGAAGACTCTGAAAATGGAGGATTTACTTCTTCTCTCAGCTCGAGAAAAAGGAGGGCCAGAAGAAAGGCTGAGAAGCAAAACAAACCTTGAATTGCCTCTTTCATACATTTTAATATTTAATGTAACAGAAACCCACAGGTCTCCTAAACTATACATTTTGTTCACTTTGGCCTATAAATTATTATATTTTTGTATTTGATTCGAATTTTAGGAATGAAATTAGAATTTTAAATTTCTGAAAAACTTTTTTCTTAGCATTTAAAATGTCCTGCTAATATTTGGTTCAGACATTAATCTTGCTTTCTTGGAACGTTGGATTACAAGTTTCATTGAACACAAAAAAAATTGTTGAAGGGCAAAAATGGAACAAAATGCACACAACCGATGTAACTTTTGAATTCAAATCAACCTTTAAATAGATATATATTTGTTTCATTATGAATCCAAAATGTAGTTGAATATATGCCAAAAGAAAGGTAAATTCTTAATTTGAAATATCTTAATTAGTTAAAAATGGACTCAGTCCTGTTCAAACAGGGCCGTAGCCCAACCCAATTTTTTTCTTCCAGTGATATAAAATTTTCAATTCTTAACCTAGTTCAGCCTAATTAATTATCTATATCAGCCCACTCTTCCGAAAAATTCTTGAGCTATCCTTAATCTTAAAAAAAATAAATTTAAATAAATAAATAAATAATAGACTTTTAATTTGAGAAAAAGCGAGTTTTATACATTAAACATACTGATTTTGGTACGGAGCATCCATATACGGATCCGCCTTTTAGTGAAATTTGTTGCTAAAATAATGCGAGGTGTTTTCAACCTCGTGAAAATTCATTTCTAAAAATGAAGTCCGCATGTGAACGATCCGCCCATAAATAGGGACTTTGTTAAAATAAAAAAATAAAAATAAGTATCTACCACTTTATTTCATGCTAAACCTTACCCTGTAAATAGTGGTCAGATGGATTACACATTGTTACATATCATCTCCTTACTAACCATAACAAACTAAATTTCCTATTTTATCAATAATAAATAACAAATATAAGCTACCAAAATTTTGGTCTATCAACAGCTACTTCTGCTGCAACTTGAGTTGCTCCACTCTTTCTTCAGTAGCCTTCAACGCCTTTCCATAGATACCTATTAACTATTTCCAAAAAAACGAAATTACTAAAATTAATATTTTTATAAGAAATTGTTATGTATTTTAAGGATATAAACCAGGGACAGAGCTACGAATGTTTTAGTGGAATTTTTTTTTTCAGTCCACAATTGAAAGTTCCAATTCCTTTTATGATGTTTTAGCGCGGAAAACATCTGGTGCTACTGTTTTAATAGCATGATGACATCATTTTTTGAAAATCTTTGGATATACATAATGACCTGACTTGTTTTGGTTCTACACATTGTTTTCTTAAAAAGTTATTTTTGTTATAGCAATTAATATTAGTATTAAATCTTTTGCTACACATAAGGTAATACTCATTACTTTGCGATCACATATGTCCTCCATGTCAAGATTCTAAACCACAAAATGTTACTTCTGTACCAATTTATAATTCTATGAAAACACAAACTCGATGAGAACTATTGTACTAACCACGTTTATAGTAGTACTAAACTTTGACAGGACTAAGTAGCCCGGGCAAAGAGCTTCTATTGTACTAATTTGCTTCCATTGCCAAGGCTACTTAGTTTTTGTCAAAAGTATAGTACAATAGTAAAACTTAATACGGCCTTTTCTTTCTACGTGTAAAAAGAAAATAAAAAATGTACCTCAAAAACTATTGTACTAACTCTATTTATAATTGTATTATACTTTGACAATCACTAAGCAGCCTGGCAATAGAGCTGCAGCTCTGTGGGCTAACTGCTTCTTTTGCTAGCGCTACTCAATTTACATCTTAGTACGATAGTTAACATAAGTCAGACCGATTTCTTGTTATAATGTAATTTACAATGCATTTCTAAGATTTTGGCTTATAGAATAATGGGTATAATATTGTCTATTGGGACAGCAGCAATCGGCTTTTGTTTCCAGTAGAGATATAGCTGATAATGTTCTTTTTATGCAAGAAATGGAGAGGAATTACCGCCCCTAGATGTGCTTTTAAGGTGGACATATAGAAGGCCTATGAATCTGTGCAACCGGATTTTCTATGGGATGTCGTGGCAGCTATGCTGTTTCTTATGCAAGTTATTGTATGGATTAAACAGTGTGTGACCCCTACTCATTACTCAATCAGCATAATTGTTGTGTTAGAAGGCTACGTGGGGGAAAAGGGCCTTAGACAAGGGGAAAAATTGGCAGGGCAGCAGGTTCGCTGCCCAGGTAGCATGGGCTGAAGTTTGGCAAGCAAACGTGGCAAGGCATTTATGGGATTTGGCAAGCAAGGACTCTTATTGCGTGAAGTGTCACATCTATATACTCAGAGATTAGTGTGTGTGGCGTTGCTCGTGTATAAAATGTGTCTTGGACTTGGCTTAAAATCATGAAATTAAGGGTAATTTCCACTGGTGTATCAAATTTTCTGTAGGGACAGGTTGAGAATGTGTTTACTTGGTATAACCAATGGTGTCCCCATGGCCCTTTGGTTGCTAAATAGGGGCTCGAGTAATTTATGATGCAGTGAGTTCTTATCCTGGCAAATTGAGTGACTACGTTGTGAATAGCAATTGGAATTTTCCATCCCTGTATCAATTGACCTGAGGAGTACTGCGAAGTATCTAACTCCTATTGACCAGTTTCAATCTGATAGAATTGAATGGATTCCTAATAAGGGGAACTAGGTCTTTAACCATGATGCTCATGATTGGAAACCGGTCCTTCAAAAAGTGGAGGAAGCCGTGACAGAAGCTTCGCGGAACTGGAGAGAACTGCTAGATCATTTAAAAATCGGGGTTTTATGTAAAGAGTGGGGAATTTATGATAGCAAGATTCTTGGGTAGTGAGTTTTATGTTTGTTTTGTTTGGTTTGTGAACTGCAATTGTTTTGTTTGTACTTCTGCATAGATTATTCTGACGTAATTTGTTGAAGTTTAATAAATTCAAATTTTACCAAAAAAATAGTAAAAGCAGTTGGTTAAAACCTTTTATTTTTACGGGTAAATGGAAAGAAAAAAACGCACCTCATCAACTTCTTGAGGGTTTATTATAAATGGAGGCGACATCATTATAGTATCCCCAGCTACACGTACTAACATCCCATGTTTTGCGCACTCTGCTCCAAAATATGCTCCAATCCCTAAATTTCCCATTAACCAATTTAATTTTTCTCAAAGGAAAGAAAGTGAGAACAATCATAATTTTGCAACAACAATCATGCTAAAAAAAAATACTCAGGAAAAGATAAATAAAGATAGAAATCTTTGAACTCACCCCATTTAGGAGGGAATAGATCAGTAGGTGACTTATTATCTGTAAACTCAGTTCCAAGAATCAAGCCAGTTCCTCGTATCTGCGAAATTCAAAACGCTTTTTAACAAAGCAATTAAAAATTTGATACTGTTCTTATATAAATATAAGTGCAACTCATGAAGGGTATTGTTACGATAATACCTCCCCAATTATAGGACTGTCAGAAAAGGCCTTCAAACCATCTTGAAACCTTGGGGAAATGCTATTTACGTGCTCTAGAATATTTCTCTCCCTGAAAAAAAATAAAATTGACCCATGTTTCTGTTTTTCCAAGAACTAAATATATTAACACACACATGTGCTCTAAAGAGGACAACCCTCTCTTCAAGAAAAAGGACCGTTCCTCTCGAGGGGTAAATTAATGAATTTATTGACGAAATTTGCTGAAGATGATCTAAATGACAAGTGGATCATCTCCACAAATTGTCAAGACAGTTGATTTAAAAGTAGATGACATGATTATAAGAAGTTTCAACGGCTGAAAAAGGTACATATATGTCAATTTTTCATTATACCCACTTATAGATTGAACTTTTTTGATGAAATTTTGCATCTCCACTTGTCATGGAAATCAACTCCAACAAACAGGGACTGAGCTAGAAACAATATATTTTTTGTGTGTGTGTGTGTGTGTGGTGGTTGGGGGGTGGGGTGGGCTGTGGGGCGCATACTGAATTACTATACAGTTTTTCACACTAATGTTCCTAAAGAAAGTATAGTGACACTTAATATTTTTGTGAATCTTTGGAATGCTAGATGCAACTGAATGAATATATGCATGCTTATAACATCAAGAGGCAAATCTGGAAATAATCACAGAATGAAAGGTTTTTCTAATTTTGGAGAACATATTCATGCCAAAATTCCGCTACACAGTTTTGAAGAGGTGCATATGGGCCCACTAGGCTTACAATAGATCTGTCCCGGCCAACTAATTTAATCAAAATATTCATTCATTTACTCCTCAAAATGGATGGTCTTTTTCCTTAAAGAGAGAACTGTACTCTTTAGAGTGGGACTAATATATATGTGTGCGAGTGAACATAGCATAATAGCACTTTTGACGTGATCTTGAATTATCAGGCACAATATTTACAGATGGTAGATGTGTTAACATAATCCTTTGACTTAGATTTCATCGTTACTCATTGAGATTTCCTGCATGTAGAGTCCTCGATATTGAAAACATGGATAAGTCTAATTTTGCATTAAGAACAATAGAGCACGGGCTAAGTGAAAAAAAGCCATTTTTTAATGTTTAAAAAATAGAAAACGTACTTGTAGATCTGTAGTGTTTCCAATGCAACAGCGCATGATACAGGGTGCCCAGTATAAGTGAATCCATGAGCAAAAGAACCTAAAAGGAAAAAAAAATTTGAATTTTTCAGTAGCTATATGAAACCAAAAGTAGTAGTATTAGCATTTAACGACCATACCAAGTTTGTTGCTTTGAGAATTTACAACGTCTGAAATTTCAGGGCTCACAAGAACAGCTCCAATAGGCACATATGCCGAAGAAAGAGCCTGGAAAACTCAATTTGGAACAATAAATGGGTAAAACAATTGATAAGTAGCCATAACAATGATGCTATATGAGTATATTTGGTAAAATTAGATTGTACCTTTGCTAAAGTGACAAGATCTGGTTTAATGTTGTATTTGTCAGAACCAAACATTGTTCCAATCCTTCCAAACGCACAAACAACCTAAATGTTCGTAATTGAAGAATGTGAGAGGGGGTACTGATATGTGCAGCACCTATATAGCTCACTGAGAAATACTGTCATTAATTAGAGTTTATGTTTGACTTTCACATTTCTTAAGAATTCACTAATTTCAACATAATCGATGGTTTAGAACAAAACTTGTTTCATATTGTGAGTATTGGTGCATTGATTATGTCCTAAAAAGGAAAGTGGGCTCTTAATTTTGAACATCCCAAAAAGAAATATTGGATTCTTAATTTGGGGGGAGGGAGTAGTAGAAAATTGAAAGAAATGCTTGAATAGAATAGAGTACCTCATCTGCAATAAACAGAATGTCATATTTTTTCACTACAGCTTGAATCTGCATATACATTCCCAAAATGGATACTTGTTACTTACAGCAGGTGACTGGCAGGTACAAAATTAAGTGCTCATCAAGCGAAAACTAGCATTAGGGTAGTGTTGGTGTGGTATTTCGACACCATAAAACAAGTTCACATCACGTACGTAGGGAATCCCAAAGGATTACGTAAAAATGGGGGAAAATGCCCAAATTGGTTAAAGTAACTCATTGACTTAACCATATCCCCCTTTGTCATCAACAAAAAATCTCAAACCACTTTTGGAAAATCAACTCGTGCTACTAAGCTTTTCAGATTTTCCCTATGCTTCAGCAGTTGGACTTGCTGGAACACACACTACCCATTGGCAACTTGTGCTTGGGCAAAGTATGTAGTTTGCAATATATTGTGCAAGTAATGATGTATTGCTTTGTAACTTCCATTGTGGAGATTATCCTAATGGGTGATCACTGCTCTACTCAATAGGCCATAGGCCAGGGGGTGTTGGAGTGGCGGGGTTCGGTAGGGTTTGTTGACTCCACCTGGGGTGTGAGGTACATGTCCTACCCACACTAAAACAATATTTACTACTGACAGAAACAAGAAAAATAATTACGACCTTATCGAAGTATGTTGCAGGGGGAGGTATCACACCTCCTGCCCCCATGACTGGCTCTGCAATGAATGCCGCAATCTGAAATAAACAAGCATATTAAGTCACCTACATTGATCACTCGCTGTATTCAAGTAATGTAATTCTCCGTATAAGTTAATATCTCTTCCAAACGTTCAATTACCGTCTCTGGTCCTTCTTTGAGTATAAGATTTTCCAAATTATTGGCTAACCTGGTTGAGAACTGCTCCTCTGTCTCGCCTGCATATACATTCATAAAACAAAAGAAAACAAAACGAAGTTAGGGTCCGTTTAATAAAATAGTTCGAAAATAATTGAAAACACTAGTAGATTTTATGAAAATTGGAAAAAGAGAGGATTGATTTTGCGATATGTTTGGTACCTTTCCTTATTTTACACGATAATATTCTTACCCACCATGCGAAGAATTTTATTCCACAGAAAACATGAAATATAATAGAAAGTTTCGGACAAAATATTAGTGTTTTCATTCATTTTACAAAATCACTCATCCCTTTTTCCAGCTTCTCATATAAAGTAATATTGATTTCAATCATTTTCAAACCCCCTTTTTTTTTTTGTTATCAAATGCACCCTTAGAATCATAAATCATGAAAAGTAGTTTCCCATGTAGGAAGAGTAATCGAACCTGGGAGATGGTAGCGCCAATAGTGAGGGCAATCAGTGTGCAATACAAACGGCACTGGCAGATCAAAATCTTGATGCAGGGCAGGCAGGCTGTTAAAAAATAAAATTAAACCAAAAAAAATATGTGAATTTAGAATTAAACAAAATTAATTGGTACAATGCAAATAGTTTCTTTACCCGGTGAGGCTAGCTGATATAAGAGTTGACCCATGGTATCTGTCGACGCAGACAGAATGTTAAAATATAAAACATTTGAGAGTCAAGCCAATAAAAGTTACAAGAAAGCACCGGTTTTAATTTTTAGCAATAGAATTACGATTTTTCTCGAGCAATAAATTTCTTCTTGTCTTTCCTTCCAAGTGCATTGTTATAATACCACACCAGCTTCACCTACAACCAAATGATTAGGCCAAAAAAAAATAAAAAATACAATGTTGAAGCTTTTAGCTACAAGAATTAAAAGATGAGATCAGTTATTTAGAAAGAAGTGCAAAAACACGATAAATACCACACTTTGTTCGTTGGACCGAGTTCAAAATGAAATCCATTCTTCTTAACTACATTTTTTTAGGTCATATTATTTCTGTAAGGTTTCACTTATAAATGTTTTCTTTCTTGAAGTCATCACAACTGATTTCTACGTGGCTGGATAATTTTGAAGCATGGAGCTGGACTACTTCGTCAACATGTTGCTAGCAAAAAGAGATGCCAACGGTAAACTGTGACCATCCAAAATCTCCTTATTCATTTTCCAAATTCTTTAAATTATGCTCCAACAAAAAGTTTCATATAACCAAAAGAGGTATTCAATTTTTCTACTAAAAACTCGACAACATAAATGTAAATTTCGAAGGACAAATATATATGTGTGTGAGAAAAAAGTTAGCAAATGTTATGTTGCATGTCGTTATCTCCTACAACAGTAACAACACCCACTATCAGAAGGATCTAGATAAGAGTGCCACTTGGGACATGGGTGTAATTTTCGTTAGGTCTTTTGACTTTACCCCTTGTTCTTAATGCGAAATTAGACTTAACACTTGTTTTCATAATCATTAGACTCTGCCCCATGTATGCGGGGGATTCCCAAAGAATTAAATGAGAACGCAGGGTTGGGGGGGATCAATAAATCAAAGGATTATGTAAAGAAAATTAGACATTTCCCCCCCTTTTTACGTAAATTTTTGAGATTCCACCTCATGCCAGGAGGTAAAGTCTAATGATTACAAAATAGGGCGGTTAAGTCTAATATCACATTGCAAACGGGGGCAATGCGAAAAAAATCCCTTCTCGTTATAATCAACATATAAATAGATAGTGTGTAATAACTAGTAAGTCTTTGATGCACCTAGTTATGATGGAACAAAGGCAAAACAAGAATAAAAATTTAGAAAACCTGAGTATCATTGGCTTCTGATCCACTATTTGTGAAAAACACTCTTGCCATTTTACTTGCAGTAAACATTTCTAGAAGCTCCGTTGCAAGATCCTATATAGTTTTGAAAACAAACTGCATTAATGAAGTGGGACCCATATTTGATAACAACAAAGCCGATATAACAAAAGATTCATTAATACCAACGAGGGTCGCGTAGTACGATTCCAAAAGGAATGGTAAAATGGTAAGGTCTTCAGTTGTTTAGTTGCAGCAGCAACAAGACGGGATTCACTCCCCCCTGCAAGTTTTGAAAGCACGTAAGCAGGGAAATAGCAAAAATGTGTGACGTCTTCAGTTGTGGAACAACAAAAGCGATAAGAAAATTATTTCTAAAAGAGGATTGTAATATAATATTTGCTTCATTATCCAAATCTCGACTGCCTAAATATGAGGCCAAAGGGTAATGTTAGCAACCCACCACATTCAAGAATAAAAAAATACGAAAAAGCAAACTATTCCTCCATGCGAAGATTGCAACTTCACGGAATATGTTTTTGCGTGGATCAAATTACTCCATGGAATCAATTTCCTCCTTATTCTAATAAACCCCTCACAAGAAGTCAGGCTTCATGGCGGATAAGTCACACATTACTCACGCCTCTGCAGTGATACTATATAAGTGAATGACTGCAACGTTTAGCAGTTCCACATATTAATTGGAAAATGACTGAAAACACTACTAAGTTTTATGAGAAATTGGAAAAGGGAGAGAGTGTTTTGGTGAAATGTTATATTACTTTTTCAATTGTCCAACTTCTCATAAAAATGAGTGGTGTTTTCAATCATTTTCTAACTTTTTTTTATCAAACATACCCTAAGTGCTTGTACAATCTAGTAAGATCAGAGTTTAGAACGCATGCCTATCAAAGTTTAAAATACATGTTTAACTATGATTTAAAAGAAAAATAAAAATATCATATTAAAAAAGGCATCCTCATAAGTTCCTATAATATATAAATGTGTAAGGACTTCCTCTATAGGGAGCATGTACCGATAATTCGATATCACCAAAAGTGCACCAGATACGTATCCATACGGATGTCATCCACGGTTAAAGATAAGGGTGAAACCATTTTGAAAGTTGCATCTCACTTCCTTTCAAAATAGCTACCAATCTTATACATAAATGACACAAACTAGATTCTTATTAATCACTGAATTCTTTATGGTTCCACAAGATTTTCGTAATATTAAGATCCGTTTCATAACAAGATAGAAAATGATAACAAAAACAGTTGATTTTTGTGAAAAGTTAGAAAATGAGTCGCGTGATGTAGTCAGACATTCTATTACCTTTTCGTTTGTTGCATGGCAAAAGTGTTTTTGCATTGTGAGGAAGACAAATTTTCCACAAAAATAAAGAAGGATGGAGGACATCTACTAAAACAATCAATTACTTTTGCTATCATTTTCCAATTTCTTCTGAAAAGGAGCCTTAGATTGTTAAATTTGGGGATGTAACTTATTAGTAGTTATTACAGGACCTGAGAATACGTGGGAGCAGGATTTAGAATACCTAGCGATGTGCACCATAGACCGGCAAGAGAATCAAGATACTTTTTCCCATCTACGTCATAGACATAGCAACCCTATAAAAATTTACAACTAAAGAAACAGTAAGTTCAGTCTGCTTCAATCATGTGGCAGCACAAAACAGCCATCAAAGAGAAACAATATAGGATGATTCCAGTGTGCATGCACGCAAGCATGTGTGGAGGGGGAGGCGGCTGTTGTGAAGAGGTGTAGAGCTTTAGAGGTATAACAATTATGCTTAATGTTAAGAAAGTAAAAGGAGAAAAAAAATTAATAAAAGAAAAAGAAAAAAGAAGCAGCAAAAATATACCTCGGACTTGTCTATTACTAAAGGATTCAAATCGGTTGTTTGCCACCCAGCAGTGAAAGGTGCCAACATATCATGTCCCTTATATCTGAAAGCGAGAATATTCGACTTCTGCATTATGAAATAAGGAAACACTTTCTTCTACCAATTACATACTGTGCTCAATTAGTCCATCAAAATCAACCACAAAGTTGAGAAAAAAAAGCCCCACCAGTCGCATTATAAATTTTGGAAAAACTTCCTTTAATGAATCTAAAGATAACATTCAAATCTCTAATAATGAAATAGTCGACACAGAAAAATATTATAATTTTAATTATTATAAAACATGAAAGTAGAGCCTAAAAGTCATACTCCTTCTGTCTCAAAAAGATAGTCCCCTTTGAATTTCGTAATTTTTAAGAAAGCGCTAATTTCAACCTAATCAGTAGCAATGTCTAGGCGTTCTTGCAGAGATAGAGGCACTACATACCGTTTACCATTAGTTCCTGAATCATCCTTCTGGACAGATGCCTTTGCACTTTTCCATCTTTTCCATCTGCCGAGTAAAGGAGCCACGGCAATAACTCTCCGTAAACTTCTACTAGCCGCAACATGTTTTATGTAACCAAACTACAAAATTAGAAGTAGAAAATGTCATAATAATGGCCAACCACAAAAATGGACGTGACTGAATCACAAAATTCAATCAAAACACTGAGACTGCATTCCGGTGCTCAAGGCAGATTTAATGTCTAAGTTGTGTGTACTAATTCAATAGTGCCAACACATAACATCATAAAAAAAATAAAAAATAGCAGCCAATTGTTCTGATTGGGCAGTATGATCTATTGCAACACATAAATCCTTAAGATGGACTCTATAACCTACAACAACTGTGATGGTAATAATGGTTTATGTCGAAGGCCAATGCCTTCTCCGACTGCTAACTGTTACATTGCTCTAGAATGACGGATGCACACTGAGGATGTTTTCTCATTATTCTTTATGCATATAGGTAACAACTAGAGAGCTTCCAGTATGTTGTCCTTGGAAAATGGTGCGTTAACATGCAAGAGTTTTGGTAAATTTGAAATCTTCCATTCTCACAGCCCAAATCCTCCGGGATGCATTTGGGAACCTCAATTCCCCGGCTTGGAATTGGAGACCATTGAAATCCATGCCCATTCTTTAGATATGAAAAGTGAGTTTGGAATTGGTACTAATTCTATTTCAATGAATCTTAACTCTGTACATTCGGACACTCTCTTTCACATACACACTCTAGTATCCAGCCTTGCCGGCTAAGACCGTTCTTGACTTGTCTCTTGCGCCCAGTGTAGAGGATTGGGCTTCCTTCATTTGAATCAATTTCAATTGGATCCGGTCCGACCCGGGTATCCCGAGTCAAGGACCTAATTAGATGTTATCACATTGATGAAGGATTTCAATTATATGCAAAAGCCAAGTGAAATCCCAAGTTTAAAGAATCCAAAATTAATAACATGGTCAGGACCTCAAAAGGCATACAAATCTAGTAAGGAGTTTTGATTGTTTTAAATGGAAAAGAATTGAATTCCATGGAATTGTTTTTCCTGGAAACAAATTTTACATGAAAAAATAGAAACCTAGTGAGAAGGTACGTCGTTTTTGAATTGCATGGAAAAGAACAAAATTGGGCTAAAATAATTTTTACCGTGGAAATTGATTCCAAGAAAAATTATGTCTGCAATCAAAGTGAATGACAATTAAGGAGAGATGCTTAACATTACCACACAATGTGATAATTTTAATTAACATAAAATCTCATTAGACCTAAATAATATTTCGTACATTGACAAAATCATTAGCAAATAAATTACCAGAATTCGGAAAGAGCTGACTGATTAAAAAAATAATATGACAAAAAAAAAAATACCTGGGTGGTGATTCTGAGAGTGGAAGGAAGGAGATGACTGATTATCATTATTTTTTATTTTTTTTTAATTTTCGTACCAAGAATATTAGGGAATATTTTATATATATATATATATATTTTGTAGGATGAGAAGATAATTTTAACATAACCGCTTTACTATTTTATCGGTCTATCACTGATAATAATTGATTATAAGAAAGAAAAGAAGGGGAAATATTTTAAAAAAATAAAGAAAGAAGGGAAGTTCAAACTCTCGCCTTTAAACTAAAACAACAAAATCAAACTCTTTTGATTAGACTCGAATTTAAAATCTCTTTAAATTTGAGTGAGTGTCTCTTAGTTATACTCGCCCACTTGGTTATATGTATTAAAATTTGTATTTAGCAGTTTTAAACATTTATTTTACATTATAAAACCAAGCATCAATTCAACTGCTTGAAGTGGTATTTTCTTTTTTACTTGGATCATTGATAAAGTAATCTATTACTTAATCACTAAATCACGTAACATCTTTATTTTATATTTTAATTCGAATTAGATATATTTGAGTAGCACATACATCACATATACAGGTAGTGTAGTGTGATTATGTTTGGTTAAAGCTATAATATCATGTTTAGTCAAACTTTATTTTTTTGATAAAATATTACCTTTCAAGAAATAATAATAAAAAAAGAATGGCATTGCATGAAAGGCAATTAATTAATTAAATAAGAACACTAAAAAGTGTCTTGCGCTTAATATAATAATATATAGGTACGTATATAGATTTCCCCCCTAATTTTTTTATATCTACAATACAAATTAATATAAATTACGGTAGTTGATGTGACAATTGTCCTAAGTGAACTTTTTGTTTTTAACTTATATAATGTCTTTTTATTTTATTTATTCTCTCTCTAAACAACAATTATCAAGGTGGTATTTGGTTGAGTTTTTAAATTTTTTATCAAAAAAATCAACTTTACTCCACACTTTTCAAAATTTACTTCAGTTTATTTTCTCTCTTATAAAATTTTTAAAACACCATAACTTTAAATTCAAAAATCGGAATTAGATAAAAAAAAATATATATATTTGAAACCTACTAATCAAAATTTATAAAATAAGATCCATCGTGACTATTTTTTGAATTTCTTTCATGATTTTTTTTAATTGGTTGAAAAATACTCTAACAAAAATTAAATTCACTTTTCACTTTTCAAAAGTCATAAATACAGTTCAAGTTTTTCAATTTTTTTGCTTAATTAAAAGCTACTTCATCTTCTTTCTTTCTTTATTTATTTTATACTTTCAACTCCAGTTCAAAAACTCTTTACGATTACTTAGGGTAAAATAAGTTTTTATTTGATAAATACAAAAGTCATAATTTATGTTGTGCAAGCTCAAATTCATGAATTAACAGTTTACAATATGTTCCTTACAACATTGTTTTAATCAATTTTTGTATTAATGTTGTAAATTTTTATTTCAGTTAATTTTGATAAGTTGAATTTTTTGAGTAAAAAAATGAATAAAAAAGAATGAGGTTAATTCCTATCTACTTCGAGCCATCGGTAGGTAATCTTTTTGTTTTCTAATCATTTTTTACTTTTTTTTTATCAAACCAATCCTATGGTGTGAATATCATGTAGCTAGACATGTCAATAGGTCAATTTGGATTACATTTGTGTGGTGCATTATCGAGATTTAGGTGTAATCATTTTTGATTTACATGAGTGACTTTTTTCTTAGGTGTAAAAATAATATTCAAGCTACTTTATTCAAGATTTTTTAATTGTTTGATATTTGGCCCACCTCATTTTCATAATTAGTTTTCGGCCAAAAGTTATGGATAATTGATATTCCATATTTTAAATCATTTTTATTATTTTTATTCCTTTTTGTTCTTTTCTAATTTTATCCTTTTGAATACTTTATTTTCAAAAATAAATTACTCCTAAAAATTAGCCCAACATAGATTAACTAAGAGCATCTCCAATGGTAGTGTAAAAATTGATTTGTAAATCACATGTGTCAATTCACTTTTACAAAAAACTTGAATGCTAAAAAAAAGTGCTCCAATGGTACTTTTGTAAAGTTTTGTGCAAATTTTGAAATAACAAATAAGATTATAACACATGTTAAATATCAATTCAAGCAATTTTCTTATTAATTTTTTCTTGATTTTTTTTACAAATAATATTGTAATTACAATGGATCTTGATTTATAGGTATTGATGAGTAGATTTCAAATATGTAATTTTTATTAATATATATATTTTACATTTAAAGTTATTACTTTTTCAATTTTTATAAAAAAACTGAAGAGAGAGAAAGCTGATGTGGCATTGTAAAATAGGAGTGTATTTTACACAAATTTCAATTTTAAAAGACTACCGGAGAGAAAAAAATTTACAAGTTGTGTAAATTTTACACAAAAAAAAATTTAAAAGACTGTTGGAGATGCTCTAAGATAATTATTATAAACTTTACATTTTGAAATTCAAATTAAAAAAACCATTTCAAATTAAAATCGACTTCAAGTCAAATTGAACATCGGTATACATATTATTATTCATTATAAATTGTGTTTCATAGCAAAGTCATAAATATACATAACCAAAGAATAAGCAATTTTCTAATGGCACAATATTTCTACATAAAGGAATTGTAATAGTTAGATGGAATATAATCATTATTGAATAAAGTCAAATAATTCATATTCTTACATACATAAACCCATTTAAGAAACAGACATATTACGAATAATCAGTAATTTTGTGTTTGCTTAAAAAATACAAGAAAATTGATTTCTAAATCTAAATATTATTCCGCTAAAATTTATATTTAGTTTACAAACAATCATAATATGACTCACTTTTTCACTTATGCTGAGAAGGAAAATAATAATAATAATAATAATAATAATAATAATAATAATAATAATAATAATAATAATAATAATAATAATAATAATAATAATAATCATAACATTAACTACTAACTTTTTAATCGTGCAGCTATAAGTGGTTCCAACAAATCCAGTGGTGTAGAATTTATCTGGATCAATTTCTCTAAAGTTCGGACTTTTTTTAACAGAATTCTGTCTCCTAATCTTCATCGATATCCCCTTTCTCTCTCTCTCTCTAAATCCCTTTTTAAATTTTTTTTCTCTTCACAAAACTCTCCCTCTAATTGTAATTTTTTTGGGTTTTGATGGCTGAATTTTTAGTCAAAGAATTTTATGTCAAGTTAATGTGTGTTTGGGTTTTGAATTTAAATATCATCATTCTAATTCTAAAATTTTACTTGATTTTTTTTAAAATTTTTAAATTTGATTGTGCTACACACAGAGACGAGGAGAAAGAAATGGAGAAAGATGGGAGAACAAGAGAGAGATGGGGGATGACCAAGTATATTTGCGTGTAAATCGCAAATTAATAATATTATAATTAGTATGAATTTTTTTTTGGTTCGAGGGTTACCTCCCAGGGTATTCAGGGCGGCTTTCGCGCACCTTGACTAATCCCCGCTCCCGGTGCGTTATGGCAGCTGGTGAAGCATTAATGTAATATTTTTGTTTCCCGATATCAATAAATTAATATAATTAAATTGTGCGTCAAATAGGCATTTTAAAGTAAGTTACATAATAAAGATAATGGCGTTAGCCCTTCACAAAAATATTATAACAATTTAACATTATTTTTAGTGATATTTTATATGAATTTTTTGGGACACTTTTTAGTCATTAAAGATGATTTTAAAGTGTTAAAGTAATTTTTGTATAGTGCTAATATCATTACCCAAATAAATAAGAATTGTTTCACTTGTCTAGCTAAGTTTAAACATGTCAATTTCAGGTTAATCATGTTATCTATACTAACTCGACACGATCCATTCATTAAACATGTTAGTTAGTTCCCAACTCTAATTTGACCAAACCATGCTAACCCAACACCTTAACCCGTTAACTTTGAATTGTGTTAATGAGTTGTGTTAAAATTTATATACTGTAGTCATGTATGTTACTTAATTCAAAATATAAAAGAAGTCAAAATATTTGGTTAGCGAGGTTGTGTAGTTGAGTAAAATTTTTATTTACAATGTTAATCCAAACACATTGTCTTGCATTTCTGCAAATTAAACACTTTTGCAACATTTAGAGATAATTAAACACAACTCAACTTGGAGAGATTATTAAATATATATATATATATATATATCACCGTGCCGAACAACACATGCAGAACCTGGAGTAGTGGTCAATAAATATTAATTTTGTAAGGTTCACACGGCTCAAGTATTGTTATTTGATGTTAAATACTACTATTTTAATGTATGCAATTAAGGAACCGGCAGATTTTTAATTTCAAAGTAAGTAAACAAAATCTTTTAACTTCATGCAATTGGAGATCTATAGTATAAAACATAGCATAGTTATTATTTATCGAAATGACCACTGAAAAATAAAATCTAACTGCTAAAACTACCTCTACAAGATCTGATGGTCAATAATTTTTCTTCTTTGAACATGATATTTTTTTTCCCTAAAATTTATGGGTCCTCCTCTCACCTCATTCTCTCTCTCTCTCTCTCTCTCTCTCATTAAGTCTTCTGTGCATCCCTTCTCTGAACTCCATTTTTTATGTCTAAACTTTAATAAATTACTAGCCATGGCCATACCTTCCTATTTAATGGGTTTAGTAGTGGTGGAGATGAATCTTTTTTATTTAAGGTGTATTAGTTTTAAAATTTTCCGAAGTATAAATAAAGCTAATGGGTTGAAGAAGAATAATGGCACATGTATCTACTCCAACAACAATTTAAGAGTTATAATGGTAGATCCTCTCTTGAAGATAGGTTATTTCAACTATGATTTGGCTTTGGATCACCCTACTACTCCGAATGGTGGCTTGAATTTCAACCTAGCAAAGACAACAGATTTAGAGAGTATTAATAATACGAAGAACAAAATAAAATAAAATTATACTAACGGTACATTGGTATATTTGGTGGTTGATCACATGAAAGGAAAGGAAAATGAAGTTCACTTACACGTGGGGTAAAAAAACCCACATCTATCTTAACTATTTTAACCCCCATGTGAAAAAAAGATTTAGAACCTTGAGTTAAAAATTATTTATTGTAAATTTTTATATTAGAATTACACTGATATATGACCACGTGGTAAGAAAAGAAAAATGAGACTCCTAGGAATCAAACATGTACATGGGGTTAGAAAATCTACCCATATCTCAATTATCCTAGCCCCCCAAGAGTAAAAAAGTGTTCGGAAAATTTTAGAATGCAATTCATATCTCTTTTTAAAATAAACAATAATTAGCAATGCAATTCATATCTCTAAAAATATAAACAATGTTTTTTCTCTTATAAATTGCTAGAATATAATTGCAACTAACTTTTATGATTTCAATTAAAATTTTGACTTTGTCTTTTTCAATTATAATGTTTTTTATGTAACACTCAAATGTACAATTTATAAGGTTGGAACTCATGTAAAATTTCCTTTTTATCTTTAATTATATTATTTTTCCATTTCATCTAACTCCCAAATCCTCAATGATTTTTGTCAAAATTATTATAAATTTTTTATGCCGTATAGTGCCCTTGGGCACGGGCATCACCCTAGTTCTTTATTTATATAAAAGCTCTTGTCAATGATCAGAGTGTGAGTTTTTATCGAGAAGTTAAATTTGAGGTACTACACAACTACGGTAACATGAATTTTATCGGGTTTTGAATTATTTCTACTCTTATAAAAGGTTGACAATTACCAATGAACGCTAATTATATATAATATTTTATTCGGTAATATTTTATTTCATTTGTTTAGTTTCTCGGATTTGATCCATCATCATAAACCCAGATTTTCATATTCACCCTCAAACTGTCATTTTCAATTATTGGGGAAAATGAATTTTGAGGAACAATTAGTTAGAAAGAGTGAAATTGAGAAATTTGAGAGGAGATTTTGAGTTTTAGGGTTAAGATCACTGTGTACCTCCAACAGAGTGGAGGGGATTTGGAATGGAAATTTGTAATGGGCATCTTCCAACAGATTTGTGATAAAAATAAAATAATAAAAGCAAAATTGTCATACTAAAAAGTTTTTAGTTTTCAGTTTTCAAATGTTTTATATCTAAGCAAACAACATTGTTTCAAATACAATTTTCAGAACTAAATAAACAATTTTTTTAATTTTCAAATATCAATTTTCAGTTTTTTTACTAAACACCACCTAAGTCCAATTATCACCATTTCCGACCACCTCCGGCACCACTATTTCCACCCCTTTTTTTCTCAAACTCTCCACTTTTCTCTCTCTCATCCCCGCCACCATCTCCACGAACATCAAACCCGCCCCCCTCCCCCTTTTTCTCTTCAACACCATCTCCACATTTCTTTCACCATCATCACCATTCTACAATCAAAATTTTCTCCTATCTCTCTATAAATTTATATCTATACATATATCTATCTCCATCGAAACAACTGACTAATCTCCATCCCATGAACCAAAACCCTAATCCCTCTCTCTTCAGATCTTGTCAATTCTCCAATTTTCGATTATGCTAATAAACTTTGAATCCTTTAATATATGGATCAATTTGAAGTTTATTTTCGAAGAGCATATTTGGATCAGAACGATTGGATTAGTGGAGATGAGGCCGTCGAATTCTTCCGAGGCTTCAATTTGCCTATACAAGTTCTCACTCATGTTTACTTCTATTCCTCCTTTTGTAGCGTATAGGCTTATTGGATGCTTTTTGAACAGAGTCGACCCAGGGCAAAAGCGATTTATGTTCGTCTAGAGCTCCTGATGTAACAGGTTCCTGATTTTTTTTTTCTTATATACAAGTTATAGTAGGTAAAATTAAAATATTTTTTGGCTGAATAAAAGCAAACAACATGATAATATATATATATATATATATATATTCAAAAAATACACAAGCTCAAGTTCTCAATTCAACCCTAAACTCTATATATCAATGAGTTTATTTGAGATTTTTTTTCCTCCTATTATTGAATAAAACTCTATATTTTAATTTTTGTTTTAACTAAATTCTATATAAATAGGAAATTTAATTACTCTTTTTGTTACTTTTCAAATCTCATAACTTGTATATATATATATGTATTTGTTAGAGTTTATTGTTGTAATTATATTACATGAATATACAAAAAAGTCCCGAAACTAAAATTTGCCTACAGCCCCTTAAAGCTTAGGACCGACCCTGTTTTTGAAGGTAATGAATTGTCACTTCCACAGCATGATTTTAGCGTATATGTGTACAGTTGCACATTTGATGTGCTAATGATGATTCCGATGGTGTGTAGAATGATGATGATAGTAAGGGTACACATGTTATAGGTAAACTAAAAATCTGAATCGGTATGGTTGGATTGGTTTGATTTGGCTTATAAAAATAATTAAATTAGTTTGGATGGACTTTTTAAAAAACCGATTGGATTGATTTAGTTATAGCATTTTCAACCGTCTTTTAAGAAATTTTGACATATAGGACTTGTGTAAAAGACTTGTGTAAAATAAAAACCTAATTTACACATCTACATCATCTTTATGTCTCCTTAATTTTTTACAAAAACTTTAAAATGATCTAACTAAAAATCTAAAATTTAGTTTTTAATAAAATTTACATATTTGAAATCTCTTCATCAAGAGTTAAAAACTAAGATCCATTGTGACTAAGAAATTATGTATAAAAAAAATTCATACAAAATTATTAAATATTACATATATCACATATATTGATATATTTTATATTTGTGTGATTTTCATTGGTCCATTTAAATTTTACACATGAGTATTATTAGAGTACAAGATTGATATGTGTATACTTCATATTTAAAAGTGGCTTATAGGTAGGATTTTACGCAAAAAATATATACATCCATTGGAGATGCTCTTATGGGTTTAACTATTGGATTAACCGGACCAATTTGATCCAATTAAATATTATATATAAATATATATATATACAGTCCCCCTCTCTTAAGGACCGTTCATTTCAAAGGGTGAACAGCTGAATTTTTTCATGAAACTTGGTGAGAATGATCTCTATAACGAGTAAATTATCTCCACCAAATTTTATCAAAAAAATCAAATGGGAAGCGAGTTAACTAAAAATCTAAAATTTCAACGTCTAGAAATGCGCATATATATCAGTTTTTCAATTAACCCACTTCTTGATTGATTTTTTTTATGAAATTTGGTGCTGATGATATATTCATTATATATATATAATCTCCATTAAGTTTTATGAAAAATTCATCCATTTACCCTCTCGAAAAGGACGGTCCTTAAGAGAAGGGCTATCTCTCTCTATGTATATATATATATTTATATACTATGAATTATGTAGTCTTTAATATCATTAGATAACTAATGTCCTTATCTTACATTATAAATATACTATAAAATATAAATAATAAAATTTATATTAGTGATTGATCCTAATCAAAATACTACGGATGTTTCTTTTCCAATAAATTACTCATTTAAAATTTGTGTTTAGTTAAATGGTAACTTAAATACTTTATAAAAATGAAATCAACATTATCACTTATTAGTTATTACTTATTAGGAAATCTCCTCCATGGAGCTAGAATTCTACTTAAAAGGTTTTATGTTTGTTTAGTTTCTTAGAAGAGTAGTTTTGTTTTCATATTCTTTTTTTTAGTCTAAGTTGATTTTAAATTAGCATTTCTTTTCTAATATCTTTGATCAGTTGAAACCTCACTTTCTTACTTTTAATTATTTTTATATTTATAATTTTCTATCCATTCATATTTCATATAGTGATTATTATTTTCTTCTCTCTTCAAATAGTGTTATTTGTTCACTTGTGCCATTTAGCCTAAAAATTAAATCTAGTATGGCTCATTGACGACATGCATTCTATCTCTTAAGTAACATTTGTTTTTTACTAAATGTTATACCCGCCAATCCAATTCGAACGAATCCGAAAATTTTTGGTTTGGTTTGGTTTTCCATAAGGTTGGTTTGGATTGGGTACATAATTTTTGAAACTGATTTGATTGGTTTAGTTTCAGTTTAAATAGTAAACCGATCCAATCCGAATCATGTGCACTCCTAGATGATAGTGGAAGAAAGGGGGAGAGATGGTGTTCATGAAAGGAGAGAGAAGCATGTTTGATGGTGGTGGAGATGAGAGAGAAAGGGGTGGAGATGGCGGCGGCAGAGTTGGCTGGAGATGGTGGTGGTCAAAGTTGGAGATGGGGATGATAACCGGAAATTGTGACAAGAGATTAAAAATCACATTTATTGCCCTCACTTATCTAAATTATATTTGAACTTTAAACAATTTAAAATTTTAACCCCATGAGTCAAAACAGGTCAATTGTAACATATTCAATAGTTGGTGATATTAATTGTTAACTTTAGTAGTTTATATGGCAAAATACTAATATCTCAATAGTTAAGAGGGACAAAATTTAATTAACTCAAAATGTCCCAAGGTTGGAGTGTGTTCAACTGCCCCCTCCTCTATAAAATTAGAATTACCTCTTATACAAAAAAGAATTTGAGCTCAAAAAAGGTTAAAATAAAACCATTTTTTACCCTTGCAAACATTTATTTAATAGAAAAATTCGTACTCGAGCAAAATAATTACAAACCACTGAGTCACTTATCATTTTTAGTATATATATATGTTTTAAATACTTATATTTGAGTCGCGCATATATCACAAAAGTTATATAATAAATTATAATTGCATTCTTTATTAATTTTTATAAATTACAATTTCAATAAAAAAATGAAAAAAACGACAAAGTGGAATGAAAAAATTGGGAATTTTAACGTAGGTACATGTTCGTGCTTTGTGAATAGCCACTGTGCAAGAGGCATGGACAAACTCTAGCACATGTATAATATTCATTCCGTCTTAAATCAAGACTCCACACTTGCTTTCAGGCTTTTTAATGATGCATTATATTAGTTTCAACCTAATCAAAATACTACTACATCAAAATAGGCTTTTTAGTTTGTACTTTTGAATAATACATTAGTTTCAACTTAATTAATCAAGATACACGATTTGTTACAATTGTTAAATTCAATATATAAGCAACAAGTGTGTTTTGTTAGCGAGTTTGAATACAAGGCACTCATCGATACCACTATCGATATTACGTGGTTGCTACCAGTACTCTATGAGTTAGGCATTAATTCCTCTAAAGCTCCGCTGTTGCAGTGCAACAATATTGGTGCTATTTACCTATCTGAAATCATGTATTTCGCGATGCACCAAACACGTTGAATTTGATTTTCACTTTGCTCCACAAATACAATATGTGACGCCCCGAGTATTGTTAAGAGGTTTACACCTCTGAAATTCGGTTAATCACGGAGCCGTACGGCAACGGCGGGTGAAATGTATGAAAAATACAACTTCCAAGATCTTTTTCTCATAAAGTTATAGTTAAAACCACATTGTGTTTCAAACTTCTTTTTAGAAAATTCCGGCATGTGGAGTCTGTATTCTTAATAAACCAACTTGAGAATAGTAATACAAAATTTCATACAAACTTTTCTCATTCAATCACAATATAAATCAACTCCACATATAAAACATTTTACCAAAATCCCATTTGAAATATAGAGTACATCAAATCCAAAGTCCAATTCTTTATTAAAAGGGTTCACACACATATACATTTACATATAATCCAATTTACATACAACTCATTCCTTATCATAAGGACTAGAAATTGTTGGTACTTTAGAGGTATCTAGAATAGAGAATCACGCACCACCTTGAGAACCCGCCTGCAAAACTGTTTGGAAACGGGAGTGAGCCAAAATCGGGCTCAGTGGGAACTAATTAATATAAGTTTTATATAGAAAATACACGTTGGAAGGAACATACACATGCACTTTTATACAAAATAAGACTTTAGATATTACTAGTGTTCCATATATATAGATAATGCAATGCAAGGCACCCATATCATGTCGAACCTAACTGCTAGGATACCCATCCTAGTACTTGGATGCTACCCGAACGAGCTAAGTTAGTCCTACCTCTTCAGCCCGCTTATGACTTGTGTCCATGAAGCTTATGGTTAAACGAGGTAGTATAATATATATATTGAAAAATATTATCTTAATTCTCTATTCGTCAAGATTATTTCATTCTGTTCTAATCTTTTGTTGAAAGTTACGTATCCTCAAGTCACTTTGATTTCTGCAAACCACCTATATCAAGAAATCCTAGGCTAGTGTAAGTCTCAAGTGTGTGAGCAGTGAGGAGCCAAGGTGTGATAATAGGTATGTGTCTGCTTAAGGAAATTAGAGTGTGTACCCATAGGGTTAGCCGTAAGCAAGAGTGAAGTTTAGAATAGGTAATCAAAATGAGTAGATTATTTAGATCTTATTCTTCAGTTAGTTCGAGGTCAAATATGTCCTCAATCCCAGATATAGTTAATCAGGAAGAACAAAGTTTCGAAAATATAAGCCAAAGTTTTAGTGATTGGAATATCCCAAAAATCTCACCTAAAGAAATTTATAAATCTACTTTCTTTGGAAATTTTAAATCAGATTATAATGTTAAAACCGTAGAAAAGGACTACACAATTAATAAAGAACATGAAAATTGTAGTTTATTAACTCTAGAAATTATTAGTAAACAGAGATCTAATGGATATAATTTTATTCATATAGGATTTATTCAAGTAGCCATAAATCCACTCATAGTCAAAGGAGTAGACTCATCAATACTATTATGTCTTAGGGACGCTAGGTATTTAAATTATGTACCAAGTATATTAGGAATAATGGAATCTAGTTTACATAACGGACCAGTCCACTTCAATTGTTTCCCAGATTTTACCTTAAGCCTTAGTGACCTAAATTTATTAAAAGCATTAACATTAAATATTAAAACTGCTGGAGAAATCACCCAAATGTTAGAAGGATCCCAAGCAATTGCCTTAATATATAGCATATATTATAAGACAATGAGAACAAATTTAAATGTTAAAGCACTTAATAAATCTCCTAAAGATAAAATAGTATTAATACAAAGTAGCACTAATAACGCCAATATACAAGCCCCAAAAACAATATTATGGAAAGATATTAACCTCCCAAGCCAATGGATTTTACAAAATGAAATCCCAGAATGGCCAGTAATAAGCAATTTTATGAATCTAGATAATATAAGACAATATAGAGATGGAACAATTAGGATAAGTTTTGATGAATCTAGATTCAGAAAACCACCCCTAATTTTAGAAACATCTGCAAGTTCATCCACAAATATCCCCTCCAGAATTGATAATATATCCAGAAGAGATAATGATCTAATGAGTAACATATCCCTTCCTGAAACTAAGATATCCGGAACCACAAATTTAGGACAAGTTACTCATCCAATATATAGAAATAAAGAAAAAGAAAAAGAATCAGTAAGTGATGAACAAGATATAGGAGATAACGAATCTATATCACAAACTGATTTCCAAGCACCATTCCACCAGTTAAGAGCAATAAATAAAAAATTTAAAATTAATTGGGACACATTAACCAATAACTTCAACTCTAAAGAAAATAAAAAGTTAAGACATGAATTTAGGGCAGAAAATCCTGAATCTGAAAGAGAAAAGATAATACATAAATGGAAAAAATGGATAAAGAAAGAGAAAATAAATATGTATTTCTTTCCATGGTACAAAAAGTATTATAATAAATGCAATGTAATAACCAAAACTCAATGGACCAAAGAAGATGATACAAAAATTACATCTAGTCATCCTCCGCTTGAAACGCTGAATATACAAGTAAAAAATACTTTAGTAAAAGCTTCTCCATTTAAAATACCTGAAACAGACAGTAAAATTGATGATAAAAAGATAATTGAACAAAATAATTATACCAATCAATATCTAGTTTCACTAGGAAAACAATTAGACAAAATTGAAGATAAAATTGAAACAAAAATTGAAGGAACTATAATTAAAAGAAAATCTGAAAAACCAATTTTACACTTACCTAAACAAAGAGAAGGTTTAGGTCTACCAAACAGAGACAAAGAATTAGCAAGAAAAATTGACCAGTTGCTAAAACACGTATCCTCAACAAGTGGAACAAAAAATGTAACCACCTTAAAAAAGAATAATGAGCAAAATGATCAAAATAAATCTGATGATGAATCTGACGATGAATCCATTGTTCATGAAATTAAGAATCAATTTAATAAATTAACATTTAACAGACCAAATCCCACTAGTAATACAAAGAATTGGTACTCTAGACCAACACCTCCAGATTTTCAATATGAAGAAAGAAATTTAAGTAATCAATTTGCAGTATCATCCAATAAAATGTATGAATGGAATATTGATGGTCTAAGTGAACAAGAATTAATTAATAAATTAAGCCATATGTCTATGGTAGCCAATAGTTACTTAAATGCTTACCATGATTTAACTCAACCACAAATAGTTGAACTCTTAGCATCAGGATTCACAGGAATCCTTAGGTCATGGTGGGAAAAACATCTCACTAAAGATGCTAGAGAAGCAATTATTCATGCTGTACAACTAGATGAAGAAGGGAATCCCATTTATGGTGAAGAGATCAATTATGGGCCTCCAGATGGTGTCAACACCTTAGTTTATACCATAATTAAACATTTCATAGGAACCCCCAGCAATATAACTGAGAGACTCCATGACCAACTTAGTAACCTTACTTGCCCAACTCTTAGTGATTTTAGGTGGTATAAAGATGTATTCACCTCTAGAGTCATGATGAGAGATGACAGTAACAAACCATTTTGGAAAGAGAAATTTGTTAATGGTTTGCCCAGCCTATTTGCCCATAAAATTCGAGAAGAATTAAGTAAAAATTTAGGTTATATAGACTATGATAACCTAACTTATGGAGATATAATAAGTCAAATCCAAAAAACAGGTCTAAAAATGTGCATAGACTTTAAACTAAGTAAGCAAGTAGGTAAAGATAAAAATAAAGCTAAATATGAATTAGGAACATTCTGTGAGCAATATGGCTTACCTCCTATTGCTCCTTCTAGAGGAAAAAGGTATATTAAACAAGATAAAAAATATAAATCTCATAAAAAGAAAAGTAAGAAAAATAATTCAGAAGATTATTATAAAAAACCCTCATTTAATAAAAAGAAAAAATCAAATCAGAAATTTGACAAGAGTACGATAATCTGCCATAATTGTGGAAAGAAAGGGCATTACAAAAATGAATGTAGATTTAAAGAAAAATTAAGTCAATTAAATGTACCTGAAGAAGAAGTAGAACAAATTCTTGAACTCATGAGGATTGAAAATCAATCTGAAGGTGAATCATTGGGATCTACTTTACCTTCACAAAGTTTAGAAGAATCCACTACTTATTCTAGTCATTCTGATGAAGAACCACCACAATTAGGTTGTAGTAACAATTGTACTAAAACCTGTTGTAACAAACAAATAAATGTATTAACAAAAATCCAAGAGGAAAAGAATTTGTTAATAGACTTAATAAGTAAAATATCAGACCCACAATTAAAAACCCAATATATGAACCAATTAGAAAAATTATTAACAACTGAATCTAAAGCACAAAAATTACTCAAAAATAAAGAAAAACCCATCTTTAGTATTAATAAAACTTTAGAAAGATTTAAGAATCCAATTAAAGAAGTAACACTTCCAGAATTAAATTTAGAAGTTAATAATCTAAAGAAAGAAATTTCTAAATTAAAGAAAGAAATTCCTGAACTTAGACAAGAAATGATTAATAGAATAGAAGAAATTAACAAATCAAACTTAAAAATTAATAACTTCTCTGAAGGAGATAGTGAAGAAGAATCAGTTAATGAAAATACTGAAAAAGAAGAATCAGATAAAGAAGATCTTAATGTAGAAGTACAAAATCATTCTCTAAATAGATTAAAAGATATAACTATCCAAAAATGGCATATAAATGTCACTATAGTCATAAATAAAACATTTGTATTAAAACTACCCGCTCTTTTAGATATTGGTGCAGACTTAAGCTGTATCCAAGAAGGACTGGTTCCAACAATATATTATAGGAAAACAAGTGAAAGACTAAGTTCTGCCAATGGAAGCAAAATGGAAATGAAATATAAATTACCTAATGCACATATCTGTCAAGATGGAGTATGTTATAAAACATCTTTTGTTTTAATCAGAAATATGACGGATAAAGTCATTTTAGGATTACCATTCATATATTTATTATATCCATTTAATACTTCAAGTAAAGGACTAGTAACTAAACATTTAGGACACAAAGTCACGTTTAATTTCACTACACAACCAAAAGAAAGAAACTTGAGAATGATAAAAGAACAATCAATCTCAAAAAGTTTAAACTTACTAAATAATAAATCAAATCATTTAAAACATCTAAAAGATGAAATTAAATACAAGAAAATTGAAGAACAATTACAAGATTCTAGACTACAAACTAAAATTAAAGAATTTAATGAAAAACTTGTCAAAGAAGTTTGTTCTGATTTACCTCATGCTTTTTGGCACCGAAAAAAGCATATTGTAAGGCTTCCCTATGCTAAGGAATTTAAAGAACATTTAATTCCTACTAAGGCTAGACCAATACAAATTAATCATGAACAAATGGAGTTCTGTAAAAAAGAAATAAATGATTTAATTCAAAAAAGGATTATAAGAAAAAGTAAATCTCCTTGGTCTTGCCATGCTTTCTATGTTAACAAAAATGCTGAAATAGAAAGGGGATCTCCTAGACTTGTAATTAATTATAAGCCACTAAACAAAGTTTTAGAATGGATTAGGTACCCATTACCTAACAAAAAAGATCTAATTAATAGGTTAGATCAGGCTTTAGTCTTCAGTAAATTCGATCTTAAGAGTGGTTTCTGGCAAATCCAAATCCATGAAGAAGATAGATATAAAACAGCCTTTACTACCCCTTTCGGCCATTATGAATGGAATGTTATGCCATTTGGCTTAAAAATGCCCCTAGTGAATTCCAGAATATCATGAATGATATTCTAAACCCTTATAGTCATTTTTCTATAGTCTACATAGACGATGTGCTCATCTTTTCAAAGTCAATAGAAGAGCATTGGAAGCACTTGAATTCATTCTTTAAAACTATCAAATTAAATGGTTTAGTTTTATCCCCTACCAAATGTTGTTTATTCCAAACCAAAATAATATTCTTAGGACACAACATTCAATATAACCAAATTAGACCAATTAATAGAGCCATTCAGTTTGCAGATAAATTTCCTGATGAAATCCTAGATAAAAACCAACTCCAGAGATTCTTAGGATCCTTAAATTACATCAATGATTTCTACAAAGATCTACGTAAACAATGTAAGCCGTTATTTGAACGACTTCAAAATAATCCCCCTCCTTGGACTAAAATCCATACTTCCATAATCCAAGACATCAAAAAACATGTTAAGACGTTGCCCTGTCTTGGCATCTCAGCTCCTTCTGCTTTCAAAATTGTTGAAACTGATGCCTCTGAAATTGGATTTGGAGGAATCCTCAAGCAGAAATTAACTTCCACTTCTCCTGAACAAATTGTACGTTTTCATTCAGGTGCATGGGATAGTACACAAGTAAATTATTCTACTATTAAAAAAGAAATTTTATCTTTAGTACTATGTATTAATAAATTCCAAAGTGATTTATTAAATAAAAGATTTTTAATAAGAATTGATTGCAAATCTGCCAAATATGTTTTAGAAAAAGATGTTGAAAATATTGCTTCTAAACAAATTTTTGCTAGATGGCAATCTTTGCTAAGTATTTTTGATTTTGATATAGAATATATAAAAGCCAGTGAAAACTCTATACCAGATTTTCTCACAAGAGAATTTCTGTTAAATGCAGGGAAATGAGTATAACAGGCGGCAGAGGCCGCGGAAGAGGGAGAGGGAATAAACCAGCCTCAGGGCCATGCATTCCCCCTTTTGATATCTGCGAATCATCATCTAGTAAACCCAGAGGAACTATAGTTCCTTTCCAAGTAAACCCAACTCCTGTCTCAGTAAATCAGTACCAAGTTTTAGGCCAAATTCCCCAGCCTAAACAATATAACCAAGCTTTAGCTAGTAAACCCAGGTCCAATGATCCTTATGACATTGAGACTAAACCCATTCCAGTAGAACAAAGCCAACTAAGTCTTAGCCAAAATCCTAGCCTTTACATACCCAAATATACCCAAAAGTTGTTCCATATTGAACCCCATATGATGGAACTCAATAAACCAATCCAAATTGCAAACCATTTCTATCCTCCTGGATGGCATTTCACTCCAACCCATCCAAGTAAAACCCTCAAATATTACAACCGAATTTTAGTAACCACGGAATCCATTTTTGTTAAACCAATCTTTGACAGAAATGACCCATCTATTGTTATTTATCATTCTTTGTATATTAAGAAAATATTACTCATGGAAGAATGGGGAAAGCACCCAGCTGAATTAGTTCCTTTAGAAGGAACTGATGAATTTTATTCTTATCATGATTACATTGAAGCCTAGATGAAAATACTCTTATTTCAAAATAAGTCTTTCACCCATTCTTGGTTCGTACAATTTGACCACAATTTTCAATGGTCATTCCCTTGCTGGTTCATTAGATGGTGGGAAATGTCCGGTCTTAATATGGATATTCTTCCCATGCTTATTAGTGAACAAGTAAAATGGTTTGAAAAAGTAAGCCCAGAAATTGGTAATACTTACATGCCAATTTTAACCCTTTTTACTTCCAAATATAAAGTACCCTGGATAGTAAAATGGCAGTATCATTTAATAAAAAATCCTGTTAGTGAACAATGGGTTCAAAGCTCAGGAACCTCCCAAGCATTAGTTAAACACCATGCCCCATTTGACATATTAACTAGACAAATTTTTGTTAAATGGTGGGATAAATTTGAGCTAGCCCGAATAGTAAACCAAGTTCAGAAAGAATTCCCAGAACACCCTAAAATCACCAGTGTTCCTATTCCAATTCAAAGTAGCCTCACGGTTCCGCTTCCAAGTAAAGCCAAAACCCCTCAGCCCAAACTCAAACAGAAGATATAGAGCTCAGTTGAACCCAAAATAAACCCCAAACCAAAAAGGCCAAGTCCTACTCCTTCAGTAAAATCCAATGAAACCTTAGACATTAATAAATGCTCAAGGGCCCAATTGAAATTACTGCTGGCTCAAGCTCTTAGTTCAAAGTTATCTGAAGCTACAAGCGAATCTGATCCTGAAGAAGAGGAAGAGGTAATAAAGCCTGAACCATCAGACAACATGACAATAACTGGTACAGAGAAAATAAAAAATTGGTATGATTCAACCTTATTTGAAGATGCTCAGTACCCTTATGATATATAGTGCTTTCACTCACTACTTGGACAATTTTACCAAGAAAAGCTAGCACCTATATCTACATTGGATTCTCTTCTTTAAATAAAATACAATCATCTAATTATTTATGGGTATTGTTGCAAAGTCGACAAAAGAAAAACATGTGGGCCCCATTAATAGTACAAAGTTGCCAATTTGGCCCAAAAGTCAAAAAAAGGAAAAGAAAAGAAGAGAGAATCTCCTCCCCGTAATTGGAGATCTGTGTCTCCTCCGGATTTCTCTCCTCCTCATTCACCTACAAAAGAGCAAAGAAGAAAGAGAAGAAGGAAGAGTTTTTATTTCCCTAAAATTTATTCTGTATTACTTCAAAATTCAAATTGTAATTCTGCGAATCTATTCGGAACATTTTCACTAAGTTGATCTTCCGTTTTCCAAAGATTTGTAAGTTATTTATTTATGTTTTGTTAAATTTAATTGTTTCAAAGTAAACGGTTAATTTCATGTTGTAATCTGTATCATTTCAAAGTAAACGATTGATTTTGTAATTTATTAAATTTCTCTATAAATTTGAAAATTATTATTTGTTTAAATATCCGCGCACTCTCTATATTTTCATATCTACCTTTGTCTTCCTTATATATATATATGTGTGTGTGTATAATGTAACTAAGATCATTAGCTTCTTAATGTTTGTTATGCTATGGCAATTATTAGTTTCTACAATACTAATTCACATCACAATGCTCATCATTTAGTATTTCAATATGAATATTAGTATAGTATAGAAACGAGCCACTTTAATAGCGTGCTCTTCGTGTCCGGCCCTGTACTTCAAATGGGGCACCCTAGTCTACCGACAATCATTTATGTCAACGACAGTATCACATGGGAATTTATTATTAGTAACTAGATATATGATGGCAACAATAATCATAACAATTAATCATGTAAGGGTCAACATTTTCATATCTCTAGTATAATGCCTCAAGCTTACACCCCACGGTCATTAGGCTGAGAACATCGGCTCCCGAAGGACCCCAAGCTCTAAACTAATCATGTTTCCTCTAAGTGAGCGAACTACCCAGGGACTCGGTCCTTACTTGTAATTCATTTGGAGATAAACCCACGCAAGACATTTTTCCTGTGACAACACTCCAAATACTTAACAAGAAGAACACTCGTACAAGCACGTTACTTCGAGGATGGAACTACTTTAGAATCTTTCACCTAAGTGTAGGGCTACTACTTCCCGAGACACACAGTCCCGTTGATAGAGCCCCACGAACTAATCCACAAGCCAGGGAAGCTCTTAAATGCAGGACTGCGAATACGCATTCGCAGGAAGGCAATATACATCAATATGATAACATAACAGGCGGCTACCACTGCACTATACTGGATAGCCCTTTTCCTTGCCCGCTTTGGGTGGCTCCACTCCAGTTACAACTAGTACCGGTACTCAATCATAGCGGCTCCTACCGCTGCGGCTACAACCGCATTCAATGGGCTATAACCCAATCATATGGTAGGGTTACAACCTTCCTTGGTAAGGCTACAACCCTACAACCTTACACTTAATGTCCACATAGATAGTTGGCCCAAAACATCAATTAAAAACATGTATGTACAACATAGATGTCCTAACATCATTATCAATATCATTCTACAATGTGTGATCGCATCAACATAAGTATATCCATTTCATCATTGATATATATATATATATCACAAGCCCACATAATCCATCACACGTGTAGAAATCAACATAAGGGGTAAACATGTCATTCACATGGTGTGAACAATGAAATTCATTTATTTAGTCTTATTGTAATATCAATAATGAAGTCTTATGACCAATAAACTTATTATCGCTTCCTGCCAATTATGTCCGTATTTTATAAGCTTAACTAAAGCCACATAAGTTTAATTATTCATCTGTATTGATGTTGCGACGTCCCACATGCATTACAAAGCCCAATAGTGTAATTCATATGTTTTATACTCTACATTAGTCATTTACCGCATTTGTTGTCATATTAGGGCCATTCATGTGAGAATCCGGACCCGTGACCCGAGAGGCAGTCCTTGTTCTCTATTTTTTTTCTTTGAAAACGTGTTTTGTAGAGTCACCAGTTTGTTTTACAAGAAAACAAACAAAAGATCGTACGAAGGACAATTCGAAAACGAATTATCTTTCATACGTTTGAAACCAGAGATTTATTTTGAAAATTGACTTTGCTAGGGTTCGGGAACTACATTACGAATCGGGAAGGTGTTAGGCACCCAATTCGCCCTTTCGGTCTCTTAATGGATCATGTATTCAATTCCTATCTTAGATATCTTGCAAGTAGTTTGAATTGTTTTCAGAATAGTCCTTTCCAGATAAATTCAGTTTAAAACAGTATTTTGAAATCAGGCTCGAGCTTTGCGAGCGCCTACGTATTCATTCGTAGAATGAAATCAGAGTCTTGTAGTTCCTTTGTTTTGGAAACTTTTTTTGTATTTTTGTTTGTTTTGAAAACGTGTCAAAACGGATTTTAGATTTCTTGTAAAGTTTAGAAAGGATTTATTTTTTAAAGCAGTGAACTTATTTGCAAATTATCTAATTTTCTGTATTAAAACTGATATAGAAATACAATATCGAAATTTAGAAAAGTGGTAGAAAGTTATACCTGATGCGCTTGAAGAAGATAAAAGAGCCTTGCTTGTTTTCCTTCTTTGCCCCTTTCTCTCACTAGCCTTCTCTCTCACTAACTTTCTCTTCTTTAGAAATTCTCTAAAAGAAGACTTTCTAATGATTTTCCCAGAACTTCTACTTACTAAAAACACTAGTGAGTGTTGATGATCCTAAATGGGATCCCAAGAGTCCTATTTATAGCTATATTTCTGCAAAAAATGCTCCAAAAGAGGCCAACCGCAGGGGTAGCCGCATGGGGTGCGGCTAGGGCGTGCGACAGGGGTGTGCCAACTGTACGGCTGGCAGGTGGCCGTACGGTTGGGCGGGCGACAGGGGGCTGCGGCTGGCTCAATACTTGATGCAAGATGCTTTTAAGAAAAACAATGTTCACCCGAGAGTCATGGATTGGGGTGTTCACAATTCATCATCACTCTTGTAATTCTTACATCATTGAAGTATCATTATGTAGTAAACAGGAGATGTACTTAGTTATAAATATTATCAGTACCCCGACCATCAAGTCCTGACACCACATAAGGTGTGTTGCGCGTAAATTTAAGGCTCTATGTGTATCTCACGTACTACAATATTGTTCTAGCAAAGCTGCATACTAGTCTAGAGGTTTTACACCTATTCTGCCTAGTTCACATTACACTAGTATACCTCAACAGTCACCACGTGACCTACACCCTACCAACCCGCAAATATACGTCATTTAGGGTGTAACGATGACGATTATATGCAATATATAGTCCACAAACTTCATTTACATATGTATCTCAAAAGGTAGCAAAGACTAGTATACGTTCCATGGGGGTTTTACGTCCACACTTATGATTACGACTAAATATGTGTATTGCTTTCTCTAATCATGTTTATTAAGTATTAACTAGCAATTATCCACCATTAATCCAAGGTCAAACAAACCAAAATCAAGTGCAAGTATTAAACCCTAGGTTTTGTACCAAAACCCACCAATTTGTATCTAACACTAAATGCAACACATAATAGTTAAGAAAACAAGTTAAATATTATTGTTTCCACCTTATATGATATTTTGAACCAAGCTTGAAGCTTCATGGAGGAGAATTGGTGACTGGACCTCATGCTCAAGCTTTCCCTCTTTGAGCTTCAATGGAGGATTGAAGAAGAATATGATGAATGATGTTTGTTGTGTATGTAATCTTTGAATTTGGATGAGAAATCCACTATAATATCTCACAAATCTCATCTCTCTCTCTAGAACTCCCTTAGCATGAGGAAGAAGAGTGAAGCTCGAAATGGGTGAATAGTGGTGATAAAATAAGAGAAAAATGGGTTAAAAGGGGTTAAAATTCGACACACAGGGCTCCAAGATCGATCTTGGACCTCCCAAGATCGATCTTGGGAGATCTCAGCTAAAGCTCATTTTACAACACTAACCACTGCTAGTATTTTGGTCATAACTTCTTGCTTGGAACTTGGATTGGGGTGATCTTTATGTCCACGGAAAGCTAATTCAAAGATCTACAACTTCCTAAGAGGAAATATCCCCAAATTCTGGATGGAAAATTCTTAGAAATCCTCTGAAGACAGCGCTCTGCCGAAGCACTACCGAATGACCAGATTTTACTAATCGGCTAACTTTAGACGCTATTTTGACCAACGAAGAGTGCGAATTGGCTTACGGTCAAAACACAAAAGTCATAAAATGGTATGAAACCTAAACATAGGAACAAATGGTGACTTAATTAGATAAGAAATGGAGAAGTTACAGCCTCTCAAGGATGGCTAAAAACCTAAAAATCGCGTAAAGTCAAAACATACAATTAACAAGCCAATTTCAATTCGGACCACCCGAATTGCGAAGTGATCACTTATGCAAACACAGCTCACCTAATGTGACATGCTACAGGTGTTGGATCACCTAACTGGACCCTAAATCAAAGATTCACCCTTCAAAGTGAAGATTAAGCCTTAACCGGACTTACGAAGAGTAGTAACGTGGAAAATAGGACATCGGGCATTACACAATATCTATGAGCCAATGAAAAAATTATGACACCATGACAAAGGTCTTTGTGTAGTTTCAGTTCTTACTTGGTAAGCTGAAGTTCAATTCTTAGAGTTGTATTTGTATTAGTTTTTAACTCTGTATTTTCTTCTTGTAGCTTAAGGTACATCATGTGCAACATAGTATATTGATCACTTGTAACTACCTTTTAATTTATATAAAGCACAACAAATGACAGCAATTAGTGTCGATCGTCAAAGTTCTATCAATATGTGAAACTCAAAATGAGGTGATCAGCTTTAGTTTAAGGAATGATGGAAAGTAATTTTTGCTCTCAGTGATGTCATGTGAAACTCCTTATGCGGGATTAACGGTGCAGTGACAATGGAGTGGTGGTGGGCTAATGTAGTTATCAATGGTCGCGACTGGAAGGAGATGAACATGATAGTGGACGGCAGCAATAACATGTGTAGCAGTACATGTATGGGTATAGGATACGTAAGCTATTCTAGCAAGCAGTGTGGTGAGCGTAGGCTTAGTTAAGACTATTTTCTACTATGTGATGCTACGCAGAACACTTCGAAGATAAACTTAATTAAGTTAATTCTGAATTTCAATGTGCGAAATACTTTGCGACTTGGCAATTGGAGTGACAAACTATCTTATGTCTAATCCATTTTAGTTTCTAAAATCAATTATTCTTATCTAGCATGCAATTATATGAATTAAAATAATAACAAATCAATCGGACAACATAGGAAAGTAATGAGGTGTCAAATATTTGGATCCACTAATCCTCGGGACTAATCGATATGATATCCATTGTGAAACAAGAGTTTAAAAACTTGATAACCACTAACAAAACTGGAATCACTCGGTGGTACGTTTGATCATCTAACTCATTCCATATCTGAGATGAAATCGCTTCAATGGTATTTGAACATTCGAATTGGGTATTAAAATAGATGAAAATCCTAAGTATTGAATTGGAGGAATTTCATCTCTCACAAAATGTTTCTTTCTCTCTCTAAAACCTTAAATATGAACCACAAAGTTATATTAATAAATGTACTTGAAAAGCTTATATATATATAGGGTGCATTTCAAGTAACGATAACTTAAGGACCATATTTATGGACGGTACTATTGGGCATGCTTCCCGGTAGAATTTTTTTATGAAATTTGGTGGGGGTGTTCTTCATCATGTTTATAATATCTCTACTAAATTTCATCAAAAAATTAAACCAAGAAGTGGGTTAGCTACAGGATTGAAAAAGATTGGTGCAGAAATAGATATATATATTCAATATTTTTCAATCCTGTAGCTAACCTACTTCCAAGTTGAATTTTTTGATGAAATTTGGTGGAGATGTTCTACACACGATGAAGAACATCCTCACCAAATTTCATCAAAAATTCCATTGGGAAGCATGCCAAATGGCCAGGTCCTTAAATAAGGTTCTTAAGTTAATGTCCTTATACTTGAAATTTTCCATATATATATATATGGAGCTTTTGAACTAAGTATGAACACTTCAAAACATGTAATCTACTTAAAATCAGATCAATCGAATGAATCAGGTGGATCCATCCAACAACATCCAGAAGAACCTCTCGGTTGGATCAATCCCCTTAAATCACTAGATTGATTTGTTCCCTTAAACCATCGTTCTTTTGCCTCACATTATGCATTAAGCTCAAGGAACCATCTTGGAAGTCAATGTAACATGTGAATATATGTATATAGATGATATCCAAGGTACCGTATCATGACAAAATGTAAACGGGTGCAGATTAATATATTAAAACCAAGTTTTATGATTTGAAAGTCCTTTAGGTATGATATTTTCAATGAAATTCACCATCTAAATTAACTTAATTCAACTATCAACTACCTTTGAACATTAACATACCTAAGTCCGAAAGATGACCGTTTTATATATGGATGTAGGTAGAATGATCAAGTTGAATTTAGTTGCTTTAATTACCAACACGGACTTAACTTATAATTTAAATATATATAGTGATTTGTCATCTGAGTTAAGCCACAAATGTGACGCCCCGAATCCCGTTCCTAGATTTTCACCTCCGGGACCCGGTTAATCATGGTGCCGTACGCGACGGCGGGATTAAGTGATTTGTCATCTGAGTTAGGCCACACATGTGGATTCTATAAGTTTAACAAATCCAAAACCTGTATACAAATAAATAAATTCTTTCCAAAATCCTTACTCCACATTCACATAAAAATATCCATCGGAATGAAATTACAATTTATATATATATATATCAAGATAAAACAAATCCTCCAATGAGGTCCCAAATTGTAATACAAGCTTTACATTGTTCATATCTCAAATAGAATACAAGTTCCACCATCTAACCATGTAAATATAACAAATACAATAATCAAGAATCGTCCAAGGACAACTACAACTATGTTGGTCAATCAGAGGTCACTAGACTCCACACACGCGCCATCCACGAAGATATACCTGCAAGACTAGTTTGAAAAATGGGAATGAGCCAAACATGGGCGCAGTGGGAACTATAAAATTTGTATATAATATATATATTGAAAATGATGTGTGCAAGTGTAATAAAGAAAGTAGTTTTCTTTGTGATGAAAATCATTTTATAACATGCATGCCGATGCTTTCCCATCCCCAAAATATTATAAGATATACGTCAATTGAAAATACAATCGAAAGCTTTCTTATAACATAACATAGATATAAACCTCATATGTACGGTAAAAGAAGTATCGTTAAGATATAGATAATCTTTAGTAAGAAAATATACATATAAAACTGTTGGCTAGTTCATACAACATGGCACCACAATCGTATCATTTAAAAAAACATCTTGCAACTAGTCAAGCATACTACTAGGTCTGCATTTCGTGGTCTTGTCCTCAGGCGCACCCATCCGGCATGCAAGGCCTACACGTTAGTTTATGAATATCTCGTAAGTGTCCAATCGTATAACTGGGTCTGCATTTCGTGGTCTTGTCCTCAGGCGCACCCATCCAGCATGTAGGGCCTACACGTTAGTTTCTGAATGTTTCGTAAATGTCCAATCATACAACCGGGTATGCATTTCATGGTCTTGCGCTCAAGCGCACCCATCCGGTGTGCATAGTCTACACGTTAGTTTCTGTATACGATTTTTGGTCTTGCATCCAGGAGCACTATGGCCCAACTTCTAGCTCCATCCAATGAGACCAAACCTGGGACTAGGACTGGGACCATAGACTAGTGCAACTATGTGTATATACATACCGAACCACTCAATTAACCAACAAGAATAGAAGAAATGGAAACCATTATCATTCCAAAAGTATACTTGATACGTCTATAATAGTATAATTATCATAATTATATCTTACGAAAGTAGGAAATACTAAGCAATCTATGAGCTTGAATCAAATATACGTTTAGTAGATTTACATACATATGTCTTGTATATATATACCATACTCACTTTCCAAATCACATATAGTAATACATATACTATACGTAAAACTAGATTTGCCAAATCCGTCACTAGCTGCTCCGTTTAAAATTCAATTCTCAAGTACATCAATACAGGAGACTCCTCAGTATATAATTAAATCAATCTTAAACCGATTTCAATCCATACTTTGTAACCCATAACTTGGCATAAACTTCCCCAGTAAGGTTTTCTTATCATTTCGAAATCAAGAGTATTTTAAAAGTTGACCTGGCTTAGTTAGGGACTGGCTAGTATTTCATAAATTCTATAAACAATTAACCAGTAGTTAAAGTACAACAATAATATCACAAAAGTGGGTAATCATAACCAAATTTTACTCTAAAACCCATTTATATATCATTATAGAAGTGTATCATGATTTATTATTTGTTATCGTATCCGTAAGTAAGGGTTTTGGATCAATCTTTACCAACAAGAATAGATAATTAGGGTTTCTTGTATAATAATTATAATAGAGTTATATAAAGTGAAAATCATCCAAAGAATCAAGAAAAAGCAAACCCAAAACCCCATAATTATGCAATTTTTGGAATTGTGGGTAAACCCTTCACATTTGGTTTGATTCAAAGCAATTAATGTCTAATAACTTGAAAAGAAGTTTGTATAGTAGAACTCCCACCTTTATAGGGTTAATCCCTCAAAAAATCGTAACGGAATCGAGCCGATGAAGCTCCAAGTCTGAAATCCCCAATTTCTTAAAACCTTAGCCATGGTGGGTATCATGAAAGAGATGATGAATAGTGGTTTGGTGATTTTGGAGCTTAATCTTTGGTGTGGGATGGAAGAATCAATAAGAGAACTCAAGAATCTCTTCTTTATCTCTCTCTAGAACCCTTTTGAAGTGTGGAGAAGTTTTTTGCTCGAAAATGGTTAAGTTGGGTTAATAAAGAGAGAAAAATGGGTCAAAAGTAGTCAAAATAGGCCTGTACTGATGAGTAAGATCGATCCCAGTCAGGGCAAAAAGTGCACTAGTCTGTTTTCTCAATAAAATCTGATGAGTAAGATTGATCTTACTACGGGCAGAAAGTGCAATGTTGGTATTTTAGTCATAACTCCTTGCTCCGAACTCAGATTTGGATGATCCATATATCAACGGAAAGCTAATTGAAAGATCTATAACTTTCCTCAACGAAGATTCCTCAAATTATGGCTATATAATTCCCAGAACTCTGTGGAAGGAATAAGTGCCACGATGCTAAATAATGAATATATTTAACGACCGGCTTACCACACATGCCATTTTGACCAAAGCGGAGTACAAATTGGCTTTCAGTCAAAACACAAAAGTTGTGGAATTGTATGAGTCCTAGACATAAATATAAACGAAGACTTAATCGGATAAGGGACGAAAAAGTTACGGAGCTCCAAAGTTAACTAAAATAAAGAAATCGCATAGGGTGAAAACACAAGATCAACGTCTCGATTTTAATTTAGGCCACCTGAATCACGAAATGATTCCTCCTGCAAACTTAATAGACCAAAAATGACATGCTAGAAGTTTCAAATTAACTAAGATGGGCTCAGAACAAAATTTCAAACCTTAACGGGGCTTAAGCCTCAACGGGGCTTAATGGAAGGATAATCTCGAAAATGGAATATGGGGTGTTACAACACAACATGGTCTTCATAACATGCAGAGACCTTACAATTTTTCTTCGTAGTTGTTTCTAAACAAATATTTGGGCCGCTTTCAATACAAGTATGTAAATATTGGAATGTAATTCTTGATATTTTTAAATATCATTTATATATGTCAATACATATGAAACTGTATCTTATTTATGTATGTCTGTACAAGTCAAAATAGATGATCACTAGCACAAGGGAATCCATGATTTAATCTTAAGAGGCACTAAAATTTACTTAAATTTTATGCCATGGGCAATAGAAACAACTAAATAAGAACTTAAAATACAACATGCCGCAATGTCGTGGAGGTTCCCTAGGGACAAATTTTGTATGTCACTAGGTTTACTAGCAATGGCAATTGTGAATTGTGTTGATAACATCGGTGTGAAAAATCCCTACATCATATTGGTGAAAGGTCAAAGGAAGACTCAACGATTTACCTTGGGCCTATGTTAGTAATATTGTAATGGCTACAGTGAAAAAAGAAAGGAAAGTTTGATTTCAGAAAAAAAGGATATAATTACTGTTATTGTTCGACAGTGCAAGACCTAGTAGTGAAAGGATTGTAAATACCAGAATTTTCTAAAACAATTACTTAATCCTCGTTAATATATTTATACATTTTTTTAATTTTGTTTATATGTAGATACTTATCTTCATTTTGAATTTACTATAGTCAGTTAACGTGTTATGAAAAAAAGTGCTGAATGGTGATTGAGTTTTAAACCCTAGATTTTTTAAATATTGAGAATAATTGGAGTTAGAAAAGTTAATGTGCGAAAGGATTGAATATCCTCTCTTGTACGGTAGTATATGGAATCTCTTGGATGATAATAATTATTGGATTCTTAATTAATATGTTTGATGGCTGTGTTATTTTTTCATTTTAAATATTTGTTTCATAATACCCCGAATCCCATTTCCGTATTAATCATCCGTTCAAACTCAATTAAGGGTGGTTGATCTCTGTTGGGGGTGTGTGAGAACCCGCGTTCTCGACGCCTAAGTCCTCGTGGGTGGCGATTCCGTACTGCTTTGAAAATTGATTTTGAAAAGAATAAGAGTTGCCAGTTTGTTTTTCTAAACAAGCAAAAGGTTTGTGTAAAAGAGACGTATTTATAGACTAAATATCCTTTTATACACATTGTATACGAAACTAGTTGATTCGAAGGTTCGGGGATTAAGTTACGAATCAGGAAGGTGTTAGGTACCCAATTCACCGTTTCGGTCTCTTGAGTAGGATGTGTGTTATAATTCAATTCTTGCATGCTATTGCTATTACTTTACAGCTTTTCGTGCTTGCTTTAGAAACCAGGATTTTAGGGATGGGACGAAAACGATGTGTTTTCTAGTTCGCCCATGATTTTGAAAATAAATGTGTGTGTGATTTAAAAGAGAGAGTTTGATGATAGTAGATGCAATGAAACAAGTGAGTTTATAAAGTATTGGGCTTTTCGAAAATTGATTCGATGTGAAATCTTATATTCGATATAATATGAGGCTAGTTTTCCAATCGTGTACCATAATCTATTGATTAACCGGTATAGATGGCACTAGTGCTCTCATAATCGAGGATTTATCACATATACACCACAATCTATGAGTTAGATTGAATATATAGCAATTATCGATTCCTTCGTATAACAATACTGTTAATCTGGTCTTTTAGAAAAGTAAGAAAGTAATAATAATATTTTGGAATTGGATTATGGTTTGTTATATGCCTTTGGTTTTGGAAAATAATTTGAAAAAGGGTTTTGAAAAGCTATCAAGTAATAGAAATTATGTAGACAAGAATATGAATTATAAAACTGGCGAATACATAAAAGAAAAGAGAGAAAATTATACCTGAGCCCCCTTGGAGGGAGAGATAAGGGTCTTTTAGTGTGTACCACGAAATCCCCTTGATTTTTGATGAAAAATATGAATGGAGGGGGGGGGGGTCTATTTATAGTTGAAAAATGCTTAGAGAGCAAGAAAAGAGATTGCAACCAGGACTCTAGGGGCTTATTGTAAGGCCTTTCCATCGTTGGAACATGTTGATTTTTGGGTATGTGTTGGAAATGGAAGTATTCTAGATCATGTCAAAATTTGTGTTCAATCAAAGTTGGGGAATGACTTATTTCGCTCTGATTGGTACGAAGAGTTTGTTTCCGCGTAGGAAAGGTACTTGTAGATAAGGTCACTTATTATACGACAAGTGAAGTTCTAGCCAATGGATGATGCTGATTTTTGGATATGTAATGGAAATGCAAGTCTTCTAGACCTTGTAAAAATTTTAAGTCGATTGGTGTTAGGTAAGGACTTGGTTTCCTTAAAGTGGTACAAAGAGTTTGTTCTGTATAGGAAACGTACTTGCGTATAGTAAGCTCACTTGTTTTACGACAAGTGAACTTCTAGATGTTAGATTTTCCTGAATTTTGGATATGTTTTCCCTCCAAATATTTTCTATCTTTCCTCCAAATTTGAGATCGATCAGAGTTTGGGAAGGCCTCCATTTACTCTAATTTCTACAAAGGATATTTCGACTAAAATTGCACGATAAATGAATTAATTCTTAATGAACCCATGTCTGATAAATCTGAATTTTGGATATGTTCTTCCCCACAAGAATACCTATATACTTACCAAATTGGAGCTCATTTTGACTTCCGGAAGGTCTCCATTTGATCACTCAAAATAAACTCCCAGTTTTTCAAATTCCTAGAGATCCGACCATCAGATCGAGCTGGTTTTTGAGTATGTTACTCGTTATGGAACTATCTAACAACCCGCAAAGTTTTAGGATGATCATAATTGGTTAAATCTCATTTCACAAGTTTTCAGGAGTTTTGACGGTTTTCAATTCCCGCAGTTTATGCTAATTCTTGTACCTTCTCGCTCGGGTATCCTCTCGGCTTCTTTCTTTTACATGTATTACATGTACATAGTATTTATGCATCTAGGAATTCTCATGCATGCATGCGTGCTCATTTTCTTGGAGATTAGGATTCTTGCGAGGGTCGCAAAATGAGGTGTTCACAAGATGAATTTGGTTTTGGACCATTCATGGTTGATTTAATACTTCTATAATATCATATTAGGAACATTAATTTTGCGGGAATAATCCTTTCAAAATTCGGGTGGTCCAGATTAAAATCGAGATGTTAATCGCGTGTTTTGACTTTACGCGATTTCTGAATTTTTGGCTATCTTTGAAAAGCGATAACCGCTTCATTTCTTGACCAAATGGGTTCTTGTTAGTGCCAAAAGTTTTGTCTTGTTTTTCTCTTCAAGTTTCATGTATGGATCGAGTTGAGATTCGGACATCTCGGGGATTGTTTTGAACTTCCAAAGTGAGGAATTGGTCAGGCAACACCCATGATCAATTATAAGTATAGCATGATTAATCATGGTCAACCAGAGGACAATATTTTGGCCCTATTCTTTCCCATGATCAATCATGAACCCAGATATGATGGGTTTGACCCACAACTCATCCGATAATCCGTCGATGCATTTTTTATGTCATATTGAGAAAATTTAAAAATTCTGGAGATATTCTAGGGACTCCCGAGTGTTCGTATGGACATCATATTAGCAATCTGACTCCTTCACATGCAGATTATGAATTATACTATTCATTTATGCATTTCCATAATAGTTACAATAATGCTTAGAACTTCCGAAAAAATTGTCAGACCACCATCACATTCGGTCAAACACAACCTCACTACTGCATACTCTGAAGAGTCCATAGGGTCCTAAAATCATAGTCCCCACATCAAAGAGATCTTAGGAAAAAGCGAGAGGTCAATAAGAGCTCTGGACTGCAAAATATCGTGAAAACTTTGACTTAGCAGTTCAGGGTTCAAGCTTTAAATGACTACGTCAAAAGGGGTTCAGGCCCCAAACTTGATGGGTCCCTGCACCTTTTTAGAGCTCCAATGGGGATTAAACCCACCCCAAACCCTAACCTAATTCCTCACCTATTTATACCCATCATATTTCTCGTTTGAGAATACCGATTTTTGCAACAAAATGCTACCAAATTAATTCTAAACGCGATCTAACATACAAATACACTTATATTAGGCTCTACTACATAATAATAAAGCTACTTGGTAGGGTTTTGTGAGGGTTTGAAAGAAAATTAAGGCAAACCAGGCAATGAAAACGACAAATTGAGGTACATAAACCCGAGATCTACACCAAATAATCTTCAAACAACAAAAATGTTGCATTAAATTTGCCTAAATTAGCAAAATTCTATTAAAATAGCATCAGATACGAGATTCGGCACCCAACTGGGTTCTAAATATGTTCCCCACAATGTGGCAAGGGGCCTTTTTCCTTTTGTCAAAGGGGACCCACAGCGCAATGGCCTTTTATGAGGGGCTTTTGGCAATTTTCTAAAGAGTAAATACTATATTTGGTCACTAAACTATTCTAAAAGTTTCAAAATGGTCACCCAACTAAAGTTAGTTCCATCTAACCCACTCAATTATTTAAATGGATTCATTTTGCCCACTCCATCTAAATTGAGCGTTAGTCAATGACGAAAATAGGGGTATTTTTGCCAATCACCCAAAAATTCACTGTTCATCATCTCCTTTAATAAACACCGTCATTGCTAAAACAGAGCATTAAGAAAAATAGGAATTAAGACTACCCTAAAGCAATAGAGAAAGTCCCATCCGACTGGTTCAACGCATCGGCTTGGGACAGAGGAGTTGGTGGCGAAGAATATCCTTTAAGTCTTAGTTCTTTACTGCCACCAGAGCCTCCAAATTCCGTAATATACTCTATTTTAAGAGCCCTTGATTTGCTTCAATGGCCATCACCAACATGAGAACCACGACCATGGCGCCTCTGTTAGAGTGATATACTAAAAGCCATGATTTTATTATTATTGGTTTTGATATATAGACTCGGTTTTGCTATTTTAATGAGAATTTTTATGGGCAATGGTTGCATTATATTATTTATTTAAATATTGTGCATGTGTGTGTCTTTATTCCATATAGTAAATGATTTGGTGTGTAGAGTATAGCTTACACACAGATGATCATATCATCGGTTCTTGTGGAATATAAGTTCATTGGTTAACGGTCTTAGATGGAATTGGACAATCATCAGTAGGATTGTAGCACAAGTTTTAGTAGTTTATCTTGACTACAGAAAACGGTACAGTTTTAACTCGTTGTGCTAGTACACTTTGTGTATTGAACATGACCAATTTAGGTTAATTGTTTTTATATTGACTATATAAAATAATTTAAAATCCCATGGTTATTATGATTACTTATGCTCTTAATCTTGAAATAATTAATAGACATATATATGTAGTGTCTGTTGTTTTGACTCATTAAAAGTGAGATTCATTTATGGATTAATAATCTTCGTGAATTGGATGGCGACACTATATGTATGGTGAATATTAATTATTGACGAAATTCACGTCCTGGTATAGGGATTGATGATAACCCCTTGAGAAGCTTATAAGTTTTTATCATGTCAAACCCTGCAGGTGGATTATGTTAATCCGACATGTTAAATAAGTTAAATGGTACGCTCAAGGATTAAGAAGTCATTTAAATATAATTGTCAGTAATTTAATTTTAAATGACGGTTATCTGAAATCTTAACTAGGAGAGAGTAATAAGTATTTAATAACAAGGAGCTCGAAATATAATTTTGAGATAAGGACGGGAGTGCAATTATAATTATTTAGTGGTGTGAATTATAATTTATGGAAGGAATCAATTCTTAGTTGAATTAGGATTCCAGTTTTTCATAGTAAGTCCAAACAATTATTTCTCCCGAGGGTCCCTTTCGTAGCCTTACATATATGCCAGCCTTGCTTCTTTTCTCGACATAATAATTCTCACGAATTTAGGGTTTGTGCCGTAGATAGTAGAGAATGAGATCTTGGTGATACCACAGTCCACACTCGGTACAAGATTGCACGGCGAAAGGAATACGATAGAAGATCTTGAGGTTCTATCGAGCCCGTGTTCTCGATTCGTCTCCACCAACCCTTATTCGTGCTGAGACGAGATTAAACTAGAGAGATCTCGAAGGTAAAATCTGATTCCGCACTAGGGTTTTACATAAAATTTTTGTTCGGTCTATATGCAATATTAAACGATTTTGGAACTAAGTTTCCATCAGCCTCGAGTATGATAGGGAATATGACCATGACCTTGATTTGTCAAAGTAAAGCAATCATAACTGTAGCAATTAAGTCCATTCCTTCATCATTACTATCATCACTATTAAAATCCTCCTCCTCATCTTCCTCCTCCTCATCATCCTTGTTATAATCATCACCATCCAAATAATGATTTTCCTCTTTTCCATCTCCATCATAAGAGAAACCCACTTATGAATATGAACCCCTTGCTTGCTGGAGGCTGAGAGGGAATCGATCTACTAGAATAATAGAAAGACATAAGAATGGGGGGGATTAAACCTACTTGAATGAATTTAGTCGACGGGACATTCTTAATTCCCATTTTTCTTAATGCTCTGTTTTAGCAATGGTGGTGTTGGCCGGAGGGGATGATGAACAGTGAATTTTGGGGTGATTGGGAAAAACACCCCTGTTTCTGTCATTGACTAATGGTAAATTTAGACGGAATGGGTAAAATATAATCATTTAAATAATTAGCGGGTAAGATGGAACTAACTTTAGTTGGGTGACCATTTTTAAAATTTTAGCACTATTTAGTGACCAAATATGGTATTTAATCTTTTCTAAAAGTTTTGGGCCAAAATGCAATTTAATGAATCTAGTAGTTTTTGGACCATGCATACATGCTCCAAAATGTAACTTATGGGCCATTTGTGATTTTTAAAAGTTAAGGGTCTAAAATGAAATTTTCTTGAAAATAAGGGCAAAATTGCAAAAAGACTAAAAATTACAGATTCATGGCTTGGTGCTCGAGTCATAGTTGACCTATTCGACTGGGACCTACGCCTCAAATAGTTTGGGGGCTAAAATGTAAATTTTCAAAGTTTGGGAAAAAAATTAATTTCTACAAACTTGAGGGAAAATTAGGAATTTCAGAAAATTACACTTTTTTTTTTCTTCTCACAAAATCAGCCTCATAACATCAATATTTGCATAATTGGACTTTTGAACGCGGGGGGGGGGGGGGGGGGGGGGGGGGTGGGGGGGGGGAATTGTAATTTTGGAAAGTTTAGCGATTAAATGGCAATTTGGCAAACTTGGGGGTAAAAATGCCATTCTTTCTGATTAAGTCATACTTTCATGTGTTTACGCATAGGGTAATTAGCAAAAATGATTCCTAAAATTTGACACAAAATCCTCGTTCGTTTCTAAAGTTCAATTTTCGGTTGAAGGATCCTATAAAATCAAGTTTTTAAAATTTCTACCAAAAAGTTAATTTTAGTTAACATTTCTCAAAATTTACTTCATTTTAGTTTATCTCTTATAAAATTTTTAAAACACCGTAACTTTAAATTCAAAAATCGGAATTAGATAAAAAAAAATATATTTGAAACCTACTAATCGAGATCTATAAAATAAGATCAATTGTGACTATTTTTTGAATTTTTTTTCATGAGTTTTTTTGAATTGGTTGAAAAAAACTCCAACAAAAATTAAATTAACTTTTCAACTTATTTTCACACTTCCCAAAAACTTATCTAAAAACATATTTTAAAATTTCAACCAAACAAGTAGTTAAAGTTTCCAATTTCCTCTCACTCATCTAAAACTAGATACCCCATTAAAAAGATAGATGAAAAACGCGTGTGATTGTCATGAGCCACTCTTTTAAGGGGCATTTTTGGATGCTTCAACTGAAATTATAAACTTTTAAGAATACTTCAACCGAAATTAGAAACTTTAAGGATGCTTCAACTGAAATTACAAAATTTAAGGATACTTCAATTGAAATTAGAAACTTTAATGATACTTCAACCGAAAATTGAACTTTAAAAATGAGTGAGGGATTTGGGTCAAACTTTGAAGGTCATTTTTACTAATTACCCTTTACATGCACATCATACTTGGATAATTGCCAAATAAGCCATAATCCCCTTAAATGGGCACGTTGAGATGAAATAAAAGGCCGAATGACGTGCACTCTAATTATGTCTTGCACGAATATGTAGGCACTCTTTGAGTTCGAGTCCAAACGTTACACCTTTTATTCATGTTTTCACCATTAATATACATGATACACACTTATGCACCTACTTGTAGTACAAACATCCACTTAGCAACAGGTACACGAGTTTGTAAATTTTTTTTTAGAGTAAAATTAAGCATTTGGAATATATTTTACTTCTTAATATTAAATGCTTAGTTTGATTCAACATTAAAAGTCAAGAAAAAATAATACCATTTCTACCTCTTAAAGTGGAGTACATAGACTTTGATGTAGCATTAAATGTAAAACAAATACCACCTTAGTTTTACCTATTAAACTAGTTACAAACCCGTGCGATGTACGGGTCGATATTCAAATTATTACTAAAAAGAATTATCTAATTATGATTTTTTTAATAATATAATACCAGTACAAATTCATGTGAGACAAATCTAGCCTTACAATGAACACACACAATTCATTCAAATAATAAAAGCAGAATGCCCAAAATAACTTATGTAAAGCGATGCAATGTTTGCCTAAAAACATAATAAAAAAAAATGATGCAACTCGTATTTTATAGAATTAGAGTACATTTTTACTTTGCTGTAAGATATTATGAGTTTTTAGTAATATTTGATTTTACAATTAGCATAGGATGAACTTGGATATGCTTTTAATGCGGCTAAATAGATAAAATTTATAGACTACTTTTTTTTAAAGATATAACAATCAATTAATTTGTATTAAAAAAATTGAAAAAATAATCTTAAATTTGAAAGATATACTGCTCTGAATTATATAAATTTCTTTGGTTTGAGGCCAAAATTAGATTAGTTAGAATGTAAGACTACTAAAGTTAATCATACAATTCAAAATTAGCCTAATCAAACTCATATAAGACTACTAAACTTAATCATATAGTTCAAAAAAATAAATCGATCTATCAGTTTTGAATATTGAAGGTTTCAAACTGAGAGAATTTGACTATATATAATTATATATATATATAGATATCATTGGCAATATATATATATATATATTTAATTTCGTCAATATCATTAAAATCTATAAACCTTACAAATTTAATATTTTGATTGGACCATTGATATTTTAGATCATATTACTCGCCTCATCTCTAACTGAAATCCTATTTCACTTGCATGCTACTTAAATTGAAAGATGATAATAGTTACGTGACTCTTACTTCAAAAGTTAAAAGATACTATATATGAATTCTAATAAAAAGATACTATTTATGAATTCTAATCAAGCTAATATTAATGGCTGTAGAAAATAATCATAAAGCCTAATTATGGATAAATGAATACTTGAATTCCACTTTGAAATTGATTGTGCAATTTGTGAAAGGCAAGGTAATATTAATGTTTGCTGAGATGAAAAGTGAAAGATTAAGATACTTCTACCCTTTAATAAATGTTGTGGTTGATGCCCTAATGGCATAAAAATAGCTGAAACCATTCCATGTCTCCTATGATAACTTTAATGTTGTTGGCAAGGAAAGTGAGATAGAGGGTAAATAGATATATATATATATATGCATACACAAAAAAAATTATGATAACATCAACAATAATTCTTTAACCTGTACACAATTAAAGAAAACTTTTACATTCTTACAAATGTGGCAGGCTTTGAGGATTTCTTTATTGGTGACTGGCATCTAAGAACTTGTTTAGAATATATAAGCATGTAATTTTATCTAGCAGTGAAGAAATTCTTGTGTAGACAATTGTGAAATAAAAAATTATGTATATATATTGTCACCTGTAACAATAAAAGAGGTAAAGAATAAAGAAAAGAAACATACAACATTTATGGTAATTGATGGAGTAAACTAATTTGTGGTAATTGATTAAAATTGGTGATAGATAAAAAGAACAAAAGGAACACATAAATTCAAACGTTGGATAAAGAGGAAAATAGGTAGATAAATTTTAAAAAGAGATAATTGAAGATGAAGTCAAATGTAGGCAAAGTTAAAGGAAAAACCCATTTCCACAAAACGCAAGACATGTAAGCTAAACTCAATAAATAGGTCAAATTGTGTAATTATGGAGCAAAGTTGAAAAAAGTAGAAAATTAATTACATTAATTATATATTAATTATGCATTAATGGGGGGACTTCCTCCATATTAATTACTTATATACTAGCTTGCAACCCGTGCAAAATTTTAAAAATATATTTATACTTATGTGTATTTTCCACAAGCGGATTCAAGGGCGGGGGGGGGGGGGGGGGGGGGGGGGGGGGGACAACTGGACTGTAGCCCACCCCAAGGAAAATCAAACAGTGGTGATAGCATCCTAGGTTAAATAATAAGCACAGCCTTCTTAAAGTCAAGGTTGTGCACGTTGCTAATATTTCTCTTAATTGTTTGACAAACTACTCCTACCTATTTGTAATATTTAAAAGTAAAGCAATTCTACTAAATAATTAACTTTGAGAACCATTTATGAGATTAGTATAAGTACATAAGTATTTCCATTGATTTTTGCTATTCTTGAGTGAATTTTTTTTTCAGACTATAATAAAAAAATATATTAATGTTTATTATAAGAATATTGGGTCATGTTATTTTGTATCCTAAGGATAAATGTTACGCACCTACAAATAAAAAGAATTAAATTATAACATGCATTAAATTAGGCACATATTAATTCTAATGGAAAGTGTTATTCTTTCCATTAACTATATGATTAAAATGTGCCCTTAGATTTTTCAAGAATATTATCTCACCCATCTTAAAATCTTGGATCCACCCTTAGCTTGGTATCTTCTAAACACCAAGATTATGTTAGGTGGTGTAAAACATATTTTCACAGAAAAAAGGTAGAAAAGTAAGATGTGTATGTACAAATATTTCTCTATAGATTTGTAAAATGCTTTAATTAACTTATGTTCATGATATATAGTTTCACAATTTAATTTTAACATAATTGTTCACTTGAGTTTATAGATCAGATACGTGAGTTTATAGATCAGATACGCATCTGATCTTTAAACCTCATATATTTTACAAACAATATACATGGAATATCAAATGAAGAAATATACATTATAAAGTACCTTTTTAAAAAAAAATTCTGAAGTGCATAAATAATCAATAAAATGGAGTAAAGACGCAAAGATTACATTTCAAGAGTAGTATTTGCAATGATACATACAAAACACAAAGATCTTGCATCGTCTTTGGTGTAGAATTTCAAATAAATAAGTTAATTATTTTGGCGAGTGATGTGGAGCTCCTTCATCCCATATGTGGTAAATAACAACAAAGTTTTACATGATTGATCATTGTTATCACTATTACGAAAACACAAAAGAGAGAAAACAAATAGTTATCTCTAAGTTGTAAAACCAAGAAAGCAGTGTTTAAGAGAATTACCCATCAAGGCATTGGTGTATGAACATTAGAAGATAATTAATTTAAGAAACGAAGTAATTAATAAAAAATAGTAAATTAAGCAATAATATATCAATAAAACTTACTCACATGCATTGACATATATTCTTTCAGTTTTATATTCACTAATAAAACAATATATATATTGAGGGAAAGTATATAAGATATCATATTTGTACATAAATTGTAAAGTATATAATTTAACAAGTGCTAAAATTATCACAATTAATTCAATATAGGTAAATTGTCTATCTCATTGTACCTGGATCATTTGGTTGCATTAGAGAATATAAATTGGTCAATCTTAAATTATGAAATAGCGAGAAACGTGATTTCACATTATGCACTCCTCTCCAAACCATATGTCCCTCGGGAAAATTTGTTGCTTGTGAAAGAAAAAAAGATGAATACTAAAAGTAAACTAATTAAGCGAACATATATTAGTCAACCTTTGTAAATTAAAATAAAGGGAAACATATATATATATATATATATTAGTAGTTGGTGTTTTGCGTGTTAAACCCTTTATTTTGAACTTTGTTGCATCTATCCATTCGTTAAAATGGACTTGGCTCCTCTCCATTACCTTTCGGTCCAATTCCATTAAAGGCGATCTAGTTTGAGAACTAAACAGATGAATTTTTTGATAAAACTTGGTAGAGATAATCTTTATAATGAGTAGATCATTTTTCACAAAATTTCATCTGAAGATTCAACCTAGAAATGGGAGAGATGATGATTTAAAATTTGAATGGTTGAAAATGAATAAATGAATCAAATTTTTACTACGCCCGCTTTTGGTTTGAATATCTTGATGAAATTTTGTGAACATAATCTACTAATGATAGAGATCATCTCTACCAAGTTTCAATAAAAAATCATCCATTTAGTTCTCGAATTAAACCCCCTTGGACGGAATTGGACCAAAGGGGTAATGGAAATGAGCCAAGTCCCATTAAAATACTATATGCAATTGGGACTTAGCTCCTCTCCATTATCCTTTCGGTCCATTTTCTATATTGAATCTTTTGATGAAATTTTGTGAAAACGATCTACTCATCATAGAGATCATCATGTCTACCAAGTTTCATGAAAAAATTCATCACTTTAGTCCTTGAACTAGATCCGCTTGAACGGAATTGGATCGAAAGGTAATGGAGAGGAGACAAGTCTATGCAATTGAAATAAATAATCTACATATTGGAAAATATGAAGTTGAAATAAATTAGTATTCTTACAAAATTATAGAAAATATGAGAACTTGTATGAATATGCTTGAAAGAACAAATCAAGCAAAGAAAAAAGAGAGATACAAAGAAATATACAAAACGTGCGAAAAATATATATGAGAATACAGATTGGCGGTATTAAATGAGAGGAGGATGAAGAAGGAACATACGGGATTATGGAATAGATAGAAATGGGATGATAGTGAATTAGGAAATAAATGCATATAAAGAAAGAAAGATTGAGAGGTAATTAAGGAAAAGATAATGGAGCAATAAATCAAACGGTGCAGTTATTCAGACATTAATTGATGAACTTCCTCCGTTTTACATATATCTTATTAGGGGTGTTTTCGGTTTCGGTCGGGGTAGAAACTAGAGTACCCCAAACCCTCCCCAAACTTTATAGTTCGGTTTCGGTTCGGTTCGATTTCAGTTTTCGTACCTATGAAACCCAAACCCTCCCCAAATTATTCGGTTTTGGTCATGTTCGGTCTCATTCGGGTTTTTTTTGTATTGTTAAAACTTTAGTTCAAAATTGCACTAAAAATATAAATTCACTCAAATGGTGCTACAAAAAAAATTATATAATGTATTTATTTTAATAATTAGCTTAAGTAATTATTTGTAAATGTAAATAATCCATATGGTTGGGTCATTTATATAATGTAAATGTTGTAAGAAAGTTTTTTTTTTTTTTTCAATGTATTGTAACACAACTTAAGTAATTACATTAAGTTAGCAAATTTTTTTTTTTAAAAGATTCGGCCTTTTCGGTCTAATTCGGGGACCCCGAATCCCCAACCCATACCGACCCAAATCAATCGGTTTCGGTTTCGGTTTTTTTTTTGGTTCGGAAAATTTTGGATCGTAATGGATTGGTTCGGTTCGTTCGTTTAATTTTCGGATTTCTGACAACACCCCTATATCTTATAGACTATAGATAAATCATAAATGGAAGGAAAGATGAGAATAAATGACTAATCATTGAGATTTGAAAAAGGAAAGAAGAAATAGGTAAATATGAGGTCAAACAGAGAGTCAAAACACTACATGAAATTGATGGTGTATTTGAAAAGGGAAGGATTGTTTGGTTCTCCGCGCAAAACTCAATTATTAATTTCTAGCCTCCTCACACATTTCATTCTTCCTTTTTCACATCCTATATTTCACTATATTGTTATCTTGTATTATTCATATGCAATCATCTCTCCTCCTATCTCTGTGTAGGTTTAAATCCAAAAATGCATTGATCTTCAATATATATATAGAGAGAGAGAGAGATGGAGGGTTCCATTGGGGCAGGCCTCGTGACGGTTTTTGCAGTGTCCGGAAGTGTTGTGCTCCTCTCTCTTCAAGTTCATAAGCGCCTCCTCTCCGACTTCATGAAAAAACTTGAGTTCGAATTGGGTAAACACTCAAATTTCGATCCACATGCACGTACTCAAATTTAATTGTCATTTTATTATAATGTTAAAACATACTCCGCATCTCTAAAATTATAATATACGGTAACAACTTTAAAGTTAGTGTGTTCTAGAACTTCAATTCCAATGCTTCGAATTGGAACTGGACCAAAAACATTGGTCAGTACAAAAAATGAGTTTGGAATTCGTACGGAATTTGTAATTCTACGAATTGCAAATCCTCAAATTGAATTACATAATATAAGTAGACAATTTTCAAAACAATGTCATACAGCATGCACATTCTATAACTTTTTTATTTTCTCATGCACAACTTTTTTTATCCTTCGCAACACATTTTTTTATTTCTCTTAGGAAAGCACATGCCCTCTCTCTCTCTCTCTCTCTCTCTCTCTCTCTCTCTCTCACGAGTCACGTCGTATAGAAATTCATGCACAAACTCTTTTATAATAAAATTCTATTTTATTATAAAAAATATTTCTATATATGTATGCATAATAAGCATGTACGTAGGGATGTATAAACAAAGGTGGTCTCTGATCGATACAGACCATGAGACCTTTGGCCCCGAAATTTTGTCCCCAACGCATCAGAGATGCATTTAGCAACATTGTTTCATCGCAACATTGTTTCATCGCTTGAAATTTGGTCCGCATATGAACTATTTGCATGAGAGACTGTGACTTTATATATATATATATATAACTTTCATGCAAGAAAATTTTACAAATCAAATTCTAATGGAATGAATGGTAGGATATGAGAAAGATCCGCCAAAGAAGAAGGTGAGGTTTGCTGAGAATGTGGCGGAGCTTCTGCCGGATACTCAAAAAAACCGTGGGGTGAAGAACAACAAAGTGGTGCCTAGAAAAGAGTTAGAGGAAAGCATGGCCATGCCTCTCAATTGGCAAGTTTTGTACAAAGGAATCAAAGAATATAGGATTAGCATGCAATCTCCAAACTTTACCTAATGCAAAATCAATGGCTTTTTCTTCTTCTTGTTTTATTTTTTTGAAATCAAAGTAAAAACTTCATTGATAATCTAAGAATATTACATGAAAGAATGATCTAATTTTGATAATTAATGGGTTCTTCTTGTGGTTAGAAATCTCAGAATCGTAATAGTTATTCTAGACAGACATAAATTTACATAAAAATTGACATATCAAAACATATCAAATGAGACAATTATGTATTGGTTAAAAAAAGCTTAACAGAATCTATTATAATTACCAATAATTAATTGACACATTGATATGTGAGTTTTTTATATCAGATATTTATGTGCCCATATAAATACACTGAGTACTTGTGTTTTGACTAAAATCATATCATTGTTTATAAATATAATTGCCAATATCATGTTTTATGAAAAAATAAAAAAATTATCATGTAAATGATTATTTGAACTGTAATTAAATTGTCATTGTTTTTTAAATATATTTTATTATTTTATTTTCTTTCCAAACAAACACACAGGGAACTAAGAATCTTTTCACTTTACCTCACTTTTCTCGAGAATTATTTTCCTACTCTAACTTTTTCGACAATCAAACGGAGCCTAAATTAAGAACGCTACTTTGTTTTGAAGACGTGGAATACTAATTAGTTATAGTAAAATTACTATTGTACCCCCACTTTATCTATATTAAAATACAAAAAGGGTTGACAAAAATTGGTACACCAATCCAAGGGCCAAAAATGATTCTTAGTGGTATATTACACTTTTGAACCATTATATTAGTTTTATATTTACAATAAAAAATTAAATTAACAAAATTCTGCTCAAACACAAATAATATATATAAACTCGATCATCTCTTTCTCTCTCTACCCCCATACACTCTTTATTCTTCCATTTCTCTCTCATCAATTTGTTCAAAATAATTTAAAATGATGTATCTTTGAATCCAAAATAAAACTAGTATATTTGAAACTTTTTAATTGAGATCTATAAAATAAGATCAATTATGATGATGAAATAAGATCCATGTGTTTGTATCGCATTGTTCATTTCAAGAGTTATACCATATGCAATGAAACTTATAAATTACTAGCTCTACAGTTTTGGGACAAATTTAATCTTTTGTTTTTGTTAAATGAGCAATGAGATGAAAAAAAATAATAAAAAAAATGTTTAGAGCAATGAGGTGGGACGGTGGGATGTAATTTGTTCATGCATTACAACAAAAAAACTTAATTTGTGAAGAAAATGTGCCTTGGCCACAAAATGTGCACCTTTAGTTATGAAATAATTGTGACGATACATATGTACACAAAATATAATCCTTTAGGAACAAATATGTGTTTCGTCACATAATGTGTTCCTTTGACTTTTGAGACGAATTCTTAGTTCGTCGTTAAAGGGACACTTTTTTTGGTTCAATGCCTGTTATCTTCAAAGATGAATTTTATTAAACTTACAATTCTAACGAACAAACATCATTGTAAAACTTATAATCTTTTAATATGCATGCCCTGTAATACCTCGTTCTTCTATGTTCAAGTTAATCTTTCTCTTCAGCCCGGTGAAGGCCTAATCTCTGTTAGGGCATGAACTTTTGGTTTTGGACCCTTCTTAGATGATCCAAAACTTCTAGCATGTCATATTAGGTATATTGAGTTTTTGAGAACAATTGTTTTGTAATTCAGATGGTCTGAATTGATATCGAGATGTTAATCGCGTATTTTTACTTCACGGGATTGTTTAATTTTAGCTAATTTTGAGATATCGTAACTTCTTCGTTTCTTATCCGATTAACTCCTCATTTGCACATATATATATATAGGTTTTGAGTCATTCTACAACTTTCATTAGTCAAAACAGCATGCAAAGTAGGCCGGTTAGCAAAATTTGATCATTTGGTAACATTGTGGCAGAGCGCTGTTTTTGACAAATTTCTAGGAATTATCCATCTAGAATTTGGGAAAAATTTCCCTTAGGAAGTTGTAGATCTTTGAATTAGCTTTCTGTGGACATAAATATCACCTCAATCAGAGTCCCGAGCAAAAAGTTATGACTGAAATACGAACACTGCGCCAAAGTCCAAAATTTAAAGCGCGGATTGGTCTGGCCTTTTTGTAGACCTGTCCGGTAGCAAATTTGGGTCCATTTTGAGTATTTTAAAATGACCTTTACACCCCTTTATACACATATTTCGACTCCAACCGTTAGAACACTCTAAAGAGAGATGATAGCTCATTATTAGAGGAAGTTTGAGAGATCTTTCGGTATCCATCATCCATACACAAAATTCTCATTAAACCAACATCAAATCAACTTCTCTCATACTATTCATCATCTTCTTCATCCTTGTTACCTCCATGGCTAGGGCTCAAAGCAAGGAGGTGGGTGTTTTGCGATTGGATGGCTCTTGGGTTGATTCAATCTTCCGAATTTGATAATCTAAGTTCATAGAGGTGGGAATCTAACCTTAAACTTATTTTATAACTTATAATCGATGGATTATGATTCTAACACATGTTTACATAAAAACCTAACCTTCTAAAAAGGGTTTTTTTAGTATATATTGATGCTTTGCTTTCATGTTGAAATTACTGGTTCGAATAACCTACACACACACACATATATATATATATAAAGACATGTTTTGACAAGAAATTACAGCTATTCCCCTGATTTGCACAAAACCCACTCGAAAATCGAGATCGTTAATGATTCTTCCCGTAAAGCTTAATGATTGCTCGTAAGGGTTCAAGTGGTGGTTTTACTCTATAAAACTCATGTTTGTGAGTTATTAAATTGATCGAAACGTTTGATTTGAGATTTTCCCTTGTTGGTTATACAGATGATGTTTCTTATGATAAATGGAAATGATATATATGGCACAATTACTTCTTAAATGAGCGGATTGATATACTGTCGAGCATATACGTTAGCATAGGTCCATGGTTTGTCCCGGGTTTGGTCTCTAACGATTAGGGCTGAAACTTGAGACACAATCTCCTAGGTGCAAGACCCGAAACTGAGCATGAAAACGAACGGGGGGCCCTGCTACCGCGTGGGTGAAAGGCCACGAAATGTAGACCCAGTTGTACGCTTGGATAGTGGTGAGATTTACGAGATTATAGCTCGAGATTTATGAGATGAAAATACGTTAATTGTGCTATAGAGTTCCATTTAATATTAAGTATGCGTTATACACGGGTTTTTAAAGAAAAAGTTTATTTCTTAACTACTATATATATAGGATTTCTTGTGATTTCACGAAAAGGATTTTCTGAACATTGTTTTTTATTACAAAGTTCATTATATATATTTGATTCCCACTAAGTCCTTTTAACTCAACCCACCTATTTTCCAAAAAGTCTCGTTTGCAGGTTCTTTTAGGGAAAGGGGAAAATGGAGGACGTATATCTTAGACCAGCTCTACACCATTGCCTAGTCCAGGGTGAAAGATCATTACTTGTAACGTTTTGTTGATAGCATATGTATTATGTGAGAATTGTATCAATTATGGACTTGTACTTGGGACCTTATTGGAGGCTAGTTGCTCTATTGTTGTATTTATTTTGCCTTGTGAAAAGATTAGATGAGATAGCGTATGTTCTTGCTTATTAGAATGTGAAATTTTAAGTTTCTCACAGGAATTATGTCTTGTTAAACCGCCGTCGGCATACGGCGCTTGTAATTAATAGGGTCCCGGTGGTGAAAACCTCTTAACGGAATTCGGGGCGTCACATGCCCTTTCACTCATTTTGATGTCAAGCCATAAAGTACTTTAAAATTTTCATATTCCAGTCCTTGAAATTTTCGATAATTAACACTTTTGTCCCTTAAAATTTACCACTTCTCCCACAGTCATCCTAGATCTTCTTCTTTTTTCGATTAAAACATCCCTAAAGTTTGCTCCGCGTTCCACACTCATCCAAAGTCCCATTAATAACGTTAACAGAAAGCTCACGTGAAACGTACGAACGACTGTGTTAAGGCGCAATTTAGGTATTTCTAATAAAATGGTCTCAACTTTAGTCATTTTCTTCTTCATCTATCACGATCTCAAACAAAAACAACATAATACAAATTGTATAAAGTAAAACCTAACATCCAAATAACACACAAAAAAGCTTCATTCTTAGCCACGAAAAAATCACAACTTTTAATAGCAAACTACTTCGTCAAATCCTTCACGATCGGCTACTTCCCTGACTACCAAAATTGCGTCACTTGCAATGCCATTGACAAAAGTAGCTTTATGTGGGTGTTTGGAATTTGATTTGAATTTTAATTAGAGAGTCTCTCATAAAACTCTCTAATTCAAATTTAAATCAAACCCCAATAACTCATGTTTCTTTCGATTCCTCCCTCTTTTGACTCCTAATTTGAGCCCTAATAATCGCCAATTTACCGCATTTCCAACTCTAAATTAAATGACAAGCTTGCATTTCACAAGAAGCTGAAAAGGAAAACGAGGGATTTGGGGTTGTTTTTTTGTGGTCACTCACTCCTTTTTGCTTCACACCTTACAATTACTTCATTTTTTTTAATGTTTTTCTCTATTTTAAGCTCCACTGAAAGTGGTAAGAATCTCTCTTCTTTGTCAACTTACATGTAAAACACTCTTGGTGAACCCACTGAAGGTTCAATTTATGTCAAAGCCCTCTCTTAATTAGAGTGCTTTTATTGCTATAAAGGCATTGGGGGGGTCGAAGGTGTTGCTCAGAAATTCATCGAAGCAAGGCCGTTCTTTAGGGTCAATGCTTTGAGTGGAGAGAATGGAAGTGGGAGATTGAATCGTTGGCAATGTCAATGGCTAAGGAAAGAGCCACTGAAGGAACTTATGGAGATTAAATCACCATTGAAACTTTTCTCTTGCTTTGCTCTCTTATTTTTTGCTGATCTATTTAGCAAAAAATAATTACCCCTAATTTTTGTGAAGAAGATATATGTTTCTTCACCTAATGTGTTCCTTTAATTTTTATGACAAATTCTGAGTTCGTCATTAAAAGGACACATTTTTTGCTCAATGCACTTTATCCTAAAAAATGAATTTTACAAAACTTACAATTTTAACAAATAACCATCATTATAAAATATCTCATCTTTTATTATGCCTTTCCACGCATTTTGACATCATGCTCCAAATTACTTAAAAACATTAATATTTCGGTCTTTAAAATTTCTCAAACAATTTCACACCTCAAGTTGTATTTTCGAAGTAATAATAATTATTATAATTTATCTTGAAAAAAATTATAGTATTTTTTACTTTATTTAACTTTGTATTTATATCACAACCTTATTTTATAAAAAGCAATTCTCATTTTGCAATTCACTTGTATCAAAACTTCTTTTTATTAACAAAAATAAATTAAAATGTGTCAAATTATTCAAACAAGCCCCCTATCTAATTAAACACAAAATTCCACTTGTAACATGGAGCATAACATACACGCTAACTTGGTTGCCAGAAAGAGTGTCCATGGTCTAATCCATATATTACAAACATAGAGAACAATTGTTCTCGACCACCACCGCTTACTCATATTGTATGTGATGCCTACTAAATTTGACTTCTAAACCTAAAAAGAAAGATATGTGTAATATCATGAGCACGATGCCCAGTGAGAAAAGTCTTCAACCCAAAACTAAAGCCTAATTAAGCTTTAGCAACAGCAATCAACAAAATCAAGTATTTTATTTTCAACCGTATTACCAGCATCTATAACAATTCTTTATCTTAATTTATCATTCATGACTAATAAGATCTTTACCTCGTCGTACTCTAGGAGGACTAATCATTTTGACCAATTCCCGTGCCACTTGTCAGGTTACTACAAAAATTTCTATCGATGAAGAAAACTAGAGCTTTCTCCCAAATTACATCTGGTCTCCTCTTCTCAGGAGACTAACCAAGATTACACGAGGTATAATCTAATCCAAAAGCAAGACAAACAGAACGACCTTAGGAAACAACGAGCGAATAATGTGACGAAGCTAGAACCTGTTAACTTATCATCAAGATAATGATTTTACCTTTCTCACAAGGGACACACGTCAAGACATAAAAGAACTCCCACATGATACACCCACATAATGTGGTTGATACCCTCAAGGCTAGAATGCAACACCAAAACTCCAAAGGAGTTCAACCACAAAACACATGCATCAATAGCCGCAAAAATCAAAATTAGCGAAAGAACAACTTTCCACACCATGTGGACCAACAAGCTCTAGATGAGTGGTAGGATACAAAACATGACCTCAGGAATACACATATCATAATTACTGACAGATACCGGAGTAACTAGCAAGAATCACAACACATTTCGTCCCCATCAAGCCCAAGTACTTGTCAACCTATGCTCTTATACCAATTGTAACACCCCTGCCTTACTTTACAGGAAAACACCCGTAATTAAGACTTGGAGTGCTACTAACCCACCTTAGATTAACTAAAATGGGTATATATGTCGATGCATAAAGAAATACAACTAGTAATAACATGAGTGTCAAACAACAAATTCATAATCATATTGATGAGGTTTGTACTGCACATAAACATACAAGCATATACATATTCATGTTACATAATCAACTAAGTAACCCAAATGAATATACTACATTTTGGGCTAGCCGTGGCTTCCCGAGAGAACATATATATGACAAAAATTAGTCCATATCAGAGCTACTAACACGTTCCCGATCTCGTTGCGTCCATGCCCTCTTTGGACTCCTGAATACCTATATAGTTTTAGGAAAACGGGGTGAGCATATAGCCCAGCAGGGGGAGTAAAAGGGAACGACTTTGAAAACATTTATTAATTCGTAACTTTAAACAAAGTAAACATTTTCGTAATACAAGTCAAATATGATTTGTAACTCATCATAATTTCACAAAACCATGCCTGCTCATACTTATGCAGGTTACCTCCGTTGTGTCAACCGTTACGTTGAATCACCAGAATATGAGTGAGCCGAGATAGTAAATGATATGAGTATGCCTATCTAAGACCACAATATCAATACACAAATCATTTTCATATCAATCAGACCATTAGTGCCTTGCCGTTGTCTAGATTTTTGGACTGCTCACCGCTGGCTCTAGACTGTCGACGATTTGCTGACCCCCCAAAGGTTTAGGGCTTTTCAACCCAAGGGCACCAGGCCCTGCCTATTTTCCATACCGGCAAGCACTAACCACAATTATTCCCCTTCACCGACGGAAGGCCCAAACATAGATATTGATAACTGTGGGAAACATCCCACCATATAACATAGCCGAGAATATATCCACATACAGATGAAGAACTCCCGAAGAGAGATAATCATATGTTCAAGAATGTCTCAAGAGCACAGAAAGCCATCCATAACATCGATACGAGATATAGTTCTTCCAAGAGATAATTTTCACACCATGTGTCATAAGGAGGCTCCGAACTTGCCAAGATATCCTCGAGATGCCGGGTTGACACAATAATGATGCAAATGTGAACAACATGCTTTAAATGCAAGCTAGAAACAACATATGCCATATAAACCTTATCGAACCTCATACTTGTCCCTTGGTGCATACCAAAACCATTTACTAGTTCAATTATATCAACTAAACACATATACACCCGAGGGACATCCCATAGAGATCAAATACTACGTGAGAATCGAGTTTATTTGGCATATATCGCTTCGTATCATTGAATCATAGCTTAATCATGCATGATTTAGGAATATCAACTAACCATGGTTTTCATAGTAAGCATACATATATATATCATCTGAGTATAATCAATAACAAAGCAGTATGTGCTTCATATCAAACATATATGTATATAATCATTCATATTTCGATAAATAAAATCATAATGTCGAGTTTTGAAAAGATATAACCCCTACCTCAAGTTTGTAGACCAAAAGAAAAAAGAAAGATGTAAACCAAAGCCCTGTTCGGTGAAATACTCAAGCTCTCGTGTCAACACATTCCTTAGAGGTGGTTTTGGTTGATGTCAAGCTTGAATCCTTGATTCGGACGGATAGATGCGTAGAAATCTTCCTCTTTCTCTCTCTAGAACCTTATAGAACTCTCTAGAGGAGTGTGGAAATGTTTGGCACGAAGTTTGGATGAAAAATGACCAAAAATGGCTTAAAAACGTGCCTAAGTCGATGGGAATAGTTAACTGGCAGACCGGTATGCCAAATACCGAATACCGGTCCACGGAGTACAAATTTCCCAAAAATTTGGTGCCGGACCCGTATGCCAAAAACTCCATACCGGTCCGCGCTATAAATTTTGGGCTCTGCACTACTGTTTTTGTTTTGGCCATAATTGTTCACTCGAAACTCCGATTGAGGCATTCTTTATGTCCACGGAAAGGTATTTCAAAGATCTACAACTTTCTAAGAGGAAGTTTTTCCAAATTATGGATATATGTTTCCCAGAAATTCACCGAAGACAGCGCTTTGCCAAAGCGCTACTGAATGACCAGAATTTTGCAATGGTCCTACTTTACGCCCTGTTTTGACCCACGAGGAGTGTGAATTAGACTTTGGACAAAACATGAAAGTTGTAGAATGGTACAAATGCTAGACACCAACTTGGACAGAATCTCATTTGGGTAAATAACGAAGAAATTACGATAGCTCAAAGATAGCTAGAATTAACAAATTACGAAGAACCAAAACTTCCTATTTACCAACCGAAATCGATTCGGAACACCCGAATCATCAAACGATCACTCGCATGAGTATAAATAAGATAATATAATTCAATTTAAAATATGGGGTATTACAATAATTCCCACACAAACTTAACCCGACATGGCATAATTCACATTAAAATAAATACAGAGTGTTACATGTATATACCCACTAGCTATATATACCTATGAGGCATATACATATGTGTTGTAACCATTTTATATATTGATGTTTTCCTATAGTCTATAGCCTTGGAGGTTACGCGAGTTATGAGTTGTCCTTAGGGGACATAACCTACGTGATATTTGGAAAAGTAAGTTTGATATACATATATATTAGTATTGTAGATGTATATATATGTTGAACGTATCTTTGAGACAAGCATATGGATTTATGATATTTCATGCTTTCATAAGGGATAATTATGATCTTTGTACAAGTAGAGGTATATTAAGTATATGTTTGAGATAATGATAGCTTTTTATCACTTTTATTATGATCTTTATACAAGTAGAGGTGTATTAAGTATACGATTTTGGTGCCACGCTGTATAAACTAGCCAACAGTCTTGTATATATATATTTTTACTAAAGATTATTTGTATCTTAACGATACTTCTTTTACCATATGTGTGAGATTTATAACTACTTTATGTTATTAGTGAGCTTTCAATTGTATTTTCAATTGACTTATATCTTATAAGATTTTGGGGATGGGAAAGCATCGGCATGATGTTATAAACTTATTTTTGTCACCAAGAAAACTACTTTCATTATTACACTTGCACTCATCATTTTCAACACATATTTTATATATACAAAGCCTTATAGTTCCCATTGAGTCCGTTTGGCTCACTGTCATTCTCCAAATGAGTTTTGCAGGTTAGGCTTTGGGGATTGGTGCGTAGTACTCTTTCGTAGAAAGTCTCTGAAGTCCATAAACCTTTCATAGTCCTTTTTGATAAGGGCTGTTGTATACATATATGATTTTGATCCTGTAATATGTAAATGGTTTTCATGTGAAATTGTATAAGCGATGTTTATATGTGGAGTATATCCAATAATTTGTGATTGGGATTTCACTTGTATGAAAATGGTTTCAAATTTTACAGGGCAGATTGTTGTTTAAAGGAACTCCACATGTCGAAAATTTATAAAACATGTTTTCAAATGGATCATGTTTTATTCAAGAACAAGACCTTTAAAAGTTGTGATTTTGATATGTTAAACACGCTGTCGCGCACGGCATCCGTGACTAACTGGGTCCTGGAGGTAAAATCTCATAACGGGATTTGGAACGTCACATACATTCTTGCTTTTATAAGAATGAAGGTTTTCCTAAAGGAAAACATGATTAGATTTTAAAAGGAACCATTATGTGTGCTAACCCAAAGGGTCCAAACTCATTTTGGGTACCAAATAAAAAGTTATTTAAGATTATAGTGTAGATTTACATAAAAGCAAGAGGAAGCAAAACCAAAAGGTTCTTAAATAGTGGTTGTTCCAAGCATATAATGGCTGAGAAGAAAAACTTCTTAAGTCTTATTCTTAAATAAGGAGGGAATGTCATTTTTGGGGACAACGCTAAAGGAAAAGTTATCTATATAGGTAAGGTTGATAAGAATTTCACTTTTATTGACAATGTTCTTTTAGTTGAAGGTTTAAAGCATAACTTGCTAAGCATTAGTCAATTATGTGATAAAGGTTATGAAGTCATTTTTAAATATCATTGTTGTGTTGTGAAAAATATTAGTAGCGATTCTATCTTGCTACAAGGTTATAGAACTAGTAATGTGTATACTCTTGAACTTGATGATTTGGCTTAATAAGATATTAAATGATTTTCCGCTATTAATGAAATTTATTGGTTGTGGCATAGAAGTTTGTCTAAAAATGAATTAGGTAAAGGTTTGCCTAAAACAAAGTTTGTTAAGGATAAAATTTGTGATGAATGTCAACTCGGTAAGCAACATAAGTCTTCATTTAAATCTAAGAAAGATATTACTTCTTCTAAACCACTTAATATGTTGCATTTAAATTTATTTGGACCTAACTCCATTGTTAACTTATGTGGTAAATTATAGGCATTTGTTATTGTTGACCTAAGGTCTTAATCTTATTTCGATAATAACAATAAATCAATCATGTGTAATTTAACATGTTTCTTGATATAAGTATATAGTTAATTTACTTGGAAAATTCAAGAAAAACATGACAAAGATCACTCTTTCACTATTCGATCATTGGACAAGACAAGGAAGATCAAATCTCTCAATGCAAATCATGAAGCACAAAGGATCAAAAGACTATATGAAAAGCTTCAAGGAAAAAGTTTCAAATGAAGATCAATCCGAAGAAACAAATCAAAGCATTCGAAGCCTCGTTAATTCAATAATTGAGTGAGTGCTTAAGATTTATGTAAAGTTACTTTTTTGATCAAATCCTTATAGCTCAAACGTATTCATGCATCTTTTAAAGATTGATTCAAACTAGCTTGAAATTGAATTTATTTGAAAAACATTATTTTACAAAGACCGAGTTTCAAAATAAATTCATATTAATTTTAAATGATCATATTTTAATCTTTAATAAAAATAGGTATCTTAGCAACATATCTTTGAGGTTCATAAATCATTATAATTGTATTTGGAACTAAATTGTTAAATTGCAAAAATGTTTTTATTTTACATTTAAAATTCGCTCAATTTTCGCACAGTTTTGATCTAACGGTAAGATGGAAGCCTTTTCGGACACCGATCATTTTGAAATTTTTACAATAGTTAGACAACATCTCTTAGCACTTTTTACTAAAATTTGAGCATGATCCAACAGTCAAATTAGGAGAAATTATCAAAACAAATTTGAATTGTTTGTCAAAACTAACTGTTGGAAAGTTTGAAAATGTATACCTTTGACCCAAAACCTTTCTTGAGCACCCCCAACGGCCATATGATTTTGCAAGATATATATATGATATCCTAGACTTGTTTTAACACACCTTGAATTATTCTAATACTCTATTATTCATATATTCAAATATAAAAAGATTTAAGAACACATTTTGATCAATCTTGATAACTCTAGTATGAGCTTCATTTTTAATTTTCAAATACACTTGAGAGTTATTGTATTGGTGTGTATCACCCCAAACAATTCATTCTTCATTTTAAAAGAGAGTTTGTCTCTTTGTAGAGCAAGAGAGCATATCTTGTGAGAAATGTAGTGGGTATAGGTACATTGTGAGTATTGTGTGCATAGCAACATTTGTATTGAGGTTTGATCTTTATCTGAAGAAGATTGAATAGTGAAAATTCTCAGAGAACTAACCGAGCGCGGACGTATGGTTTAGGAAACCGAACCGTTAGGACAAAAAGTCTCGAGCTTCAAATTGGTTTAGTATTTCTAAACTCAAGCTCTCTTTTTATTGCTATGTTATTACTTGTATTTTGAGATTGCTTATTTGCTTGTCTTGTGATTGATTACTTGAAGTTTATTATTTTCTTGATATTGTTGCTTAGCTAAGTTGCTTTGCTTAAATATTTTAAAAACGTTTTAATTCCGCATTAAGTTTTTAAAACCCTATTCACCCCCTTCGAGGATTGTTTTCGGACCAACAGTTATAGTTGATGATTACTTGGGTATTCTTTCTTGCTCACAAAAGTGAAACTCTGCATGCCTTTTCTAAATTTTGTCATAAAGTCCAAAATGAAAAAGGTGTTTCTATTATTCATGTTATAAATGATATAGGTAGAGAATTTGATAACACTAATATTGAAAACTTTTGTGATGATTATGGTATTAAGAATAATTTTTTGGTACTTAGTATTCCTAGAAAAATGGTGTTATTGAAAGAAAAAATAGATATCTTCAAGAGATGTCTAGAACCATACTAAATGAATATTCTTTGTAGTAATACTTTTGGTCGGAAGCCGTTAATACCTCATACTATATGATTAATCGTGTTATTATTCATGAAGGTTTAGATAAAACTCCGTATAAGTGATGAAATGATAAAAAATCCCAACATTGTATATTTTAAAGTTTTCGGTTGTAAATGCTTTATTTTGAATGATCATGATCATTTAAGCAAATTTGATGCTAAATCCGTTGAAGGAATTTTTCTTAGGTATGCCACTAAAAGAAAATCTAGTCGTGTTTATGATAAAAAAAATTAGTTGTTCAAGAATATATGCATGTTGTATTTGATGAGTCTAATCATTTTACTTCCATATTGCACTTCGATGATGATGTTGAAATTGTCCAAAATGATATGCATAATCAAATTAATACATCTATGGAGGAACCATTATGTGCTCAACCTCCTTCTAAGGATATATAAAAACAAAACAAGCAAATTTCAAATGATTTACAAAGGAGTTGAAAATTTGTATCCGACCACCCTATTGATCAAATTCTTTGAGAGCCATATAGTAAAGTTATGACTAGATCATTTTTGAGAAATGTTTGCAATAATGTGGCTTTTGTTTGTCAACATGAACCTAAAAACATAAATGAAGCTGAACAAGATGAATCTTGGATGATAGCTATCCAAGAAGAACTCAATTAATTTGAGAGAAACAAAGTGTGGACACTTGTTCCCAAACTGAATGATCATGCTATCATGGCTCTAAATGGGATTTCAGAATAAAAAAGATAAAAAAAAATGGTGTTATTGTTAAAAATAAAGCTAGACTTGCTGCCCAAGGAAACAATTAAGAGGAGGGAATTGATTATGAGGAAACATATGCACCTATTGCACCTTTAGAAACAATTCGCATGCTACTTGGTTATTGATGTGCCAAGAAATTGGTACATTGTAGTCCATTATATATACTTTGAAGAGCATATATTGTTGCATTTGTTGTGTTTTGGACCTTTTCAGGTGCTTGGAATTAAATTAAGAAGTATTCGAATGAACAAAAATTCGCTGCGTGCAATGCCCGAGTTCAATAAAATTCTGGCACTAATCCGTACGGAATTTGAAGAAAACTCTAGAGATAAAAGTTCTAGATTTTTGAGTTAGCTACGTATGGGCAAAAACCTTTTGTCAATCGGAGTTCGAAATGAAAAGTTATGGCCGACATAAGATTAGTGTGCCAAAGTAATTAATTCCAGCAACCCTATCTAATTAATTAGAGAATTGGCCCATTGATTCAAGTAAGCCCATCTAGATAATTAAATGGTCCAAGCCCACTAAATTAATTCATGCAGCAGCCTATCAAGCCATGAGCAATTATAAAAAGAGGGTTTGTGGAGATCATCAAGGTTAACCGCAATTGATATTTTTTTATTTTATTTTCGTTTCTTCTTCTTGTCACGTTTATCGAGAGGAGGAGAGCTGCAGATTGATTTTCTTTTTCTCTTCTTGCTACACGGCTTTCGAGAGAGGAGCAACATTTACTTTTATTTTTTTTTCTATTTCTTTCTTATCGATTATAGTGAGAGATAACATTAATTCAGATTTATTCTTCTTCATCAATTTATTTGCACGTACCCAAGTAAGTAATTTATTTATTTATTTATTTATTCTCCAATTATTATTATTTTTATTTACAAGCATGCTAGGCTAGTTTATTTTCTAGGGTTGAGGATGAGTATATTTGATTTATTCTCTTGCATGTATTCATGTCAATTCACTCTACCAATTTAATGCTTTAATGTTAAAAATAGTTATTCCTATTGAATGCCTATTTTAATTGATAAAAAGATAAAATTGGATTCTCATTATTTTTTGTGGGATTCACCTTATGATTTGTTGAAAGCGGATATAGTGAATGTTTTGATTTTATACATACGTTTGGCTATGGAAGAATTAATAATTGGATTTTATTAATTAATTGGACTTTGTTGAATTTACTGTCCGCATCTAATAGAGTTGAGAAACCAAATTAGTGTGAGACAGAGAGTATAGTTTGTTGGGTATGAATATTAGGAACATGATAACAAATATATAACTCCGCCACCCTAGTATTTTATTAATTGATTATTTCATTAGTATTCTCTTTTATTATTTTATTCGTATATTTAGTTGATAAATCATCTCATTAAATTTCTAAGCTAGACTAGAAATTAATTAGAGTTAGTGAGAAAGATACGCACGTTCCATCCGTCAGTTCCTTAAGGTTCAACCTCGCACTTGCTAAAGCTATACTAGTATCCGATTCGCGCACTTGCGAGTATATAAAACATTCATAACAAGTTTTTGGCACAGTTGCCGGGGACTTGAGAATTCGTTTTCCACTATCTCACTAATTTAGATTATTTCCTTCTACTAGTTCCCTTAAAAAAAATAAAAAATTAAAAAATAACGAAAAACCCTTATGAGTAGAGTAGTGCATGAGCATTATTTGGAAGCGCGGTGTTAAGAGATTGAATAGGATAGAGAACTTAGAACTCAATCCTTTATTTGAGGAAGGAACAATGGCTGAACAATAAAAAGATGCGAAAACTTTGAAAGCGCTTTGCTCTTTTATCACTACCAACCCACCGTCATGCATTGTTTTACCTGCCACTATCGCAAACCATTTTGAGCTTAAACAGTAAGTAATGCAACTTCTTCCTAATTCTCATGGAATTGATTAAGAAGACCCTTACCTCCATATTAAGGATTTTCTAGAAATTTGCGCCACTTTCAAGTTTTCAAAATTTTTTATGGTTATATTCGCTTACGTTTATTTCCTTTCTCCCTGAAAGGGAAAGCAAAAGCGTGGCTCAATTTGCTACCTTCTAGGTCCATCACTTATTGGGAGACTTTGGTTTCCTAATTTCTTACTAATTTTTTTCCATGTCAAAGACAAATGAACTTTGAAGGCAGATATCTGATTTTTGTCAAGAGGATAATGAAAAATTTTACAAGTCATGGGAAAGGTTTAAGGACATACTTCTGAGATGTTCCCACCATGGTTTTGAAACATGAAGACTAGTCCAGTTCTTTTACAATGGGTTGACTCAAACCAATCGAAATATGATTGAGTCTATGAACAATGGTACTTTCCTTAGTCTCACAGAAGATGAAGCATATAATTTCTTTGAGTATCTTTCCGAGAGCTCTCAACAATGGGATTTCTCTTCTCATAGAAATTCATCAACTCAAGTTAAGAAGGAAGTCAAGAAAGAAGGCATCTATAAGCTAACTAAAAGCGGAGAAACTAGAAGGCAGTTAGATAGTCTCTCAAAGAAACTTGAAGCGTTAACTTTGCGGTTAAATAACAATTCTGTCAATCAGATTCAAGCTGAAGGATGCCCTGTGTGTGCTACCCCTATGCATACGTTGCAAACTTGCCCCTCTATGGTAAGATTCTTTGAATTCACGTCACAACAAGTAAATACGATGAACGAGTACAATAACTAATTCAATAGCCCATTCATAGAGACCTATAATCTGGGTTGGAGAAATCATCCAAATTTTTCGTGGATACAAGCTCAACCCATCCCCAATATGGGTTCCCCATTAGCTAATGTTCCACAACAACAGCCAGCCCTCCAATCAATTCTTATTCACCATTCCAACCTGCTTCATCACCCCATGTCACTCCACAATAATTCTCATATTTGGAGGACACTTTCAAGCAATTCATTCAAGTGACCACCCAAAATAATTAGACTTCAAGCGAGCTTTTGCAAGAAGTGAGGAATAACATCCTCATGAACACTTAAGCCATCATTTGGTTGGAGAGTCAAATGGGTAAATTGGCTAGTCAATTGGGTGAGAAAGAGAAGGGTAAATTTTTGAGTCATCCAATTCCGAATCCTAAAGGTGTTTTCTTAGGTGGGACCACTCCTAACCCACCAAATGCACCAATACATGGGCAAGTTCAAGCCATCATCACACTTAGGTCAAGAAAGTTAATTGACAATAAAGTGAAAATGCCAGATAGCGAGGAGGAAGATAAAGAAGAAGAAGAGCATATTCCAACTTAGGATGAGTCTTCACCTCACGTTGTGAACCAAGCTCCTCCTATTAAGCAAGCAAGTGAAGATACCTCGAGTAGGACCTTTGTTCCTAAAGCCCCATTTCCTCATAAGCTGAAAGACAATAAGAAAAGTACTTAATTCGAAGAAATCTTAGAAATGTTTAAGAAAGTTCAAGTAAACATTCCATTACTTGATGCCATCAAGCAAGTACCTTCTTATGCCAAGTTCCTCAAAGACTTGGTCACTCAAAAGAGGAGGACAAATGTTCCGAAAAAGGCATTCTTAGCTAAACAAGCAAGCTACATTATTCAATGCAGGATCCCTATTAAGTATAAAGACCCTGGCTTTCCAACAATCTTATGCAAGATTGAGAATCATCATATTGAGCAAGCTTTAGTAGATCTGGGGGCTAGTGTGAAATTATTGCCATATTCAATTTTTAAACAATTAGGTTTGGGAGAGTTGAAACCTACACCAATGAAAATCCAACTTGCTGATTGATCTGTTAAATTTCCTGGAGGTATCATTGAAGATGTTTTGATACAAGTAAATACATTTTACTTCCCAGTGGACTTCATGGTCCTTGATACTCAACTTGTTCAGAACACAAACGAAAAAATCCATGTGATCCTTGGTCGACTGTTCCTTGCTATAGCTAATGCACTAATCAATTGTAGGAATGGACTGATGAAAATAAGTTTTGGGAGTATTACAGTTGAGCTTAATGTATTTGATACAAGCAAATAGCTCCAAGAAGAGGAAGTTTAGAGGTGTGAATATGATAGGAAGCTGGATATTTGATGGAGAATGTGACGAGCTTGAAGAAGATTTCATAACTTTGTTAGGAGATGAAGTAAATGATCCAAAATTTGTTGAAGAAGCAAGAAGCATATCGAGAATGAAAGAGGAAGAGTGGGAATCAGAGGTTCATAACTTTTTGTTTTCAGAGCTAGATAGTGAGAGACATGAATCCCTTAATAGTGTGAAGCTGTGTGAGAGTATCCCATTTGATTATGGTATACTTAAGTTAAAATCTAGTGACTCGCCCCATTCGGAGAAACCATATTCGCCTATTAATTTCCTGCTTCCATCTATTAATCCTACTAAGTTAATTCATCTTATATCCCCTAATCTGGAGCCCAATATGAGCCATCAAATATTGGAGGTAAATGGTTGGTTTAATATGTATATTAATGTTATGATTAGTATATCTGCTGACCTTCCACCTGATAAATATTCATTTTGCAATTAAATTGGATATTATGCTTTTCTTTGTTCTTTTTCTAACAAAAGTGCATGTTTACCTTTATCATTGAGTTTCATCGACTTCAGGTGATATCATTTCTTTTCATATTTACTTGTTTTTAAACATTGAGGACAATGTAAGATTTCAATTGGGGTGAGATTTATTTGCTTTATCATTCCATACACTTCACTTATTGCACTTTGTTAAAAAACAAGCTAAAAATTTTGATTTTTTTTAAAATGAACAAAGAAAAGCTTTGCAATGGTTATTTGATATTAATTGAGATTTTCTTTCTAGCCGATGTAATAACGATGACGCATTCGTCTTAATTATTTACATGTGCATGCTTAGTTCTCTTACTATCATTATTAAGAGAAATTTCATGATTTTCAATAATCATTATATTTGAGCACATATGACAACTTATGCATGACTAGATGGATGAGTGAGCATAGCTGAAGATTCCTGAGCACATATGACAACTTATGCATGACTAGATGGATGAGTGAGCATAGCTGAAGATTCCTGAAAAACATAAATGTGGAGACTAAGTAACCCGTGAGTATTTGAGTCAATCTTCCTATTTGAGGGTATTTACATCAACTCTTAATTTTTGAAAACCGTATCTTGTTGAGTAGTCTCATTATCTTTGCTTTAATTGAACACTAGAAAGGTACGTCCATGAAATGCAATTTCTTTTAAGGATTCTTGATATTACTTGAACCGGAGAACTATAAACTTTAGGAAGTGACTTAAGCCATCTTTGGTACCTTACATATAGCCTAATCCTACCCTTACGTATATACCGCTAGTCACCCCTTTGAGCCTTATTTATAGCCTTTCTTTGGTAGCCTAATATCCTTACCCCACTCCAATTATGAGTGTAAACTATATTTATAGCCTACCTTTATCTAAGAGTATGTTGAGATTATTTACTCTATGTATGGACAATAGTAAAAAATGAGCTTGAAAAATGAAAAATGAAGAAAAAAAGGAAAAAAATGATGAAATCTCCTTCAAAATGTAAAAGAGAAAAAATTGTACAAAAAAGGAGATGTGAAGAGGAAAGATTGAAAAAAAAAAGCAAAAGAAAAGCTCATATGAAGCCAAATTTAGCCCGAATTGTTAATTTTATATCTCAATATGTGGTTTGTAGATATTTGAATCTCCTATATATCCCTTCGTTTCATAACCCCTTGCCCTAAGCTTGCGTTATAACTAGAAAAAGTCCTAAAGATCCTTTGGAATATGGTTTTGAGGTGAGAGTAGTTGAGGGGATCCATTTATGCATTTCGCTTTTCTAGTGGGATTTATCCTTTCACGAGACTCATTTTCTTTCATAATTAACGTTTTTCATATATACATGTGAGAGGCATTTGAATTTGAATACATTTACTCTTTATAGCCCACATGTAATGAGAACATTTACACGTTATTCTTGAGTGTTTCATTTTTAGAGTGTATGCCATGTGAGAAATTGAGTCAAAGCATAGTTTTAATGGGATTTAAAAGTTTTTCTTACCTAGATCTAGATATCAATGATATTATGTTGTTGTTAATTTACACACACACACAATGAGATTAGAGAGAAAGAAATATTCTTATTAATCTTGCTAGTTTGAGAAATTTGATGTTGTGTGTGTCGGATTGCTTAACTTGTGGGGGTTTTGATATCTTTGTTGAGTTATTAGCATTGGTGAAAGAAAGGAAATAAATTTTAGAAATGGACTGTTACATTCAAATTTTTTTAGTATATTCACAACAAACAATCACGAGACTTCACTCGTCCTCTTGGGGGAACCTTGAGGTTAAAGAAAGAATTTATTTTAAGGCTTTTGCTTTGCTCGAGGACTAGCAAAGTATAAGTTGGGGGGAATTTGATGTGCCAAGAAATTGGTACATCGTGTAGTCCATTAATATAAACTTTGAAGAGCATATATTATTACATTTGTTGTGTTTTTAGAGCTTTTCAGGTGTTTTGAATTAAATTGAGAAGTATTCGAATAAAGAAAAATTCGTTAAACGCAACGCCTGAGTTCAATAAAATTTTGGCACTAATCCATATGGAATTTGAAGAAAACTCCAGAGATAAAAGTTCTAGATCTTTGAGATAACTATGCGTGGGCGAAAACTTTGCGTTAATCGAAGTTTGGAGTGCAAAGTTATGGTCGAAATAAGATCAGTAAGTCAAAGTAATTAATTCCAGCGAGCCCATCTAATTAATTAAGAGAATTGGCCCATTGATTCAAGTAAGCCCATCTAGATAATTAGAAGGTCCAAGCCCACTAAATTAATTCATGGCAGCAGCCCATGAAGCCACGAGCAATTATAAAAATAGGGTTTGTGGAGATCATCAACGACAGGCGCAATTGATATATATATATTTTTTTTCCTTTCTTCTTCTTGTCACGTTTATCAAGAGGAGGAGAGCTGCATATTGATTTTCTTTTTCTCTTCTTGCTGCACGGCTTTCGAGAGAGGAACTACAGTTACTTTTAATTTTTTTTTTCTATTTATTTCTTGTCGATTAGAGTGAGAGATAACATTAATTTAGATTTATTCTTTTTCATTAATTTATTTGCACGTACCCTAGGTAAGTAATTAATTTATTTATTTATGTATTCTTCAATTATTTGTTTTGTTTTATTTAAAAGCATACTAGGCTAGTTTATTTTCTAGGGTTGAGGATGAGTATATTTGATTGATTCCCTTGCACGTATTCATGCCAATTGACTCTACCAATTTAATGCTTTAATGTTAAAATAATTATTCCTATTGAATTCCTATTTTAATTGATAAAAAATAAAATTGGATTCTCATTATTTTTTGTTGGATTCACCTTATGATTTGTTGAAAGCTGATATAGGAGTGTGTTTTGACGGATATAGTGATTATTTTGATTTTATACATACGTTTGGACTATGGAAGAATTAATAATTTGATTTTATTAATTAATTGGACTTTATTGAATTTACTTTCCGTATCTAATAGAGTCGAGAGACTAAATTAGTGTGAGACAGAGAGTAGAGTTTGTTGGGCATGAATATTAGGAACATGATATCAAATATATATGACTCCGCCACCTTCGTATTTTATTAATTGATTATTTCATTAGTATTCTCTTTTATAATTTTATTCGTATTTTTAGTTGATAAATCTCATTAAATTTCTAAGCTAGATTAGTAATTAATTAGAGTTAGAGAGAGAGATACAATACGTTCCATCCGTCAGGTCCCTAGGGTTCGACCTCGCACTTGCCAAAGCCATACTAGTACCTCGATTCATGCACTTGCGAGTATATAAAACATCCACAACAAGTTTTTATCCTTGCTTTAAAAATTTCAAGTTATATCAAATGGATGTTAAAAGTGCTTTCTTGAATGACTTTATTGAAGAGGAAGCAAACTCGCGGTTTTGAAAATCGTGCTTATCCAGATTATGTGTCTAAATTATCAAAAGATTTTTATGGTTTAAAACAAACACCAAGAGCATAATATGATAGATTAAGTTCATTTTTGATTAACAGTGGTTTTGTTAAAGGAAAAATCAATACTACTTTATTTATCAAAAAACCATGACAACAATATGTTACTTGTTCAAATTTATGTTAATGATATAATATTTGGTTCTACAAACGAAAGTTTGTGCAAAGAATTTCCTACGTGTATGCAAAAGAAATTCGAAATGAGCATGATAGGAGAGATGAACTACTTTCGTAAATTACAAGTGAAGCAATGCAAGGAAGAAATCTTTTTCAATCAAGAAAAGTACATTAAACAGCTTCTAAAGAAGTTTGACTTAGAGGGCGTTAAATCAATGAGTACTCCAATGAGCTCAACTTGAAGCTTGACAAAGACGAAAGTGAAAAGTGTCGGCATAAAGAAATATCGAGATATGATTAATAGCTTGATTCATTTAACGGCTAGTAGGCCAGATATTATGTTTAGTGTTTGCCTTTGTGCACGATTCCAAGTGGATCCTAAATAATTAAATTTGTTTTCCGTAAAATGTATTTTTTGATATTTAGTCGGCATTAGCTCATTAGGATTATGGTATCCAAGAGAAAGCAATTTTGACTTGATTAGCTATTCCGATGCCGACTTTGCTAGCTGCAAAATGGATAGGAAAGGCACTATTGGCACTTGTCATTTCCTAGGACACACACACTAGTATCTTAGTCAAGCAAGAAACAAAATCTAGTGGCCTTATCCATGGCTGAAGCTGAATATGTGGTAGCTGGTAGTTGTTGTGCACAAAATCTTTATATTAAATCATAATTCCATAAAATGTGATAACACAAGTGGTATAAGCTTGACCAAGAACCCTATACAACACTCGTGTACCAAGAACATCGAGATAAGATATCACTTTCCTGTGATCATGTGCAAAAAGGAGATGTTGATATTGAATTTGTTAGCACTGAATCGCAATTTGCAGACTTTTTCACCAAACCATTACCCAATGATCATTTTTGTACTATTCATCGTGAACTTAGCATGACTAGAGCATGTAATATCTAGTTTTATCCAAAAAAGTTCATAAATAAGATCAAAAGGTGCTTAATTTTAAACATACATTCTATGTACTTTTTGTGCTCAATTTTATTTATTAACTTGATCTAAATATCTTCGCATTATAATTACATGTTATTGTCAAGCTTAACAAGTATTTTGCAGCATTAGAATAATACTTGATGAAGAATTAGCAAACAAAACTTTTGGTGCAAAAATTGGTAAATAAAACAAGAATTTGGGCAGTGTGTACTGTGTAGTCGACTACATGGTTGGTTGACTTACTGAGTTGACTCGCGGGACTTTCTCTTTTATATGTACCTAATTTTAAATCACTTCTTCTTATTTTCTCCACATCATCACCCATGAAATTCCTCTCCTCTATACCTACATAATCTTTAAGAATTCCAACTCTTCCCAAAATCTTGCTCTACAAGGATTGTATACCATATATTCATACATATACACATCAAATCGTCAAAAATCCATCCAATATCAACCCAAATCACCACTTTATTTCTCTACCCAAACTCTAAACCCAATTTTGAAATTATTAATCGTACTTTACCTTTAGAGAATGGTTTACGTATAACTCATATTTTTCACCAACAAGGGGCTCTAAAGTTCTTCTGCATCAAAGAAAATATTTACCCAAAATTGGTCCGTCTTTTCTATGAAAACTTGCATCACCCTGTAAATGATGATGGGATGGCAGACACCTCCCTTTTAAGATCTTATATCAAAGGTAGATTATTTTACTTTTTCGAAAGATATTCTTGCCCAAAATCTTTGAGTTTAACCATCTTAACACAACCATCATCACTAGCAACTATGATACTTTACTTGGTTATACTCGATATGATGCTCTTAAACAACTTTTGAAAGCACATCATCAAAATAAGAGAAATAATTCCTATGATAGGATCTCTTGCTCTATGCTCACTCTACATACTAGACTCATACATTACATCATCATTCATTATATTGCCCCATCGAGTGGAAGCTACTCAAACGTTACAAACTATGACATTTTCCTTACTTGGGCCGTAGCTAGCAACTACAAACTTTACTATGCTAGTTTGTTCTTTAACAAGTTCATTGATAATATATCGCACTCGGCTTGTGGACTTGGATATGGGATGGCTCTTACGTACACGACTATTCAAATACTTTGATATCTCACTTGATGATGAGACTGATATACGTGAGCTTACCGAGCATGAGAGCTACACCGAGAGGACACTTCATCAAATGAACTACCACTTGGACAATGAATGGTGGATATCAAATGATTCTAATGATGTGGAAACTAGTGATGAAAAAAAAGGGGAAGAAGAAGAAGAACAACAACAACAACGACAACGACAACAACAACAACAACAAAGCTTTGAACCAATTCCACAAGCCCTTCCCTCTCCTCAACAACCAAGGGCTCGTCGACAAGATTAACTTATGGAGGCAATCAACAACATATCCCTTCAAGATGCATATACCTGTCAAGAAATGCATGAAAGATTCACTTGTATCGAAATGGCTTTTCAACACTATCATCCGGACTATGTATTTTCAGGTTGGTAGCCATGGAATCCGCCTCCACCACCACCTCAAAGGGGGAGAAATAATGTTTGTCTGGGTATTAGGCCAAGTTTAAGAGTGATAATAGTACACAGTCTTAGGACTTTAACTATTTTTGCTTAACTCTACTAGTTTCTAAACTTTAAGTTTTAAAACTATCTTATCTCGTTGTAGGTTTTAATTTCAAATGACTCGGATGCTTTTATTAAGTTTTAACTCTTATGTTTTAATAATATATTAAGTTTTTGATATTTATGTTGTTTTATGATCATGCTAATAATTGCGTATTATTCTCAATTTTCTTTTATATGCATAAATTGAGTGAGGGCATGTTTATCATTTAAAATTTGCATTTCAAACCATACTCTTTATCGGTAACACACATTAATTTATTGTCATCATTAAAAAAGGGGAGATTGTTGACCTAAAAGGTCTTAATCTTGTTTTGATAATAATAATAAGTTAATCATGTGTATTGTAGGTCGAAAAATACCCTAGAGGGGGTGAATAGGGTTTTTAAAACTAAATTGGATTTTTAAAATAATTTTAGAAATACTTAATGTCTACATCAAGCAATCAAGCAAAATACCAAAGTAGTTCTAAGCATAAAGAAAATATAATAATTTATAAAAGAGCAAGAGACAGAAAGATTAAACCAATAGAAGTCGAAGACTTTTTGTCCACACGATTCGGCTTGTTAGCCCCTACTTCCGCGCTTGGATAGTTCCCCAAGAATTTCCACTAATACCGATCTTCTTCTGGGTGAAGATCAAACCTTTACAAGTGTTCATACTCTACAAATGTTGCTATCTCATAACATTCAAACCAAGAACAACCTCTTGCTTATCTAAGAGATAAACCTCTCCTAATGTTTGAAGAATAAGATCTTGGTGACAAACATCAAAGTACAATAACACTCAAATGTATGAAGATTACAAATTAAGCTCACACTAGAGGTTATCAAGTTTAATCAAGAATGATATCTCAAGAAATAATGATTTGATCAAGTGAAGATTTGGATATTTTTAAATAAAACTCTCCAATACGATTTTTGCCAATAAATGATCTTCAAAGCTTGTAAGAGTGCCCAAAAAGTGTTTTAGAAGTCCTATATATAGTTTGGGAAACAATATGCCCGTTTGGGGTGGTTGAAGGTGGTTAGAGCACAAAACTAGTCTTGCAAGAAATCTCAAACGGCTATATTTTTTAAAGATGGTCGACTCCCCCAGTGAACTTATAGTCGACTACATGAAGTAGTTGACTCCCAGAATAATAATGTAGTCGACTACATTGCTCTGGTGAGTGGAGGTTTTGTGTAATTTTTCAATTTTTGTAATTTGACTCCAAAATTGATTCCAAAGCTTGAGGAATGTTCCAAATAGGTTTTTAAGACTTCCAATTTTGTTTTTGTATCAAAATTCATTCATATGAATTTATAATGAATTTTTTTAAGATCACTAGTTTTCGGTAAAAGGCTTTTTCAAAGTGAAAACTAGTTCCAATCAATCTTAATGTGGTTAAATCATTTTAGGAGCTATATAATTGATCAATGATAACCTTTACATAAAATATAAGCACTCACTCAATTTGTTAATAATTCGAGTCTTCGAAATGCTTGATTTTCTTGTATGTTTCTTTACTTGTTTGTTGATCTTGATCCTCTCTTGGTTATGGACATTTGTATTGCACATAAAGGACATTTGAGTGCATTGCTTGTGAGTTGAAGCAAGTGCTGAGCTTGAATGAGAATTTCCGATTTCGGTTCGATGTAAATCGTGGTCAATATAGATATTGTTAAATGCTAGAGCTAACATCATTTGAACAAACAAGTTAAATAACACTATGTTAACTTATTGTTATTATCAAAATAAGATTAATGGCCTTTAAGGTCAACAGTATTTAATACGTGTTTTAAAGTATCAAGCTTTAACCAATTTACAAGCATTATCGATCTCCTAAAGTATCTCAAGGACCGAAACCGTAATCCTTATCAAAGACTCTCACCATGAGATCCTCTCACCCCTCACATTCAAGCAATCGTGAATCAAGATAAAACTTATACATTCAAGTGAAGAACAAAGAAACTAGTTCAAGCACTTTGAAAACTCATAATTTCGTTTATTTAGTGAGTGCTTAGAACTTATGTAAATTTTCTTGATTGATCTAATAACATAGCTCAAATATGATCTTTCATTGCATGCAAAATAATCTTTTAAAGTCATGTTTCAATTTAACTTCATTGCAAAACTACTTTCTCACTAACCGGTTTTATATAAAAGTCATAACCAATTCATTATGTTGATTTAATGTTCATAATTAACTCCAACATGTTTAGAATAACCTTTAGAACACTCCCTAAGCTTTTAGTTGAAATGAGGTTTGAACTTGGTTGGATTTCCAGAAGAATGTGGTCAACTACATGGGTTTCTGGTGAGTCGACTACAACATGTAGTCAACTACATGGTGTGCTGGTTAGTCCACTACTTTGCTAATAACTAGCCATTAGAGAGTTGGTAAATGTCTAGTTTTGACCCATAACTTTTATGTAATCACTTCAAACGGCCATATCATTTTACAAGTTATTTATATGAGATCTTAGACATGTTTTTACACACTTGAATGATCATGCAAACTAATTTTTCATATATCCTCATTAATTATTCAAGTTTATAAGCTATTGCATTGATCATATGCTTCATATTTGAGCTTAATTATTGATCAATCTTAATAACTCGTGTGAGCTTTATTTGTAATTTTCAATTACGCTTGAGAGTTATTGTATCTTGGTGTTCATCACCAAACCAATCTTATTCATCAATTTATGAGAGGTTTTCTCATAATATTAGAGTGAATCTTGTGAGAGTGTAGAGAGAAAAATTACACTTGTATTGAGGTTTGGTTTCACTCGTAAGAAAATCATTTAGTATAACTTCCTGGGAGAACTACTAGGGCGCGGATGTGTGGTCTAAACAACCGAACTGCGTGAACAAAACATCTTGGTGTTCTACAGTTTTGACTTTATAAACTCAAGCTCTTTATCTATTTATTGTCTTGTATTGAGTTTACATCTTTAGTCCACCTCCTTGAAATATAGTCATTCGTCATTTGTTTAAACTTCCCTTAAAGTTTTTCTTAATTCCGCATTAATTTTTGAAAATCCTAATCACCCCCTCTAGAGTTATTATTTGACCAACAACCACTTATATAAGAAAGAATTTATTTTAAATTTTCTATTACTTAGTAAAATCTCGTAACAAAATTATTCAAAATTTAGGCTTACTTTAACATATTGCTAAAAAAATCCCAATTGCTTGAATAAACTTAATTTTGTTTAGTGAAATGTGAATAAACGTGTCATTTAATATATGTAACCTTGAAATAAACTATAGCTATTATTGACATTTATATATAGTGTCACTTATCTCTATACATACGTAGACATGTTTACAATAAATGAACAACTTACAAAAAATAATATGCACTAAAAATAGTTGGAGATGGGTAAGAAACAAAATCATATTAGCTAGAAGTGACAATGTTAGTAGAAGAAAACCAACCCTTAGGAAAATAAGAGATAGTTTGTTTAAGAAGATGGAAGTACTCTCTTCCTTGTGTGAGGTCAAAATAGATGTCGTAGTTTACATTCACGATAAACAAAATTGAGAATCTACTTGACCATCCCGATAAGTTGTTGAAGAGAGGCTAAGAAGGTAAGATTGAGTTCATACTAGATCGAGTTCTTGAAGATGAAGCCTCTGCTTGACAGAAGGGGCCTTCATCGTCTTAAGTTTTTGGCTTTGCCCAAAATCAGTATGAACTCATACCTCTTTAACCTTTCTTCAACTTCTCAAGAGAGTCAAAAGATATTTCTTATTCCCTGTGAATGTAAACCAAAACAAATATTTCCACCTTACACAAGGTAGCGAGCTCTTGTATCTTCTTAAACAAACCAACCTTTCTTTTTCCTATGGATTGATCTTTCTTCTTTCTGCTATTGGCAATCTGAGCTACCATGTATTTGTTTCATCCATTCTCTCTCGCTATTTATAGTATATACATATATGTATTTTTGTGTCTTAAGTTTTTTATTTGTTTTAAAAATGTTTATTTAATTTATATATAATTAAAGTGATGTGACATTACAAATAAATATCAATATCACATATAATTTATTTCAAGTGTATAAATTGAATTGTTAATAAAATAGGTTTGATTCTTGGTAATAATGTTAGTAATTAAACTTGGTGAATATTTTGATTTCAAATCCAATATTACAACAACGTGAGGCATGTTGTATTTGGTATGTAGGATATCGAACATATATACCCACATGCACATATATTAAATGATATGTATGTCTAATCTCATTTAGCGAAACAAAATAAATTTATCAAAGCAATAGAAATGTTTCCTTAACAACTAGGCTAAATTGCACACACAATGTTTCTACGACACAAATATGTCTAAATTGAATTAGAAAGAAAGATTAAAATGATAAGTAGCCGGGTGCTATGTTGCATGTTCTGATCTTCAACATGCTAAACGTTCAAGCTTCAAATCTGGTTGTAAGGAAATTTTTTTTATTGAATCGAATATGGTTTGCACACAATTTTTTTTATTGAAATTGTAGATTACAAGGTTAAAATAGCCAATTAAAATAAAGTTTGACACAACTTCACCCGACAGTTGGAATCCGTCTTGGCTATTATATGATAGTTTAGATAAATACTAGTGACTACAACATATAGTTAAAGGAATTTTCTTTTGTTTTGGTAAACTATTTTTGTTTAATTAAATGTCATTAAACATATCATTATATATATAGGATACATAAATATATACATCACGCCTCACATTATTGAAATTTTGGACTTGAAAAGAAAAATAATTACGACATTGGAGTACAGAAAATTTTATTGTGCAACTAACTTATTATTTTATTTCCATTTCAAATTATGCCATTGAAATAAATTATATATAGCAACTATTGATGTTTCTCTATATTGTCACCTCTCTCTACATATAGATAGCATCTTTACAAAAAGAACAACTAAGGAAAAAAAATTGCACTAAAAATAGTGGGAGATGGCAAGAGACAAAATCATTTTAGTTAGGATTACCAATGCAGTAGAAGAAAACCAACCCTTGGAAAAATAAGGGTTTGTTTGTTCAAGAAGATAAAACAAGTTTATATCTTGTATGAGGTGAAAACAAATGTTGTGGTTTATATTCAGGGAGTGAAGGAGATGAAGCCTCTGCTTCACCCTCTCAAGAAGTTCTTAAAGAAAGCGTAAGGTACAGCTGAGTTCATACCATATTTGAGAAAAACAAAAAGTTTAAGACGACACAAGTGGACCTTTATGATCTTATATTTTTTGCTTTTTCAAAATCATATGAACTCATACCTCCTTAGCCTTTCTTCAACAACTTCTCAAGACAGTGAAGCAATGCTTCTTCTTCTTCTTTCTCATCGCAAATGTAAACCACGCCAACTATTTCCACCTCACACAAGCTAGAATGCTCGTCTCTACCTAAACAAACCAGCCCTTCTTTTTCTAAGGGTTGATTTTCTTCTACTACCGTTGGCAATCCTAACTAACATGATTTTGTCTCTTGCCATCTCCCATTATATTTAGTGCAATTTATTTTCCTTAGTTGTTCTTTTGTTGTAAAGATGCTATCTATATATATATAGAGAGAGAGAGAGAGGTGGCAATATAGATAAACATCAATAGTTGCTACATATAGAGAGAGGTTCCAACTGGACATTTACAATTTAAATTCCTACGTTTAGTACTAATATATTTATCACAATTTCAAATTTCAAAAGATATAACAAACATATTCATAATAATTATCAAACAACGCCTAAATTCTAGAGATTAGCAAACTTAAACTATGATATGTATATTATCACGTGTAAAACTAAATAAGACAAAACAAAATGCATACTATATACAAATCTTGAAATATTTGTGTCTGAATTTCTAGTAATTAATTAATAAATAAACGAAGAATCTTGATTTTCTTATAAGTTAAGTGTGTAACTAATATGACTGAATTATCATAAAAATAGTCAACAAGGTGTAGAAAATCGAACACGGTCATATTCAAAGCATCAAACATTAAAATTTGGGACATATATAAGACATATTAGTAGTAAATATAGTACATTAAACTAAAACACAATCATATTAAAAAAATACGTCATGCATATAAAACTAGTAAAACTAATATACAATCATATTAAACAAATTTACACAAGTAAAACCAAAAACACGGTCATAGAGAGAAGGGTTCAAAAGAGTTGGAAGAAATAATTTACTAACCTTAGAATGAACATTCTATTATATTATTCATGCACCAATAGAAGATTAATAGTGGTCACTTGGATCATATATTGGATGATCGCAATAACACACAAATCCACAATTTATGCGATAGACCGGATTTGACTACTTTACTATAAGTGAGCCACAAAAATAACCAATGATTATCATTATTATCTGTGTAGGGCTTAAAAGACCATTTCACAAGTTTGTTGAAAATACTAGAAGAGCACGTTTGAAATCAAACTATAAATCTTGATTAATGTTGTGGAAAGAGGTAGAAAATAAGGGCTATAGCATTTTCAAAAGGCTCTAGAATGTTAAATAATATTTAAAGAGAAGGACTATAGTATTGTATATAAACCATAGCATATGGAGCCGTTACTTTGAGATTGCTGATTTGAATATTATTCCGAGATATGACTGAAAATGGCCATGGTGTAGCGAAAGCAATTAAAATAAAATAATATTAATTGGAGAGATATTAATTTGAATCCTAACAAAATAAAAACTCAATTAAAAAAATAAATTATCCAATAATATATTATTAGATAATAGTTTTCTTAAAAAAATATAATTTGAAGGGAGGTCATAAAGCAAAAATATTTGGAAAAAAAAAACCTTTCAGAATTGGTCTAAAAGCTAAACAATTGGGCTAAATCCTAAAAATTGGACTTTTCACTAATTTGTAAAAAATGTTGGCTCTTGTTCTACAAGGACTCAAAATTTAAGGTTAAAACCTAATTTGTTTCAAAAATAAAAGAGATGTATGACAAATCTTGGGATACCCATACAGAAAAGGAAAATTAATGTATGAATGAAGTATAAGTCTGAAGCGTACAATAACCCTATATCCTAAAATTCATTGCTTTCCACTTAAGCTACATCCTCCTTCCCAACTCATTGTCTTGACAAGGATATATCTATCTCTAAAACTTATCAAACTAGCGAAGCGAAAGAGGGATTTGATAATAAATTATAGGATCTAGGGGTGTTTTCGGTTTCGGTCGGGGTAGAAATTAGGGTACCCCAAACCCTCCCCAAACTTTATAGTTCAGTTTCAGTTCGGTTCGGTTTCGGTTTTCATACCTATGAAACCCAAACCCTCTCCAAATTATTCGGTTTCGGTCCGGTTCAGTCTCATTCGGTTTTTTTTAATTATTAAAACTTTAGTTCAAAATTGCACTAAAAATATAAATTCACTCAAAAGATGCTACAAAAAAATTATATAATGTATTTATTTTAATAATTAGCTTAAGTAATTATTTATAAATGTGAATAATCCATAGGGTTGGGTCATTTATATAATGTAAATGTTGTAAGAAAGTTTCATTTTTTTTTCAACATATTGTAAGACAACTTAAATAATTACATTAAGTTAGCAAATATTTTTTTTTAAAAGATTCAGTTTTTTTGGTCCAATTCGGGGACCCCGAATCCCCAACCCATACCGACCCAAATCAATCGGTTTCAGTTTTGGTTTTTGATTTCAGTTTCGGTATTTTTTCGGTTCAAGAAATTTCGGATTGCAACGGATCGGTTCGGTTCGTTCGTTCGATTTTCGGATTTCTGACAACACCCCTAATAGGATCTATGCTAAAAAAATAACATAAATATATTGATTATCTTGAACATTAAGCATATGATTACATACCTTCTTGATCCATAGATCTTCAAGCTTAATTAGCAGTTATAAAGTATTGCAACAAACATAATCATGCATATCTCGAACTGATGTTCCTATCCTTCTTTTTTTTTTACTATAATTCGCTTCTCTGTATTGGTCTCTAATATGACTGATCATAGATGAAATATATATACAAAAATGTAGTGGCGAATAAAAGATTTTATAGGGAATACAGAACCTAACCCTAATGGGTAAAAAGGTTTAGAGGCCTCCCATTAACATGCCCAAATAATTAACTAGGCCCTAGCCCGAATAATTTACTAGGCCCTACAATAAATCATACTATACTTATATATAATTGGATGAATCATAGCCCGAACATCTTTGTAATCACACTTTTATTGGGCTTTCTAGTTATTTGGTTTGATCCACAAGTTCAATCCACTTGTCTTTCCTTAAGAAAAGGGAAATAATATTATCAAAGCAAGTCACTTTATTTATGTTGCTTTTAAATTGAGACAAAATTGTTTTTACAAGAAATTATTGTTTTGGCAATAGTATTTTCCAAAAAAAATAAAAGATATGAAAATTAACACTATCAAAAAATCCCATTACTCAAAAATTTCAAAATTTCCAACAAGTGAGTGTAAGATCACCATATTTATGCATAGGTATATACACCAAAAAATATTAGGTGCTCCATATGCACCATGAGATAATCCTACGCGGTACACCAAAGATTCAAAAGCCAAGCAAAAGATTCAAAATTTTGAAGAATCTATGAAGACAAAAAAATTTTAACATTGATTATTGTGCCATTCTCTCTTTAAAGAATACATATTCTTCTCTCTCTCCAGAGCTGCAATTGTTCCTCTCTACCCATTCTCCATTTTTTTTCTCTCTTCCATGGAATCCCGCCTCTTCCTAATTTTTCTTTGTTTGTACCAAGCTTCCACTTAAGAACAATGTTTTAAAAGGCGCTAGATGGATTTAGGGCGGCGACCTAGGACTTACTCTATTAGGCGCTAGGCGATTTTTTTTTAATTATATTTTTAATTTATATATGTATATAATTATATACACGAAATAGTATTCAAATAAAAATAAAAGAGGTTAAATGCTCAATATTTCAATTAACAAATATATCACCAAAATCAAAGTTAAAAAAAGAAAAAAAAATTAAAAAAAAATGATTCCTAATTAAGAATTAAAGTCCTAAATGAAACTCATCAATCTAATGGTATTGGAGTTTCATAAACATTACCAAATATTAGGCCCAATAGAGAAGTTTTTTTACTTGAAAAGTTGGCCCATTATAAAAAGGGGACTTGTTTAAATTAATAGAGGGCCTGGTATAAATGAAATTTGAGGAATTAGGGTTAAATTGTTTTGCCTACTTAGCCTTACAATTAACAAAAGGCGCCACTGGAGAGAGGCTTTCTCTCCCTCTTAGTGCTCTCCGTTCTTCTCCCTCCTTATTCTTCTCTTGTTGTTCTTCCTCTCCTCAGTTCTCTACACCATTCTCCTTACATTTTATTATTTTCTTAGAAAAAAAAAACACACAGTTCTACCTCGCCTGCCAAAGCCACCCAGTCACCTGCCCAGGTCCGTTTAGTGAAGAAACCCGCCTAATCAAACCCTTATCCCTAAATCCCAGCGGAGTGCCACCGCTTAGTGTCTAGGTGGACGCCTTTTAGAACACTGCTCAAGACAAAGTTATTTCTCTCTTTCCACAAAGCTAATCATATTAGAGCATCTCCGACCGTTGTGTAAATATTTTTGTGTAAATCCTATGTGTCAAGACACTTTTACACAAAACTTGAAGTGTAAAAAAAAGATGCTCCAATGATACATTTTTAAACGTTTGTGTAAATTTTGATTGAACCAATAAGATAATTATGCATATTAGATATTATTTTATGCAATTTTTTATTATTTTTTCTTGAATTTTGGTATACATAATATTATAACAACAATGGATCTTGATTTGTTGGTCTTAATGAGTAGATTTTATATATATATATTTTATTAAATTATATAATTTCTATTACAAGTTATTATATTTTAAAGTATTGTAAAATAATTGAGAAAAGAAAAGGCTGATGTGGCAGTGTAAACTTGGAGTGTATTTTACACATTCGTTTTACACAAAAGCTAAATTTAAAAGACTGCTGGAGCTCAAAATTTTTACAAGTTTTGTATATTTTACACAAAACATAAATATACACTACTGTTGGAGATGCTCTTAATCACTGGAAATAGTGAAGATTCTATGACTCAAGTTTGGCCAAGAATTATTTGGAAGGGAAATAACATATATTAGAACAAATAAAGTAATTTACTTCTTTTTCATTTTCGGAAGTCAACGGAAGCAATTAATTGTTGACTTCTTCCTTGTTTTGTAGATATTAGTTCGTTCATAATGAAAGACATTTGTATATATATTGGTTGAAAGACCCGGCAAACTCACTCGTTACACAATAACACGATACAAATCAACATGAATTATAATTAATGGAAGATTATTAACAAATTCAAGTGATTATTGTTGGGAAATGTGGGTCTAAAAGAGAGAACACCGGAAATTAGAAAAAAATGATTATTAAACTTCAAGTCTTTTAGACAATAATTCCGCCCTTCTCGTAAATCGGCGAGTACACAATGGGTATTGGAATATAGCCGTTAGGATTCAATGAAGCTTATAATCTAATTGTTGGTATCGAGTTACGTACGCCCCGTACCAACCACTTAGAACACTCTAATTATATGGCTAATAATGCCAATAGAAGAAGAAAGAAATATGGAGTTAAGTGGTTTTGAGATAGAACAAAATTGAGGGTTTACCCCTCTATTTATAGCCTTTAGTGGAGTTGGTTCATGAAGAGATACACTCATTCATTCATGAATGGTTGTACCTTTTGGTACATGAATAGGCATGTTCCACACCCTTTCATTTATGAATTGTTGCACTCTTTGATATATGAATAATCACACCCTTTGGTACATGAATAATCACACCATTTCATGAAGAGACAAATGGCTTATAAATTTGAATTATATCCATTTAATTATTCAAGAAGATACCAATGGTTATAGTGTCCCAATCTTTAACATATATTATTATATATGTTAGTACTACATATTTAATAAATGGAAACCAAAATAAATAATTTATTAATATCTTTTTATATTGAAAATATCCAACAGTTATTAGGTTCACCGTTAGACACGAGATGGTGATGAATCAGTTACACGTTGACCCTTAACAAATTCAAATGATCCATTAAACTTTTTAGGTGTTTAGATTAAAATAAAAACTTGTTAGATGTTTAATAAAATTTTATGATTTATAAATATTTGCTCCAAATATTTAAAAATTTTAGTGATTTTAATCTTTATTCATCTTTTCTAGTGTAAATTTCTTTAAAAAAAATTAATTTAATTTATTTTTTAAAATGAATCTTGTTAACAGGTATAAACGGATTGTGTCGGATCATCTACATAACGAATTGTATACAAATTTTAAAAATATTTCTTAAAAGCTTATCGGGTTGTGTTCGGATAAAAGAAAAATTTATCCGCTTTTGTAAAGACCCAATACGAAACCGACTCTAATCGACTCATTGACATGACTATTGATTGACCTTTTGATTTTAATGGTAGGTGTTGAACCATTAATGATTTACAATGAAGAACATTCCATTGATGAACCTAGCTCGTTACTTAAAATCGAATTTTTTTTTTCTCTTTTTTCTTTTCCTTCAAAACACCTCATAGAATCAATTGATGGATTGTCTTGAAGAAGAGAAATCAATGATAAAAAAAATTATTAGGTAAAATATTTGATGTTTGAAGATTGTTTCTTTTAGGTCTTTAGTACATGGCGGATTAATTACATTTTGAAACTGAATAATTTGCAATTGTCTTTAAGACTTTATTTGCTGGGCAAATGTGGAGTTGAAATACAATTGATACTTGTGCACATCTATGTTCATCTGAGATAGAAATTATCGTCTTTATCAATTATTATCATCATGAATTTCAATGTTTGCTTCCATTGTAGTTGAACAATAAGATTTTTATAGAAACTTCTTCCTTCTGTGCTTAGATTCAAAGTCATCAATACCAGCTAGGGTGCAGTTGGAAGATCTTGATTCATTAAACTAAAGTAATATCCATTATTGATATTTATCTATAGTGCCACCTATATGTAGACATATGTAGACATGTTTACAGCAAATAAACAACTTACATTAAACTATATGCACTAAAAATAGTTGGAGATGGGCAAGAAACAAAATCATATTAGCTAGGAGTGACAGTGGTAGTAGATGAAAATCAATCCTTAGAAAAAGAAGAGATAGTTTGTTTAAGAAGATAGAAGTACTCTCTTCCTTGTGTGAGGTAAAAATAGATTTCTTGGTTTACACTCACGACGAACAAAATTAAGCATCTACTTGGCTGTCTCGAGAAGTTGTTGAAGAGAGGTTAAGAAGGTAAGATTGATTTCATACTAGATCGAGTTCATGAAGATAAAGCCTCTGCTTGACACAAGGGGGCATTCATCGTCTTAAGTTTTCTGCTTTGCCCAAAATCAATAGGAACGCATATCTCCTTAACCTTTCTTCAACAACTTCTCAAGATAGTCAAAAGATATTTCTTATTCGCCGTGAATGTAAACCAGACCAAATATTTCCACCTTACACAAGGTAGAGAGCTCTTGTATCTTCTTAAACAAACCAACCCTTCTTTTTCCTATTGATTGAACTTTCTTCTACTGCTATTGGCAATCTGAGCTACCATGTATTTGTTTCATCCGTTCTCTCTTGGTACTTATAGTATATACATATATGTATTTTTGTGTCTTGAGTTTTTTATTTGTTTTAAAAGTGTTTATTTAATTTATATATAATTAAAGTGATGTGACATTACAGATAAATATCAATATCACATATAATTTATTTCAAGTGTATAATTTGAATTGTTAATAAAATAGGTTTGATTCCTGGTAATAATGTTAGTAATTAAATTTGGTGAATATTTTGATTTCAAGTCCAATATTACAGCAACGTGAGGCATGTTGTACATGGTACGTAGGATATCGAACATATATACCCACATGCACATATATTAAATGATATGTACGTCTAATCTCATTTAGCGAAACAAAATAAATTTATCAAAGCAATAGAAATGTTTCCTTAACAACTAGGTTAACTTGCACACACAATGCGTCGACGACTCAAATATGTCTAAATTGAATCAGTAAGAAAAATTAAAACGATAAGTAGCTGGATGGTATGTTGCATGTTTAATATGCTAAACAATGAAAGGTTCAAATATGGTTGTAAAGGTTATGTTTGGTTGATGTTTTGAGTTGAGTTTTTAAAATATGGTGTTTGGTAGAATTTTGAAATATGTTGAAAAGTGGATTTGGTTTATTTTTTGAGTTTTTTTCAACCAACTAAAAATCTCATAAAAAAAATTTCAAAAAACAGTCACAATGGATCTTATTTTATAGATCTCGACGAGTATGTTTTAAATATATATTTTTTATTTAATTTTGATTTTTGAATTTAAAGTTATGGTGTTTTAAAAAAAATTAGAGAGAGAAAGTAAAGTGAAATAAATTTTGGGAAGTGTAAAAGTAGACTTGATTTTGAATTGAGTTTTTAAAATTTGGAGGAAAAAAAAGGCATCCACCAAACAGGCCAAAGAAAAATTTTTTATTGAATCGAATATGGGTTGCCATTGAAATAAATTATACTAGGGTATACCCGTGCCATCCTGCACGGTGAAATAATAGGATAAAAAAAAAGTAATATGTGACAAATATTCTAAATCAACAAATATCAATTAGTCTATTTGAGCCTATTGTCTAATCTAGTCTTTCATGCTGGAAAAACAAAAAGTAGACGGGATTTGACCGACTTGTTTTTAATTTTTTAAATAACTTTTTAATCATATTTTTTGATCTTATTTTGATGTCAACAAAATAAACTTAAGGCTAAAAGTGAAAATAATACAATAATTCTTAAATGTTACTCAATAATTTTTCTTGATTTTTTTTACATAATTCTATAGTCATGATGGATCTTGTTTAATTGATATTGATTAGTAGATTTTAAATATTAAATTTAAAAAAATATATTTTAAATTATAGAATTTTTAATATCGACGAAATTATTAGTGTGTGAGAGTTTATTGTGTATATATTACGGATGTGAGTGTTTTAACTTTGGTGTGACATCTTGATGTGGCTATAAAACTCATCCAATGGCGTAGAACTAATGCATACCATAACATGTGTATTTTTAACCATTCAATTCTTATACTTTTTGGAAAAAAAAATTGGTGAAATATGGTATTTTTATAATATAGATAAAGCAACTACTGATGTTTATCTATATTGCCACCTCTCTTTATATAGATAGCATCTTTACAACAAGAACAACTAAGGAAAAAAATTGCACTAAAAATAATGGGAGATGGCAAGAGACAAAATCATGTTAGTTAGGATTGCCAATGACAGTAGAAGAAAACCAACCCTTGGAAAAATAAGGGTTTGTTTGTTCAAGAAGATAAAACAAGTTTATATCTTGTTTGAGGTGAAAACAAATGTTGTGGTTTATATTCAGGCAGTGAAGGAGATGAAGCCTCTGCTTCACCCTCTTAAGAAGTTCTTAAAGAAAGCCTAAGGTGCAACCGAGTTCATACCATATTTGAGAAAAACAAAAGGCTTAAGACAGAAGTGGGCCTTTATCATCTTATATTTTTTGCTTTCTCAAAATCATATGAATTCATACCTCCTCAACCTTTCTTCAACAACTTCTAAAGACATTGAAGCAATGCTTCTTATTCATCCTCACCGCGAATGTAAATCATGCCAATTATTTCCACCTCACACAAGCTAGAAAGCTCTTGTCTCTACCTAAACAAACTGACCCTTCTTTTTCTAAGGGTTGATTTTCTTCTACTGCCGTTGGCAATCCTAACTAACATGATTTTGTCTCTTGCCATATCCCACTATTTTTAGTGCAATTTTTTTTCCTTTGTTGTTCTTTTATTGTAAAGATGTTGTTTATATATAGAGAGAGCTGAGCTAGCACCATAGATAAACATAAATAATTGCTATATATAGAGGTTCCAAATTAACATTTACAATTTAAATTCCTATGTTTAGTACTAATATATAACAAATTTCAAAAGATATAACAAACATATACATGATAGTTATCAAACAACTGCCAAATTCTAGAGGTCAACAAACTTAAACTATGGTATGCATATTATCATGTGCAAAAATAAATAAGACAAAAAAATGCATGCTATTTACAGATTGTGAAATATTTTTCTATGAATTTCTAGTAATTAATTAATAAATAAATGATGAATCTTGATTTGAAGCGTGTAAGTAATATGGCTGAATTATCTTTAAAAAAGAGTCAACAATGTCTAAAAATATCGAGCACAGTCATATTAAAAACATCAAACATTAAAACTTGGGACATATGTAAGATATATTAGTAGTAAATATAGCACATAAAATTAAAACACAGTCATATTGAAACAGACATCATACATTTAAAACCAAACATACAATCATATTAAAAAGACATTACACAAGTAAACCCAAAAACACAGTCATAGAGAGAGGGGTTCAAAAGACTTGGACGAAAGAATTTACTAACCTTAGAATGAAAATTCTAATAATCATTATTCATGCACCAAATAGAAGATTACTAGTGGTCACTTGGATCATATATTGGATGATATATTGCAACAACACATAGATCCACAATTTATGGGATAGGTCGGATTGGACCACTTCACTATAAGTGAGCCACAAAAATAACCAGTGATTATCATTATTATCTATGTAGGGCTTAAAAAACCAGCTCACAAGTTTGTTGAACATACTCGAAGAACACTTTAGAAATCAAACTATATATCTTCATTAATGTTGTGGAAAGAGGTAAAAAAAGAAGGGCTGTAGCCTTTTCAATTGGCTTTAGAAGGTTTATTACCGATGTACTGCATATGGAGCCATTACACTAGGATTGCTGATTCGAATACTATTCCGAGACACAAGTCATAATGACAATAGTATAACGAAAGCAATTAAACTAAAATAATATTAATTTGAGAGATAAATCAATTTTAATCTTAATAAAATAAAAACTCAATTGAAAAGGATAAATACATGTTTATCCAATAATATACTAGATAAAAGTTTTCTTAAAAAAATATAATTTGAATGGAAGGCATAAAGCAAAATTATTTGGAAAAAAAAACACTTTCAAAACTGGGCTAAAAGCTAAACAATTGGACTAAATCCTAAAAATTGGACTTTTCACAAGTTTGTTAAATATATTGGCTCTTGTTATATTGGGGGCTCAAAATGTAGGGTGAAAACCTAATTTGCTTTAAAAATAAAGGTAGGAGAGATGTATGACAAATCTTGTGATGCCCATACAAAAAAGGAAAATTAATGTATGAATGGAGTACAAATCTGAAGCGTACCATAATCCTATATCACAAACTTCAATGCTTGTCACTTAAGCTACGTCCTCCTTCCCAACTCAATGTCTTGACAAGGATATAACTATCTCTCAAACTTATCAAACTAGCGAAGCGAGAGAGGGATTTAATAATAAATTATAGGATCTATGCTAAAAGAAGAACACAAATGTATTGATTATCATGAACATTAAGCATATGATTACATACCTTCTTGATCCATAGATCTTCAAGCTCAATTAGCAATTATAGAGTATTGCAATAGACACAATTGTTGATATCTTGAATCGATGTTCCTATCCTCCTTCTTTTTACTACATCTCGCTTCTCCGTATTGGTCTCTAAGATCATAGATGGAAATATATACAAAAATGTAGCTGTGAATAAAATATTTTATAGGGGACACAGGACCTAACCCTAATGGGTCAAATGGTTTAGAGGCCTCCCATTAACATGCCCAGATAATTAACTAGGCTGTAGCCCAAATAATTTACTAGGCCCTACACCAAATCATACTATACTTATAAATTAGTGAATGAACCATAGCCCAACATCTTTGTAATCACACTTTTATTGGGCTTTCTAGTTATTTGTTTTGACCCACAAGTCAAATCCACTTGTTTTTTTCTTAAGGAAAGGGAAATAATATTATCATAACAAGTCACATTATTTATGTTACTTTTAAATTGAGACAAAATTATTTTGACAAGAAACTATTATTTTGATAATAGTATTTTCCCAAAAAAGAAAATAAAAAAGAAAATTAACCCAATCAAAGAATCCCCAATATTACTCAAAATTTTCAAAATTTCCAGCAAGTGAGTGTAAGATAACCATATTTATTCATAGGTATATACACGAAAAAATATTAGGTGCTCCATATGCACCATGTGGCTATTCAACGTGGTACACCAAAGATTAAAAGGCCGAGGAAAAGTTGACGCCAGCTCATCTATTGCTTAATGGACGTTTTCTCTTAACTTGAAAAATTGAATTCGAGTTAAATTTGGTTAAATGATCAAAAATTACAATCAACTTCATACTTTAAAAAAAAAATGGATAAAATGTTTTTTCTTTTTGACAACAAACTTTTAATATATTTTCATTTTTATCACACATTTTCATTTTTAAAAGTGAACTATTGGTGATTTTGTAACCAAAACAAAAATAAATTAAAAGTTTTATGTTAAAATTGTCCAAAAAAAAGTATGTTACATACCTATTTTATATAAAAGCATAAAGTTTATTGTACTTTTTCATCAATTAGCCGACAAAATTTTGAAGAACCCAACCAAACAAAAAAAAATTTCCATTGATTGTTGTGCCACTCTCTTTAAAGAAAACATATTCTCCTTCTCCAGTTTTGTTCTCTCTTCCATGGATGCCTCCCTCTTCCTATTTATTTTGTCTCTCTGTACCAAGCTTCCAATCAAGACGTAGTTTTTTCTCTCTTTCAAAAAACCTGGAATAGTTAACATTGAAGATGCGGATGGCCACAAGCATCTTGGATCACTTCTAAGGTTTGAGTCCTATGACTTAAGTTTGGCCAAGAATTGTTTGGAAGGGAACAAACATTAGAACAAATAAAGCAATTTACTTCTTTTCCATTTTATAAACAGGTCGTGCATGTCGAGTCATTTAATAATACAACGAATTGTATATGAATTTTGAAAAAAAAAATCATCCGATAGCTTATCTGATCGTGTTCGGGTGGAGGCAAAATTTACCTACATTCTTTAAGACCCGACAGAAAACCGACTCGAACCAACCCGCTGACTGGTCAATGGTTGACCTTTTGATTGTAATAGTAGGTGTTGAACTGTTAATGATTTACAATGAATAACATTCCACTGATGAACCTTGTTTCTTAAAATCCATTTTCTTCAAAACACCTCTTGGAATTAATCAATTGACGGATCGCCTTGAAGAAGAGAAATCAGTGATAAAAAAAAATACAAATTTATTAGGTAAAATATTTGATGTTTGAAGATTGTTTCTTTCAGGTCTTTAGTACGTGGCGGATTATTTACATTTTGAAACTGAATAATGCAATTGTCTTTAAGACTTTATTGCTGGGCAAATGAGGAGTCGAAATACAATTGATACTTGTGCACATCTATGTTCATTTGAGATAGAAATTATCGTCTTTATCAATTATTATCATCATGAATTTCAATGTTTGCTTCCATTTTAGCTCACGAACAATAAGATTTTTATAGTAACTTCTTCCTTCTGCGCTTAGATTCAAAGTCATCAATACTATGGTGCAGTTGGAACGGGTTGAATTTAGATCTTGACTCATTAAACTAAAGTAATATCCATTATTGATATTTATCTATAGTGCCACCTATCTGTTTACATATGTAGACATGTTTACAGTATTGTCTTTGACTTGTAATCAATGCAAGCAGGTATGGTACAAAACAGTTTTTGCACCAAAACAGTGCATGCGGATTGGGTGCAAAAAGTGTTTTGCACCAGGCAGTTTACCCGTGGATTGGGTGCAAAAGGTCTTTTGCACCAGACAGTGTACTCGACGGAGGTGCAAAACATGTTTTGCACCAAGTCAGTGTACTCGAGAATGGGTGCAAAACGTGTTTTGCACCTGGGTGGGTAAAAACTTTTTACTCTTATTTTTCACTTTGTATAAATAGAATGGTTATTTTCTATTTGTGGCTAGAGAGACTTGAAAGAGTTGCAAGAGTGCTTTGTAAGAGTGAAGAGAGAGCTTAGCTTGGGTTTAGCTAAGGTGAGAGGTGATCTTTGGAGGTTTGTTCCATTGATCTAGAGCTAGTATTATTGAGAGAGAATTGGTTGTAATTCTTGTTTTATCAATAAAGGAGCTACCTCTTGGTGGAAGACCCAAAGGGTTCCACAAAACTCTCGGTGTGTTCTTTCTCTTTGATTTGCACTTGTTTGTCATTGCTCTTTATCTTCTATCTATTGTTGCTTGTTATTGTGTTGCTATTTCTTGGTTTGTACAACGATCCTATTGCTTGTCGGATTCCGCCCGCCAAGTGTTCGTAGAAATTACCGAAAGGGATTTCTCGAGTTTAATTGTGAGTTTGAAACTAGGTTAATTGTTCCACGTTCACAGCAAGTGGTATCAGAGCATTTGGTTGGTGCCTAGTGTTTGGTATCAAGGTTTGGCTATTGGGTGCAAGGTTTGTGCGCCAAGTGTTCGATAAATGGCCGAAGGGACTCAAACCGGAATTGTTGCAACACAAGCTAGTTCTTCTACCATTGTAGGTGTTGGAAGCACTATGGAGGTTAAGATAAAGCCTTATAACGAGGTTATCAATTTCGGTATTTGGCAAAGGCGGATGCGGGGGGTACTCGTCCAATCGAATTTGCAAGTTGCATTGCTTGGACTTGAGAAAAAGCCGCAAGATATGTCCGAAGACCAATGGAATGAGATTGATAAGAAAGCTATGTCCGCTATAGAGATGCATGTGACCGACGAAGTGTTGAGAAACTTGATGTCGGAGAAGAATGCAAAGGATATGTGGACTAGGATGGAGGAGATGTACATAGGAAAGTCTATGTCCAACAAGTTGAACCTCAAGAAGCAACTTTTCAAGTTGGAAATGAAGGAGGGGCAAGATTTGAACAAGCACATCAATGTCTTCAAGGCAATAGTGCATGACCTTGAGAGAATTGATGTTGTATTTGATGAGGAGGACCGCGCCTTATTGTTGCTTGCTTCATTGCCGGACTCCTATGATCACTTTGTTACCACATTGATATTTGGCAAAACAACGCTCAAGTTTAATGAGGTTGTCAAGGACCTCCAATCGCACGTGGCCATGAAAAAGGGAGGTAACGGGACAAGCTCTTCATCAAGTGAGGGCTTGGTTACCAAGAGTGGTGGTGGTGAACGAAGTGGGTGGTCAAGGTCACGGGGTGCCAAGAATAGAGGCACGGGTTGGTCTCAATCACGAGATCGAAGCAATTGGGAGTGCTTTAAGTGTCACAAGGTAGGCCACATCAAGAAGAATTGCCCGGAGCTAAAAGGTAAGAGGGCGGACGCGCCAAGGGAGGTTGCGGGAGTTACGACCCAAGAAGTGGACCAAGAGGTTAACACCGATGTTCTTACTTATTTTTTAGCGGATCAAAGTAGTGGGTGGATTCTTGATTCCGAATGCTCCTATCACATGTGCCCGAATCGTAATTGGTTCGTTGACTATACGGAATGCAATGGACGGGAAATCTTCATGGGCAACGATGCTACATGCAAAGTTGTTGGTATTGGCACGATGAAAATAAAGATGTGGGATGGCGTGACCCGCACGCTAAGTGATGTTAGACACGTACCCGCTCTCAAGAAGAATTTGATCTCCTTAGGCACGCTCGACTCAAAAGAGTGTGTAATTCATGCCGAAGACGGGGCTATGAAGGTGAAGAAGGGATCAATGGTGATTTTGCGCGGCACAAAGTCATCGAACAACCTTTATAGGTTGAAAGGAACCACGGTAGTTGGTGGAGCGGTGGTTTCCACGGAAGCAGAAAGGGATGAGCTTTTGTTATGGCATATGAGGCTTGGCCACATGAGCCAACGGGGCATGGAGGAGCTTCATCGGCGGAAATTGTTGAAAGGGGTCCATGGGTGCAAGCTCGATTTCTGCAAGTATTGTGTGATGGGCAAGCAAACTAGAGTTCGATTTGATACCGCGGAACACAAAAGCCGAGGTATGCTTGATTATATTCACTCCGATGTGTGTGGCCCTTTAGAGGTAGTTTCTTTGGGCGGTTTCAAATATTTTATGACTTTTGTTGATGATTTTTCACGTCGAGTTTGGGTTTACTACTTGAGGGAAAAATCCGAGGTTTTCAGAAAATTCAAGGAGTGGAAGGCTATGGTGGAAAATCAAACGGGTCGGAAAGTAAAGTATTTGAGAAGTGACAACGGAGGGGAGTATAAGGATGGAGAATTCGTGAAGTTTTGCAAGAATGCCGGCATCAAAAGGCACTTTACTGTGAAGAAAACTCCACAGCAAAATGGAGTTGCGGAAAGAATGAACCGTACCATTATGGATAGGGCGAGAAGTATGAGGATTCATGCGGGTTTGCCGAAAACATTTTGGGCGGCTTGTGTTGATCATGCCGTATACTTGGTCAATAGGTCACCGAATGTGAATCTTGGTTTAAAATGTCCGGAAGAAGTATGGTCGGGGCGAGAAGTGGACTACTCTAAGTTAAGAGTGTTCGGGTGCCCGGTATATGCTCATATTCCTAGCGACGAGAGATCAAAGAATGACCCGAAGGCTCACCGGTGTATCTTTCTCGGTTTTCGGGGAGAGGTGAAAGGGTTCAAGCTTTGGGATCCGGTAGCGAGAAAGCTTTTGTTTAGCTGGGATGTGACATTTGATGAGGGGGCTATGCTTAAGGAACGGGAATACCAAGAGATCAATGATAACGGTGGGGTTAATACGGTCAAGATTCCAATTCTAGTTCCAAGTCCGTCGGTTACCGAAAGTGGTGGAGCATCTTCAAGCGGTAGTAGAGATGATTCTCATGAAATTCAACTGAATGACGACGCGATTGAGGTGGAGCTAGAGGAAGAGGAATCCGAGAAAAGACCGGGTGAGGTGGAGCCGGAACCATCGATAGCACGGGATAGACCACGACGGGAAATCAAACCACCCTCAAGGTTTGGTTGGGAAGACGAGGTCAACTATGCCCTTATTACAAGTGAGGGTGATCCAACTAGTTATAAAGAAGCCATTAGTGTCAAAGACAAAGATAGTTGGATGGGTGCTATGGTAGAGGAGATGGAGGCTTTACGAGTAAATTCCGTTTGGGATTTGGTTCCTAGGCCTAAGGACCAGAGTATTATCGGTTCCAAATGGGTATTTAGGAAGAAAGAAGCAATCAACAAAGATGAAGCACCGAAATTCAAGCCACGGTTAGTAGCGAAGGGGTTTTCTCAAAAGGAAGGGGTTGATTATGATGAGATTTTTTCCCCGGTTGTGAGACAAACTTCGATACGGGTTTTGCTTGCTATGGTAGCTCAATTTGATTTAGAGCTTGAGCAAATGGATGTAAAAACGACTTTTCTTCATGGTGATTTGAAGGAGACGATTTACATGGCGCAACCGGAAGGGTTCAAGGAAGTAGGTAAGGAAAAATTTGTTTGTCGGCTCAAGAAGTCATTGTATGGACTAAAGCAGTCGCCAAGGCAATGGTACCTACGGTTTGATTCATTTATGTTGCGGATTGGTTATCGTCGGTGTGATGGTGATCATTGTGCCTATGTTCGAAACTTTGATGATGGCTCATTTATCTTGTTGATGCTTTTTGTGGATGATATGCTTATAGCGTATCGAGATATGTCAAAGGTGAAGGAGCTCAAGGTGCAATTGGGCCGGGAATTTGACATGAAGGATCTTGGGGCCACACAAAAGATCCTTGGTATGGAGAGTCGGAGAGATAGAAAGGTTGGCAAGTTGTGGCTTTCGCAAAAGAAATATATTTCTCATGTCATTGAGAAATTCAATATGTCGAGTGCGAAACCGGTTTCTACTCCGTTAGCTCCTCATTTTGCTTTGTCTGTAAAGCAATGTCCTTCCTCTCTTGATGAGTGTACCGAGATGTCGACAACACCGTATGCTTGCGCGGTTGGTTGTCTAATGTATGCCATGGTGTGTACAAGGCCGGATCTAGCTCACGCGGTTGGAATGGTTAGTAGGTATATGTCGAATTCGGGTAAAGAACATTGGAATACGGTTAAATGGGTTCTTCGATATCTACAGGGTACCAAGTCCTTGGGTATAGTGTTTGAGTGAAAAGATGGGGCTGATAGTGTTGCGGGATTCGTAGACTCCGATTATGCGGGGGACCTTGATAAAAGAAGGTCAACCACGGGTTATGTGTTCACTTTGGCAAGTGGGCCGGTTTCGTGGAGATCTATGTTACAAGCAACAAGCGCTTTGTCTACCACAGAGGTAGAGTATATGGCACTCACGGAGGCGTCGAAGGAGGCGGTATGGTTGAAAGGCTTAGTGAGCGAGTTGTGTTTGAAGCATGAGAGTATTTTGCTACGGTGTGATAGTCAAAGTGCGCTTTACTTGGCAAAGAATCAAGTGTATCATGCTCGCACGAAGCACATAGATGTGCGGTATCACCGAGTTCGGGATTGGGTTAATTCAGGGGAAGTCGTCCTAGAAAAGGTGAATACGGATGAGAATGCGGCCGATATGCTCACAAAACCGGTAACCGCGGAGAAGTTTAGGCATTGCCTAAAGCTTCTTAATCTCACTTCATGTTGAAGGAGGAGGGTGTGACCTTGGAGGTGTCGGGATAATCTCTAAGGGGATGCACGGTTCTTATCCCGAGGTGAAGCAATCGAGGTTGGCTTGGGATTACTCTCCAAGGTGGAGATTGTTGTGTTTGGCTTGTAATCAATGCAAGCAGGTATGGTGCAAAACAGTTTTTGCACCAAAACAGTGCATGCGGATTGGGTGCAAAAAGTGTTTTGCACCAGGCAGTTTACCCGTGGATTGGGTGCAAAAGGTCTTTTGCACCAGACAGTGTACTCGGCGGAGGTGCAAAACATGTTTTGCACCAAGTCAGTGTACTCGAGAATGGGTGCAAAACGTGTTTTGCACCTGGGCGGGTAAAAACTTTTTACTCTTATTTTTCACTTTGTATAAATAGAATGGTTATTTTCTATTTGTGGCGAGAGAGACTTGAAAGAGTTGCAAGAGTGCTTTGTAAGAGTGAAGAGAGAGCTTAGCTTGGGTTTAGCTAAGGTGAGAGGTGATCTTTGGAGGTTTGTTCCATTGATCTAGAGCTAGTATTATTGAGAGAGAATTGGTTGTAATTCTTCGTTTATCAATAAAGGAGCTACCTCTTGGTGGAAGACCCAAAGGGTTCCACAAAACTCTCGGTGTGTTCTTTCTCTTTGATTTGCACTTGTTTGTCATTGCTCTTTATCTTCTATCCATTGTTGCTTGTTATTGTGTTGCTATTTCTTGGTTTGTACAACGATCCTATTGCTTGTCGGATTCTGCCCGCCAATTGTTCGTAGAAATTACCGAAAGGGATTTCTCGGGTTTAATTGTGAGTTTGGAACTAGGTTAATTGTTCCACATTCACAACATACAGCAAATGAACAACATACAGGAAACAATATGCACTAAAAATAGTGGGAGATGGGCAAGAAACAAAATCATATTAGCTAGGAGTGACAGTGCTAGTAGATGAAAATCAACCCTTAGAAAAAGAAAAGATAGTTTGTATAAGAAGATAGAAGTACTCTCTTCCTTGTGTGAAGTAAAAATAGATGTTGTGGTTTACACTCACGACGAACAAAATTAAGCATCTACTTGGCTGTCTCAAGAAGTCGTTGATTTCATACTAGATCGAGTTCATGAAGATGAAGCCTCTGCTTGACACAAGGGGTCATCGTCTTAAGTTTTTCTGCTTTGCCCAAAATCAATAGGAACGCATATCTCCTTAACCTTTCTTCAACAACTTCTCAAGATAGTCAAAAGATATTTCTTATTCGCTGTGAATGTAAACCAAACCAAATACTTCAACCTTACACAAGGTAGAGAGCTCTTGTATCATCTTAAACAAATCAACCCATCTTTTTCCTATGGATTGAACTTTCTACTACTGCTATTGGCAATCTGAGCTACCATGTATTTGTTTCAACCATTCTCTCTCGCTACTTATAATATATACATATATGTATTTTTGTGTCTTGAGTTTTTTATTTGTTTTTAAAATGTTTATTTAATTTATATATAATTAAAGTGATGTGACATTACAGATAAATATCAATATCACATATAATTTATTTCAAGTGTATAATTTGAATTGCTAATAAAATAGGATTGATTCCTGGTAATAATATTAGTAATTAAATTTGGTGAATATTTTGATTTCAAGTCCAATATTACAACAACGTGAGGCATGTTGTATATGGTATGTATATAGGATATCGAACATATATACCCACGCGCACATATATTAAATGATATGTACGTCCAATCTCATTTAGCGAAACAAAATAAATTTATCAAGGCAATAGAAATGTTTCCTTAACAACTAGGCTAACTTGTATACACAATGTGCATATCTATGACTCAAATATGTCTAAATTGAATTAGAAGGAAAAATTAAAATGATAAGTAGCCTGGTGGTATGTTGCTTGTTTAATATGCTAAACATTGAAGGTTCAAAACTGGTTATAAAGAAAAAAAAATTATTGAATCGAATATGGGTTGCCATTGAAATAAATTATATTAGGGTATACCCGTGCCATCAGGCACAGTGAAATAATAGGATAAAAAAAATTAATGTGTAACAAATCTAAATTGACAAACACCAATTAGTCTATTTTGAGCATATTGTCTATATAGTCTAGTCTTTCATGCTGGAAAAACAAAAAGTAGACGGGATTTGACAGACTTGTTTTTAATTTTTTAAATAACCTTTTAATCATATTTTTTGATCTTATTTTGATCTCAACAAAATAAACTTAAGGCTAGATGCGAAATAATACAATAATTCTTAAATGTTACTCAATAATTTTTCTTGAATTTTTTTACATAATTCTATAGTCATGATGGATCTTGTTTAATTGATATTAATTAGTAGATTTTAAATATTAATTTTTATTAAATTTTAAAAAAATATATTTTAAATTATAGAATTTTTAATATCAACAAAATTATTAGTGTGTGAGAGTTTATTGTGTATATATTATTGGTTTGAATGTTTTAACTTTGGTTTGACATCTTGATGTGTCTATAAAACTCATCCAATGGTGTAGAACTAATGCATACCATAACATGTGTATCTTTAATCATTAGATTCTTATACTTTTTGGAGAAACTTTTTGGAGAAACTTTTTGGTGAAATATGGTATTTTTATAATATAGATATAACAACTATTGATGTTTATCTATATTGCCACCTCTCTCTCTATATAGATAGCATCTTTACAATAAGAACAACTAAGGAAAAAAATTGCACTAAAAATAGTGGGAGATGGCAAGAGACAAAATCATGTTAGTTAGGATCGCCAATGACAGTAGAAGAAAACCAACCCTTGGAAAAAATAAGGGTTTGTTTGTTCAAGAAGATAAAACAAGTTTATATCTTGTATGAGGTGAAAACAAATGTTGTGGTTTATATTCAAGGAGTGAAGGAGATGAAGCCTCTGCTTCACCCTCTCAAGAAGTTCTTAAAGAAAGCCCAAGGTGCAGCCAAGTTCATACCATATTTGAGAAAAACAAAAAGCTTAAGACAGAAGTGGGCCTTTATCATCTTATATTTTTTGCTTTCTCAAAATCATATGCACTCATAACTCCTTAACCTCTCTTGAACAACTTCTGAAGACAGTGAAGCACTTCTTCGTCTTCCTCGCCGCACATGTAAACAACGGCAATTATTTCCACCTCACACAAGCTAGAAAGCTCTTGTCTCTACCTAAACAAACTGACCCTTCTTTTTCCATGGGTTGATTTTCTTCTACTGCCGTTGACAATCCTAACTAACATGATTTTGTCTCTTGCCATCTCCCACTATTTTTAGTGCAATTTTTTTTCCTTTGTTGTTCTTTTGTTGTAAAGATGTTTATAAATAGAGCGAGCTGGAACTATATATAAACATCAATAATTGCTATATATAGAGAGAGGTTCCAAATTGACATTTACAATTTAAATTCCTATGTTTAGTACTAATATATAACAAATTTCAAATTTCAAAAGATACAACAAACATATACATGATCGTTCTCAAACAACTCCCAAATTCTAGAGGTCAACAAAACTATGATATGCATATTATCATGTGCAAAAATTAATAAGACAAAACAAAATGCATGCTATATACAGATTGTGAAATAATTTTCTATGAATTTCTCGAAATTAATTAATAAATAAACAAAGAATCTTGAAGTATAAGTAATATGACTGAATTATCATAAAAAAAAGAGTCAACAAGGTGTAGAAATATCGAACATAGTCATATTAAAAACATCAAACATTGAAACTTGGGACATATATAAGACATGTTAGTAGTAAATATAGCACATAAAACTAAAACACAATCACATTAAAAAATACATCACGCATATAAAACTAAATATACAGTCATATTAAAAAGATATTACACAAGTAAACCCAGAAACACAGTCATAGAGAGAGGCGTTCAAAAGAGTTGGAAGAAAGAATTTACTAACCTTAAAATGAACGTTCTAATAACCATTACTCGTGACAAATAGAAGATTACTAATGGCCACATGGATCATATATTGGATGATCGGAACAACACACAGATCCACAATTTATGGGCTAGACCGGATTGGACTACATCACTATAAGTATTTGTGGGGATATTTGGACGTTTAATGGAAAAAAGTTTCCTACTAATACATAATTTTCTTGTAGTGAAAAGAGATAAATACATGCTTATCCAATAATATATTATATAAAAAAATTCTTAAAAAAATATAATTTGAATGGAGGGCATAAAGCAAAAATATTTGGAAAAAAAAAAAATTACTTTTGGAATTGGGCTAAAAGCTAAACAATTGGGCCAAATCGTAAAAATTGGACTTTTCACTAATTTGTTAAAAATGATGGCTCTTGTTATACAGGGCTCAAAATTTAGGGTTAAAACCTAATTTGCTTCAAAAATAAAGGTAGGAGATATGTATGAAAAATCTTATGACACCCATACAAAAAAGGAAAATTAATGTATGAATGAACTACAAGTCTGAAGCGCACAATAACCCTATATCCCAAAATTCAATGCTTTTCACTTAAGCTACCTCCTCCTTCCTGACTCAATGTTTTGACAAGGATATCTATATCTAAAACTTATCAAACTAGCGAAGCAAGATAGGGATTTGATAATAAATTATAGGATCTATGCTAAAATAAGAACACAAATGTATTGATTATCATGAACATTAAGCATATGATTACATACCTTCTTGATTCATAGATCTTAAATCTTAATTAGCAGTTCTAGAGTATTGCAACAAGAACAATCGTGGATATCTGGGACTGATGTTCATATCCTTCTTCTTTTTGCTATATCTCACTTCTTTGAATTGGTCTATAATATGACTGATCACAGATGGAATATATATATACAAAAATGTAACGGCGAATAGGTTTTATAGGGAACGGAGAACCTAACCCTAATGGGTCAAAAGCTTTAGAGGCCTTCCATTAACATGCCCAAATAATTAACTAAGGCCCTACACCAAATCATACTAATAAATAACTGAGATGAACTATAGCCCAACATCTTTATAATCACACTTTTATTGGGCTTTCTATTTGTTTGTTTTGACCCACAAGTTCAATCCATTTGTTTTTTTCTCAAGAAAAGGGAGATACTATCACCGGAACAAGCCACCTCATCTTTTTTGTTTTTAAATTGAGATGAAATTACTCTGACAATAAACCATTGCTCTGGCAATAGTGTCTCCTTCAAAAAAAAGTTTAAAAATACACCATCAAGGAAGCCCATTACTCAAAAATTTTAAAATTTCCAACGAGTGTAAGATAATTATATTTATATATAGGTACTAGTTTTATAGCCCGTGCGATGCGCCGATATTTTGCAAATTAGTTATAATACAAAAAAAATATTTATAAATTTTTAGTTTACATAAAATAAAGAATTGTAGTAGTAAAAGATGAAGAAAGAGTAAAGTTGAATGATAATTATAAGTAATTGAAGAAAAATAAAAAGTAGAATAAAATGTTTGAGGATAGAAAAAAAGCTTTCAATTTGCTTATGAAAGACAATTACTAGTATTTTAAATCCATAAATATAACGTTTATTATATCATTAAGTAAAAAAGGATGTAAGAGAGTAATACTAACATGATACTCTTCTTAATAGGGTAGTAAAAATAAAAAACTGATATCAACTTGTAGGAAAGCTCAATAAACATATAGATTAAAAAATAATGTACTTATTTCATATTCTGTTACAGTGGAATGAATATTAAACCTATGAGATAAAAGGAAAAATATCTATTTATAAATCGCCGACTCCATTACAATTATTAGTAACTTTGCTAATAAGAAAGTTGGATTATTAATTTTATACATTGCAAAAATTAAAGTTGGTCTATTAATTTGAGAGAGTTGTAGTATAGTTTTTTTATACACTTTGTCAAAGAATGTCTCACAACAAATTACATCTCAAAAAATAACTTGTTTTTATTTTTTTATTTTTTTATGGTTCATGTTAGCCAAAATCAGAATAGGTAATTAATGATTACCTCTTAAATATATAGAATAGTTTAAACATTCCACTTGATTAAATTTCAATTTTTAGTACTCTTTGGGCAAAAGCAATAATTAACTATGTATGCATTCGGCCTCCTGACCTTATTTATGAAAGAGGCTTGCACATATGCACAATTGTAGCCTTAAGTTGAGAAGATATTGAGAATCGTAGGAAATCAATTAAATTTTTTCAAGATTTACGGGAAGCACCGATAGCAAATAAGCGAGAAAGAATATAGGCATTAATTACTCGCATCATTAGTGGATGAGGGTACTATGTATAAAAAATTTCTTAATTTTCAATATAAAGACACAGCTGAAGCATTTTATCAAATAATTGATAAACACGAATTGAATACATTTTCAAGATTATGCAACACAAATTAAATTAAAATCTATATATATCAAAACAAATAAAAAACCAAGTTTTCATTTGACATCTTGAAAGCACAAAAAGGATATGTATGTGTACAAGAGAGAGAGAGAGAGAGAGAGAGAGATAATTTTTTATTTTTTACAGTAATGAGATGAATAGGCAAGCAATGGATTCAGAACAGAATGTGGAAGGTGGATAAAATAATAGGTGCCGATTAACATAGATTTTTTTTTTATTTTGACTTTATATCTATTAGTTTATATAGATTTAGATAATAGTTAAATTTTTTAATTTAAAAATAAATAACCTGCTTAATTGGAGAGAAGAGAAAGAAAGAAAGAGAGATATGTCAAACATAAAATGATGCCACGTGTCACAATATTATAAAAAAAATTCATTATATATATTAGTTATACGATATGATATAACTAATTATAAATCCATGCAATACACGGGACGATATTTAAATTATTTTTCAAAAGATTATATAATAACAAAAAAATAATTAAATGATATAATATTAGCATAAATCCATGTAAAAAAGAATTAATTGTATGATGAAACACACAATTAATTTAAATAATAAAAACATTTAATACCCAAAATAACGCATATAAATTGATGCATTTTTGCTAAAAATAAAAAATTATACAGTTTGTGCTTAAAAAATTATTTCAAAAAATAAAAATAAAATAAAAAAGAAACATTACATAATCCAATAAATAGGACCACTCCTTTTTCTTCCTTCCATGACACTAATATATGTATAAAGATGTAAATTTAAAAATGAAAGAGTTAAAACAAAAGTAAATAAAAGCTTGATAAAAAAAATATTTATTATTATAATTAATAATATAGATAAAGATACTTCTGTTGAAGGAAATTACACGTAGTGTGCTATCGTATAGATAGAATATGTATTAGGGATTTTACTGTGTAAATTATGCATTATGGACCATATTGGACTTTCTTGTTAGCCATATTTACTATTGTATTTGTACCATATTTAAAGGGTTTATCTAATGAAAGGTTGAGTAGAGTTATTCCCACAACATGTTATCAGCACGCTTAGAGCTAATAACCCTAACCTAAAAAAAAAAAAAAAACAAACAAACTAGCCGCCGGCCGCTATCACCATTGGACTCTTCTCTCGTCGCCTAACCTTCAAGAACAAAATTGTGGTATACATACATAATCAAGGTAAGCTCCATTTTTTTTCTATCTCTATCCAGTGATATGAAAATCTTTTTTTTGATTAAAAATTAGTTTTTTTTTGGACTGTATTATTGCTGTGACAAATCAGTTTGTGTTGTATATGCACGAGGTTTTCCTTCCCACCGATTTTTTTTATTTTTCAATCTTGATTTGCATATTCAGTGAATATATATACTTATATTTATTTATGTACATGCACTCTGGAATTCACTTCCCTTTGGTTAATTTTAATTACTATAGAAATTTAAGGTTTTGATTATATAGCAAGCATTCCCATTTTATTTTCTTTGACAATCTGCTATTATATAATATATATATATATCATATACATATATTTTCCTGTTTGTCCATTTGTTTCGGTGTATGTGTTTCTATTAATTGTATAATTATATATGTAACCTATTTATATAATTATATAGATCAAAAGGAAGGTTATTGTATAATAATTATAGCTTCTTGTTTTGACTTAAGGGAACTGGCACTAATATGATAATTATAGGTTCTTGTTTCTATCGTTCATCAATTTTTCTTTCCAATTTTTTTTGTTTTTGTCATGATCCTTTGAAAGTTTTGAAGGTACTTTACATGTGTATATTAAAATACAAATCTTTTGTTTTGATGGCAGCATGTAAATTAAAAAGACTTTTTTTTCTTCTATACATACTCGATAATAAATTACAAACCTTTTCGTCAATTAAAAAAATACTATTTTTTTATAACCATCCTACAGCTTTCGGGTATGTATGACCCCCGCTCTTAATTCATTTATAATATAATTTTTTTTAAGAACTTATTGTTGCAAATTTAGTGCTTTTGAATTCATCAATTATTTAATTTTTGGGGATGAATTTGATTATATATGCCATTTTAAAGTTGCAATCTTCATGTAAAGTGGAAACCAATTTAGATTGAATTAATCTAAATTGGTTTCCACTTTGCATGGAGATTGCAACTTTAAAATATACATTCTGCTTTGTTGCTTTGCTTAAATATTTGTTTTGATTTTATTTGGTTTGCTTTGCTTTGGTTTTATTTTTATTTATTTTATTATAGTTAATCATTATATATATAAATTATTTATATATGAATCTATTGTTATGAAGCATTCCATTATATATATATATATATATTTCCCGTTCTTTTCCTCTTGTGTGTTAGCATAAATAAATACAATCTTATTATTAGTCAAAAAAAAATATATATACAATCTTATTATAATTACTACGGAGAGCCCCATATTGGTTTACACTCTGATTCTCTACAAATATAAAATATTTTTTCGTTTGTTCAGTAACATTCTTCCCCCGCTATTTCCTTTTTTCCATTTGAAAGTCAAACTACTTTCCATCTTATTATTAACCAAATTACTTTCTATTTTTGATCAATTTTCTCTCAAAGGTATTTTTAATTAGTAGTACTTGTTTATTAATTATTTTGGTTACTGCTTTATTCTTCAATTATATGACGCTTCTTCAATCGCCGAATATTATATTTTGCTGTTGAATAATATTATACATATTTTTTTTGAGATATATTAATTAAATTTGTAATTGCTATAGTTGTGGCAAATCAGCCTGGTAAGAAAATTAGAATATTACCTATATTCTTAATTGTTTTATTTAGTATGTCATAAATTCAACAGTTACCATGACGATGAAAGTTCATGCGCATTATAATTACTATGATAAAGTATTTTCATATAGCATCGAAAAATGTAACCATTATAAATCTTGATTTTTGAAATATAATTCATAATTCTGAAAAATAACTAACATGGATGTACTCATAACTGTGTAATATCATCTTTATTATTTATTAAGATGGCCGACCCAACTCGACCTGAATTTTACATTTTGGACTCAAAAGGACTTGAGTACCATCAGTGGGTTTTTGATGTAGAAACTATCTTTGTGGCTAAAGAATACTCTGCCATACTTACTGACCCGAAAGACCCCACAGACAACGGACTGTCTAACAAGGTGAAAGCAAATGCATTAATATTTCTATGGAAACATATTGACCCCAGCCTACGCTGAAAATACCTTCAGTTAAAGAAACCTAAATAATTATGGGATGCCCTTTGTGAGGATCCGGATCCACGACCCGTCCTTCTCGGTTTCTTTCGTTTTGAATAAGTGAAAACTTGTTTTGTAGAGTCGCCAGTTTGTTTCACGAGAAAACAAACAAAAGATTGTACGAAGGATAATTCAAAAACAAATTATCTTTCATAAGTTTAAAACCAGAGTTTAAAATATACTTTGCCAGGGCTCGGGAACTACGTTACGAATTGGGAAGGTGTTAGGCATCCAATTCGCCATTTCGGTCTCTTAATGGATCATGTATTTAATTTCTATTTTAGATATCTTGCAAGTAGTTTGAATTATATTTCAAAATAGTCCTTTCCAAATAAATTTAGTTTAAAATGGTATTTTAAAATCAGACTCGAGCTTTGCGAGTGCCTACGTATTCATTCGTAGAATAAAATCAGAGTCTCGTAGTTCCGTTCTTTTGGAAACTGTTTTTGTATTTTTGTTTGTTTTGAAAACGTGTCAAAAACGGATTTTAAATTTCTTGTAAAACTTAGATTGGACTAGTTTAGAAAACAGTGAACTTCTTTGCAAGTTATCTAATTTTTTTGTATTAAAAATAGTATTTAAATGCGGTATTGAAATTTAGAAAGGTTGTAGAAAGACGTACCTGGTGCGCTTGAAGAAGAAATGAGAACCTTGCCTTGATTGCCTTGCTTGCTTCCTTCTCTCTCTAAAGCTTTCTCACTCTAGACTTTCTCTCTCTAAGACTTTCTCTCTCTAGAAATTCTCTCTCTAAAACTTTCTCTCTCAAAATTTCTCTAAAATGACTCTCTAATAATTTTGACAGAGTTTCACCTTACTAAAAACACTATTGAGTGTTGATCCCCTCGAACGAGACCCCAAGGGTCCTATTTCTAGCAAAATTTTCGCCAAAAATGCTCCAAAAGAAACCAGCCGCAATGGGTGCGGCTAGGGCTTGCAGTTGGGGTGTGCAGTTGGTGCATGCGATTGGAGCGTGCTGTTGGGGGCTGCGGCTAGGAGCCAGCCGTACGGTTGGTACGTGCAGTTGGGGGCTGCGGCTGGCTCCCTAAAAAGGCACCGAGATGTCTAAAAAACTCAAATTTTTTAACGGGGCGCTGCCCCGCACCCCGCAACCTAAATGGGCAAGTCGATCCCCGTCCTAGTTAGCGAAGAAGCAACAATGGTCGGGGTAGACTCCTAACGGGTCCGAAATTGGAGTCTTTCCTATCAGTCTTCTATATGCATGATGGCTCAAGACTAAATGCAATATGCCCATTTTATGAGAAAACAAGTATTCATACGAGAGTCGTGGATTGGGGTATTCACAGACCCTTTCGTCCCAGGATTCTTGCATGCAAGAATTCTAGGACGATAAGAAAACAACGATTCACGACTCTCGGGTGAATCTCAATGCGTTGATACTTGAATCAAAACATACCTTTCTGGCACATGAATTTTGTTGCATCTCAGGCAATGAAATCAACAACCGCCCCTTTCCTTCTGGCTAGGTGACACGATACATCAATCTTTTCTTCCGCCTGCCTTCAGTGGCACAGTACCCTCGGCGCACAGGACTTTCGGTCATCCGTGTAAAGAGTTTTGGCATTTTGCCGAATCTAGATGCTTATTGCGAAAAAGTGCTTTCAAATGTTTCCCATTTCTTAGGGAGAAGTAAAAAGATGATTTTTGTTTTGACATATCCCTTTTTGGGCAGTGGTGCTAGAAGAAATTTCCATCTTTGGGAAATGTGAACAAGATTCCCATCGTGGGGAGTGTAAAGAATTCCTATCTTGAGGAATTCGAAAAGTTCCCTTCATGGGGAATGTGCGGTAAAGGTTATTTCCCTTCGTGGGGAAAAGGGATCTGAGAGAATTCCCATCCTGGGGAATGCGAAGAATTTCTACTTTGAGGAATTTAAAAAATTCCCTTCGTGGTGGAGTCATTTTTTTCCTTCGGGGGGAAAGGGGTTTCGGAGATATTCCCATTGTGGGGAATGCGAAGAATTCCTATCTCTGAGGAATCCAAAAAATTTCCTTCGTGTGGAACACGTGGAGTCATTATTTCCCTTCGTGGGGAAAGGGGTTTCGGAGAAATTTTCATCGTGGGGAATGTGAAGAATTCTTATCTCTAGGGAATCCAAAAAATTCCCTTCATGGGGAACACGTGGAGTCATTGTTTCCTTCGTGGGGAAAGGGGTTTCGGAGAAATTTCCATCGTGGGGAATGCGAAGATTTCCTATATCTCAGGAATCCGGAAAATTCTCTTCGTGGGGAACATGTGGAGTCGTTATTTCCCTTCGTGAGGAAAGGGGTTTCGGAGAAATTTCCATCGTGGGGAATGCAAAGAATTCCTATCTCTGAGGAATCCGAAAAATTCTCTTTGTGGGGAACACGTGGAGTCGTTATTTCCCTTTGTGGGGAAAGGGGTTTTGGAGAAATTCCCATCGTGGGGAATGCGAAGAATTCCTATCTCTGAGGAATCCGAAAAATTCCCTCCGTGGGAAACACGTGGAGTCTTTATTTCCCTTCGTGGGAAAAGGGGTTTCGGAAAAATTCCCATCGTGGGGAATGCGAAGAATTTCTATCTCTGAGGAATCCAGAAAATTCTCTTTGTGGGGAACACGTGGAGTCGTTATTTCCCTTCGTGGGAAAAGGGGTTTCGGAGAAATTCTCATCGTGGAGAATGCGAAGAATTCCTACCTCTGAGGAATCCGAAAAATTCTACTAATACTGTCTCGTTGCCACGGTTCCATTACTCAAACACCGCTTTGTTGATTTTTCAAAAATTGATATGCCGGAGAGAAATATTTGTAATTTTGAAGAGCTCTTTTCATTTCCCTTCCTTTTCACCCTCAATTTTGACCTTTAGTATTATTGGGAATCAGACCTTTTGAATCAACTTTTCCTAGAAGCTTCCGGACCGCTGTACATGGGTTTTTGGGATTTGGCCCCTCTCTACCCTCAGTTTTCTTCTCTTCGGTCATGGAGATAGAATTTCACTCGGGATTCTCAATCATCCTTGAGCTACCCTCTGATTTTTCCACAGGGAAGATGCTGGTCCTGTTCATTTTCTATTTTTCGATACCCTTATTGCTCCCTCTTTGGTTTATCCGGCCTTTTATTTTTGGCTTTCGAATTTTTCTTTCTTTTTTTCTTTCTTTGCTTTTTCCGAAACACGAGTCTTACTCACATAAGATGTAGCCCTCCGCCTTTTTGGCACAGCTGTCACTCTTAGTGTGGCTCTCCCTATCGATTTTCTTCCTTCATTTCTGTTTTTTCTCACTTTTTCCTCTCTTGGACCAACGGGATTTTCCCCTTTCTACTCTTTCAATTTTTTCTGGTACCCGATTCCTCTTTTACACCTTCCTTGTTTATCAATCAGATTTGAGCCTTTCGGAAAATTGATCTATCCTTTGAATTTGGGTTCCTCCACAGACTTTAGGGAGTCAAATCTTGGGTTTTGATCAACCATCTCATGCGTGTGTGTGAGTCTTGGCCCTTTGAATCGGGAAAAGTCATTCATTTTTTTTACTTTTTTTTGTCAAACCTGGTCAAAATTGGGGGGTAGCCGAAAGGGGTAGCCGCAAGGTATTACCCCCCAGCCGTACGGCTGGCAGCCAACCGAACGGTTGGGGGCTAGCCGTACTGTTGGCTAGCCTGCGGCTGGCCTCCAAATCCTATAAATAGTCCACTGTTTGGCTCATTCTCTTCATTTCCACTTGCAGTTTCTCTCTCTAGCATACAAATTTCTAACTTTCAAAAACTTTTAGCGAGTGTTATCTACTATTGTGAGTTATGGCATTTGCGAGACTATTATCGATTTTTGTGTACATGATGATGGGGGGCCCACCGGAGGGCGGGGAGGCGCCGGAGCTGCTCCCGGGGGACGAGGTGGAGTCTATTATAGCGATGATAGATGGGCGTTTGATCTGTGCGCCAAATCACGACGACTGGGAGGGTGTGGCATGGGAGGGGCCACTGGGGGCAGACGGGTCCCTACAGCGGGCGATGTACTGTGCCATGCCCTTGATCTCGCCGGGAGAGGGGTGAGAGTGGTTGCTGATGGAGCCCGCGACACATGAGATTCGTCGCCGGACTAGGTATGCTTCGATTTGGAATATATACACTAAGTGATAGTTTTGAAAAAATGCAATGCCAATATCTGCATGAAATGTGATAAATTTAATAATTACTTACCATGGTAGACATACTTAATATAGTGTATTTGTTAAAAGTATATATATTACACCGTATTAATAAACTGTTAGCGAGTCATGTAATTTATTGAAATATGTGATGTAACAGAGGATTGGTCGTTTCCATGGTATCACACGTGCTGCTCCTGAGCTCCGAGACCAGCTACGCCCGTTGGTGAGGGCATATCTGAGCGCAACCCCATTCGGGCAGTTTATCGAGGTTTTGCCAGGCGGAGAGTTCCAGCGTTCGGTGAGTCTGCCGACGGTGTTGGGTGAGAGGTGGTGGGACACAACACACACATTCCACTGGGGTTGGGGAGAGATGACGTTGACCCCAGAGGACATCTTCGTGCTGACGAGGTTGCCTTTTGGAGGGGAGGCTTTGGCACCCAACCCTTGGGTGCGGGTTACGCTGGATGGGATGGGAGCGGTGTTGGGGTGGAGGCCTAGTCGGATAGTGGCGGACGGGATACCCCACAAGACGATGGTTCACCATATTAAGGCGGAGAGTGAGAGGTTCGGTGATGGGCCGATGATGCGCCAGGAGGTTCGGCAGCTGTCTCGGTGCTGCACGACTTCTTCTACGCACATGGCGGTGACAACTTGCGGCTGTGGTGGTTACCGTACCTTCGGTTCTTCGACCAACTGTACGCATTCGCATGGGGTGGGTACGTGCTAGCGGTTTTGTATGAGTCGATGGATCTAGTGTGTCGGCACATGGAGCTCAATCACCGCGGGCATGTTGCACTTTGGGAGGTAATTAATTAAATTATATCTGAATTTTATTTTTATAGATAGAAGAAATTGTGGTTTATTTAATAAAAATGTGATTATTATGACAAATGTGGTTTATCGCACATACCCATCAGGGTATTGGTCAGATCAACTTGCACCTGACATTCGCAGACGAGTTCTCGCTCTTCAGACAGTATTACAGCGTGAACATAGTTGGGGTGTACCAATATCTGACCCCAGACGTTAGTGCAGGCGACGTATCTGGTCTATAGCTAGATCAGGTATACAAGTTGTGCAAATGCATTTTAAATAAGTTTTGGAGGAAAAAGGAAGTTATTTATGGCGTATATCGATGTGGCAGGTTCAGTGGAGCCCGTGGCCTGCATATGTGACCAACAGTGGGGGTATACCGATGCGTTATTGGCTGCACGTTTGAGACGGTTACTGGCGCACGAGTACGGTGTGGCGTTCTACCTAGGTGAGCGTGTGGTGCGGCAGCATACTTTCGGGTTAGGATTTAGGGTTCCGACATGGCCTCCAGCGGCGATGAGGCGGCCGGGTACGTTGTCTGCAGATGAAAGGGCGCTGTTTTTAGCAGGCGTCCCGATTGAGGGTCTGTTGATGGAAGGTGAGTACGGGACGTTTGCTCACCGCTATTTGATGAGGGAGATGAGGGGAGTGCGGGGACGGCTGATTTACGCGAGGTATGCTGCCATCGGCTGATTTGGGCCCGGAGGTATGGATTGGGCCCAGCATGTGTCGTTCTCGCCATTGTTGCACACACCCGTTGGGTCACCAGGTGCTGGGTCGGTGGGACTGAGGCCCTACTCTTTATCTACCCCATCGTCAGGTGCTACACGTGGTATTGTCTTCCGGGAGATAGGAGAAATGGCAGCTCGATTGGGGGCGAAAGCGGGCATAGGTCAAGCTCCAGCTGGTGAGGGCGGTGACAAGGGAAAGGAGAAGCAGTGGTGCCAGAGACGGAGGAGACTGATAGGGATACCCCCCCCCCCCGACGGGCAGAGTTGGTGGAGCTGAGGAGGGTCATTCGCAGCTGGCAAGACGTCGACGTCCTACTTGATCCCAGAGTACCCGCGGGATATTCCTTACATGGACTTCAGGCAGCTGAAGCAGTACCGGATCCCTGACGTGCCCGTGGATGACGAGCAGATGGGAGCTTTGGCGCACATCTCGGACGAGGAGGTATGACTTTATTTGTAAAAATTTTGGTACATGTGCGATTATAAATATTAACTGATGACTCGGTTTTGACAGATGGACTTATTCCGGCTTCGCGAGGTGGCCGAGTTGTTGAGAAGTTACTTCAATGCGTACAGGTTGCTGACGTTCGCAGCTCCCTTCCCGACGGAGTACATGGGGAGGTACAGTCGTCGCTTGGCGGGTGACACGACGGCTACATATCATCCCTCTTGTTCGCGGTCTCGATCAGCGGCGCATTCTCAGTCCGTTCAGCAGTTAGGACGTACGTCGTGGCTCGCTCCTTCTCCTCAGGGTCAAGGTCGTGCAGTTTCGGAGAGTCCAGCGCAGGACGTTCGTGAGACGGAAGCGAAGCGCTTGCGTACAATGGATCCCCCTCCTTCCCCGCAACGTTGATGGTTTGGTTTTGATGGTTCAAGCGATGGTTTTTTTTTTTTTAGAAAAACATTTTAATTTAAGCAATTAATTTAGATGTATTTTGGTTTTCAAGAAACACTTTGTTAATTTAGTGGTTAATTTAAATGTGTTTGTCTTTTTATGAACAAGTTGTTTTATCAAGTTATCCATGTGGCTGATTTTAGATTATGAATAAAGTATTTATGCTTTTGAAGAAAAATATGTTTGCGTGTGATGTGATGTGGATGTGTAGACACCCCGATCCGTGACCCCCGCAAGAACCCTAACGACCTTCGATAAGTACTATTTTTGGAATCCGGGACCCACTCAAGCACCCGAAACTGCCCCGAAAAGTTATGTTGGCCAACAAACCTATTTTTAAGGGAAATTGTTGCACGACAGATGAGTATGTCGCGCGACAATCCCCCCTATGTCGTGCAACAATCCCTCTAACACCAGACCATCCACTCTCTGACACATCAGTCTGTCAGAAACATCACTTCAGTCGTTTATCGCGCGACATAGTACACATTGTCGCGCGACAGATGCCCTTTCTGGGGAGGTGTCACGCGACATTCTTCCCCGAGCGGTATAAATAGGCCAACACCCCCAAGGGTTCAAGGAAAACAACTTGGGATTGAAGAATTATTGGCGTATATCTTATTTTCTAGTCTTTCATCAAGCATTCTCGATTATCATCTTATTTCTGAAAAATTATCGAATCTATTCTCGATACTAGACGTGTCCCGTCTCTAGAATCAAATTCTCGAAAATACCTGAAGAAGGAAAATATTATTATCGCCAGAGATCTCTCTGCCGTATTATATTTTCTTTCTTATTATTATTCTCGTCGGGAAGGTAAAGAAAGTCTCTTCTAGTATTTAACATTAGATATCTGTGTACTTGTTTTACTCCTGTTGTTTTGTCCACATTTTATTTGAATAAACTTATTGCCAAGTTGCAAATAGTCTACTGTTTTCAAAACAAAAGACCCTGATAAAATCATTTGCAAAACCAGAAGAGTAAGTACATTATCGTCCGGACAAAATTCTGTTTTCAAAACCCGGACCGGTAAAACTTACTTAGGAATTAAAAACCCGGTATATCCTATCTCTTTCATAGACTGTGATATGTTTGGTAGAACTCCCCTCAAGAGTTCTAATTCCATATTAAATTAGTCCTGATACAAGATCCGAACTTTTTCAAATAAGCTAAAACCCGAGAAAAACCGTCATTATCCAAGAAATAATACGAAAAACTCTCTTTGAAGTAAAACAACTTTTTATCACTCGTATTTACATCTTTCAAAACAAAAACATTGGATCTCGGAACACAAAGGTTTTTCATCCTTTTCCCGTTTTCCCCAAAAATTAGGGTTTTCACTTGGAAAGTAGTAGACTGTCAGTAAAAGCATCCAAATTTTTCAACATAAAATAAACATATAAGACCACTAGAGACAGAAAGGGCGGAATGGGTGCTTAACACCTTCCCAAACCGTAATATAGTTCCCGAACCCTATAGAATCCTGGTTTCGTAGACAAACGTGTAAAGAAAGGCTTATCTGTAGCATTTTCTCTTACACAACTGTTTTGTCCGTTTTCTCGTAAAACGTACTGGCGACTCTGAATGAAATCTTTTGCATCTAGAAATAGAACATAGGGACACTTGATAGGAATTATCAACACATAGAAGCAAATGGAACGACGGAATCTGTTCCAACATTCCAGACGCCTAAGGACGGGAACGAGACCCGGAGGTCGCATTTGCGGATTCTCACAGGATGCGATAAGAGTATTGTGAATGTGGTTAGGCGAAAATAGTTGCTTAACATATGTTGATAAAATTACATACAAAGTTAATTGAAAAATGGTTAACCGTATGTATTAGTGACGAACGCATGAAAGAATATGGTTAAGTATGATTGTTGGCAACATTTTAATTGTAAAATCGGTCAAGTACATAAGTTGGCAAGTAATTATCAAATTTACATGCATGCAATGATGGATCGTTCTTTTGGACAAGCGGCGTTCAGATTGCGATAGTCAACACAAACCCTTATTTTTCTGTTAGATTTTAGTACTGGCACTATGTTGGCCAACCAAGTAAGGTATTCAACGACTCGTATGAACCCTACGTCTAATTGCTTCGTCACTTCTTCCTTTCCTTTAAGGGACCACTCAGGTATTAATTTTCTTAATATTTTCTTGGCGGGTTTACATTCGGGTTTTGTGTGTACTTCATGCATCACAATGGCATGTCAGCATATGTCTAAGCAAAAACATTGACGAATTCTTTTAACAAATTTTCTAAATCCGTCTTTTCAACATTGTTTAATTCAGCCCCAATCTTTATTTCCTTTTTATTGTCACTGGTACCCAAATTTATTGTGACTGTGTCCCCTTCAATGGGTTGTATTCTTTGTTCATCATTCAAGTTCTCATTCATCACTTCCACATCATAAGAATCAAAGTAAGGGGAAACATTGACAATTTTATTGATAGAAATATCATTTTGTACAGATAACATACATTTTAACTCTTGTACATCTCTATCAATATTCTTTTCTCTCTTCTTCTCCTTTTTTTCTTCAATGGGGCGGATGAGGTGTACAGGGTCCCCGAGGTAATCCTCTTCAATTGCCATTATCTCGAACATATTTTCCAGCATATATTCCTCTTCTAGCGGCTCGACAGGTGGTCGGGTGATCTTCAACTGAGATGAGAAGGTGTGAGTAAAATCTTCACTTATATACAAATCTTACTTGAAGAAGATTTCTAACCCAGGTTGCCTTTTTCCTTCTTCATTTACACATGGCTTTTGAAACCCACAATAAGGAAAGTCTTCACCCTCTTTTACAAACCATCCATTTAGCGAGCTGTCGGTGAATATGGTGCTTTTCATTCGGCTTTCATCTCCCATATACCCTAACCCAGCAAGTGGACTCGGTTGTTGGTACGGCTCAATCATTTGTGCAATTTCGGCTTAACATTTTCCCAGACCAATTCCCGGTAAGAATTTCATCTTCCTCATCATTTGCACTACTCGCGCATTTATTGTCGTCATGTTATCGGGAGGTAGATATTTCACATTCTGAGTGGTAAGAGCTTGTACCTTTGGTTCATATGAAAATCCCCCGAGTTGGACGTCTTGGCTACCATATCCCAATATCGACGAGTTTTTGGGCGTTATCGTTCTTTCGAGATCCCCCTTAATGATAATAATATCCCCGTTGAAAGGTATTTTTATTTTTTGATGAAGGGGAGAAGGGAGTGCACTAACTTTATGCAACCAAACCCGACCCAATAGCAGATTGAACCTCGACGGAATATCGATGACTTGAAACTCGGTCGTAAAAGTAGCCGGTCCCATTTTCATATCAATCATGACGGAACCCAATACCTCCCGCTTACTATTGTCATATGCTCAAATCGTGACCGGAGATTCTTCTAGCATGGTCAAATCGATACCCAAACGGACCGCGATTTTTAACGGGCATACATTGATTGTAGAACCATTATCCACGAGAACATATGGTATAGACATTCCACATGCCATAACGGTAATATGCAAGGCTTGATTATGATCCCGACCGACAGGTGATAGATCTTCATCGGAGAAAACGAGCATTTGTTTTTGTACCCCCATTGAGGCGATCATTGTTGTCAATTCGTTCGGAGTAGCTTTGAGAGGAACAACTGATTCATCTAACATTTTCATCAATGCCACACGGTGGGGCTTGGATGCTACCAAGAGTTCCCAGATTGAAATTTGGGCCTGTGTTTTCTTTAATTGTTCCACAACACACCCTTCTTTCGGGTCCTTCGCCGATTCTTTGGAAGGAGTAATAACGGTAGGTTGTTTGTTAATTGCCGGCTGGTAGACCCTCCCATAGCGAGTCAACTGTTGAACCCACGTTGCTACCGGATCGATTGTACCTTCAGGTGATTCAATAGAGGTTTGTAGGTGCCTTCTTTTCAACTTGACAGACTCGGTTCCAATCGAAGGCAATCATGTTGACTTATGATGGGTACTTGCTTTGGTACATATCTTTCCTTGTTGTTTTCCCACGGTTATACCCAAGGCCTTGTCGTCTCGGGTTATCTTTGAATTGCGGAAAAATGAGTGATTCCCTAGTTTTGCTTCCCAAGCTCGAGTCCTGGTATAAATTGCATTCGTTTCATCCACCCCATAACTTTCGGATTAACCATTTCTTGCGATTGCAGGGCAGAAGTTTCATCGACGCCTAATCCCCATAAAGTTTCATCTTCGGTTTCCTTGACGACTTCATGTTTGATAACAATAGGTGAAGGCTTTACATAGCCAATTTTCAACACTTCAATGTTTCCCACATCTATAACAGGTCTAATCAAAGATACAGGATCCGACAAATCCAAAGCTTCCTCAATAGCATTGATTCGGTGATTAGGGAGAGGATTCCTTGCGACATTTGGGGCTGATGGATCGGGTATTCTTTTGCTATCAATTAGGTTTTTAATACCATGTTGCGGGGCCATGCAACTATCAGTAGTGTGTTCGAACCCTTGATGGTACTCGCAATGTTCATTTATATTCCAATGGGGCGGTATTTGTTGTGGTAACGGCCTTGGGTTCATGGGATATATTATCCCAGCTTCTTTCAATTGTTCGTATACCTTCCCCAAAGGTCCCGACAATTGCGAAAAGTGTCTATCTCATGATCAATTCTGGTCGAATGCCCTGGGATTGTTATTGTTGTTACGGTACTCGGGTGCAGAGTACCCTGGTGCAGAATAATTCCCGACATTCTTCGTGGGGTTTTGATCATAGGGACCGTTAGAATAACCCCTACCAAAGGACCCATAAGAGGTGACTTGATTGATGGCTGAAGTAGAAGTCTTTTTGTATTGTGATACGGACTTCTTAGTTTCAGCTTGCTTTGCTAGTTCTTCCTAAATCTCATTGCCGACGTGTAGTAAAGCCTTGAACCTTCCAAAGAATTGATGTCCCATTTGAGCCCGAATTTTCGGCTTCAAATTCTTAACAATCATCCCTAACTGTTCTTCCTCATCGAGGCGTTCCACCATTTGGGCCGCTAATTCCCTCCATCTCATAACGAACTCGCTAATGCTTTCACCTTCCTTCTGCTTGGCCAATTCCAGGTGTTTTCTCGTAACCTTGAGCTCGTCATTAGTCTTATACTGAGCTACAAATTTTTGAACGATAGCGGATCATGATCTGACACAGTGTTTCTCAATATTCAAAAACCAATTTTGGGCTGGTCCCGCAAGAGTGAGATGAAAGGAATTGGCCAATTCAACCTCACCAATATCGTAAATCTTCATTGATCTGACGTAGGATTTCAAATGGAATTCTGGTGGCGTAGTCCCTGTGAATTTCAGGATGGAAGGCATTTTAAAGTCCACTGGGTAACGAGCTTCAAGGTACAAGTTGTATCTTTGCATCTGGGTTAAGTCATTCGAACTCTCGGCCATCTTTTAAGTAAGTGCCTTTACTTGTTCTTTGAGCTCAGACAGATCTTTATTTCCTCGATAAGTTTCCTTGGGTGACGGACCTTTCCCTTGAATACTCACTGGCCTTCTTACCGGTTCATAATACGGATCCCGATAAGGTTCATGGATTAGTTGCATCGGCGGAGGAGCTTGATCGATTGCGTCTTGTTGTAACCAATTATTGATCGGATCATGCATAGCCTTTGGTTGATTCAACTATTCGAATAGAGGTGGCATTTTGGTGTGGACTGAGAGTAGTGGTGGTGGAATAATCGGGGCCTCTCTTACCGGCTCTGTCGCACGTCCCTTAGCCAACTCTTCGAGTTTGGCACGGGTATTTTGATTGTCACTTAAGAGCATGGTCATACTTTGATTCAGATTCATCAACATCCAGCACATATCTTCGAGATTGAGTAACAGAACATTCCCATTTCCACTTGAGCTAGCTAGATTTGGGTCAGCATTCAAAGGCGGAGTGTGATGTAGCGGTTGACTCCCTATAGTATTATTCTGAGGTATCCCCTGGTTCGGGTAAAAAGGATCGGGCGGCGGATCCACTGCCTTATTGAATTTGGTTGTTCACATTACTGTTCGGTGTGTTCTGATCCATATTTTCAAAAGAGTCTGGTCTAACAAGTCGTCCGGTACTATCTCTTCCAGCCCACGCAGAGGCCAGGATGGAATGAATATCTGATACGCGAGAAGAGGACAAATTCGATCGCGCGCATTCCCCGAAAAATAAGAACAATACATCATTTAAAAATTTTCGGACCTTATCCAAAAATACATCGATCGAGACAACGCTAAACACATAAAAAGTTTTCTTTATGTGAGATCGAAAACAAACCAACAGCGACAACTTGAGAGCCCCGTATAGAGGTAGGGTAGGAACAGAATTCCATGGGTTCCCTGACCGTCTATAGTTTTGGAAAATCATTTTGAAAAGAGTTTTCAAAAAAATCTTTTTGAAAACACGGGAAGTTCTCTCCTCATGAGTTGTTTTATTCATGGAATCAGGGCCTTCGCTCACTAGATTCTCACGACTGTCGGTCATTAAAACAATGCAGAAAATCTTTGTGTTCTTAGCTGACTCCCCTACATGCAAGCGTGGTTTAATAGGGTAAGGTTTAAGGCTCCCTCCTATTTGGCAGGTCTTACAAAATACCTCAAGGGCGCAGGTACGTGTAAGGACCTTTTGATATACATCCCAGATACGTGAGTGTTCTCGTCACTCTATATACCTCGGTAAGTACTTGGCCAAGGAGAGTGGTCCCAGGCGCTTTTGGCTAGTGCAGACTCGCAAGTCCACGGCCTAGTCACCACTCTGGTCCCGAGGTTGATAGGGTAAATTCACACTCGCGAAAATGCATGATAAGACGTGAGTGCGTGCGAAATAACAATATGCCGGTTCATTATTGATCAATGCTTTTAGGATTTGTTACAGTAATTTACACAATTTTAATTATGAAAAAGACTTTCCTCACATAATTAGCAAATAAAGGCATCAGGGTAACAAATTAAGTCGCTTCTATGTTATCCTAAAACTAAGGCTTGCAATCCTATACCTAATAAATAATAGGAATTAAATATATGAACCATTATATAAGAGCTTAGTTCTCGACATCCCCAGCAGAGTCGCCACTGTGAGGATCCGGATCCACGACCCGTCCTTCTCGGTTTCTTTCGTTTTGAATAAGTGAAAAATTGTTTTGTAGAGTCACCAGTTTGTTTCACGAGAAACCAAACAAAAGATTGTACGAAGGATAATTCAAAAACAAATTATCTTTCATACGTTTAAAACCAGAGTTTAAAATATACTTTGCCAGGGCTCGGGAACTACATTACAAATTAGGAAGATGTTAGGCACCCAATTCGCCCTTTCGGTTTCTTAATGGATCATGTATTTAATTTCTATTTTAGATATCTTGCAAGTAGTTTGAATTATATTTCAAAATAGTCCTTTCCAGATAAATTTAGTTTAAAACGGTATTTTAAAATCAGACTCGAGCTTTGTGAGCGCCTACGTATTCATTCGTAGAATGAAATCAGAGTCTCGTAGTTCCGTTCTTTTGAAAATTGTTTTTGTATTTTTGTTTGTTTTGAAAACGTGTCAAAAATGGATTTTAGATTTCTTGTAAAACTTAGAATGGACTAGTTTAGAAAGCAGTGAACTTCTTTGCAAGTTATCTAATTTTTTTGTATTAAAACTAGTATTTAAATGCGGTATTGAAATTTAGAAAGGTTGTAGAAAGACGTACCTGGTGCACTTAAAGAAGAAATGAGAACCTTGCCTTGATTGCCTTGCTTGCTTCCTTCTCTCTCTAAAGCTTTCTTACTCTAGACTTTCTCTCTCTAGAAATTCTCTCTTTAAAACTCTCTCTCAAAATTTCTCTAAAATGACTCTCTAATAATTTTGACAAAGTTTCACCTTACTAAAAACACTATTGAGTGTTGATCCCCTCGAATGAGACCCCAAGGGTCCTATTTATAGCAAAATTTCTGCCAAAAATGCTCCAAAAGAAGCCAGCCGCAGGGGGTAGCCACAAGGGGTGCGGCTAGGGCGTACGGTTGGTGCGTGCGGCTGGAGCATGCGGTTGGGGGCTGCGGCTTGGAGCCAACCGTACGGTTGGTACGTGCGGTTGGGGGCTGCGGCTGGCTCCCTAAAAAGGCACCAAAATGTCTAAAAAACTCAAATTTTCTAACGGGGCACTGCCCCGCACCCCGCAACCTGACCGGGAAAGCCGATCCCCGTCTTAGTAAGCGAAGAGGCAACAATGGTCGGGGTAGACTCCCAACGGGTTCGAAATTGGAGTCTTTCCTATCAGTCTTCTATATGCATGATGGCTTAGGACTAAATGCAATATGCCCGTTTTATGAGAAAACAAGTATTCATACGAGAGTCATGGATTGGGGTGTTCACACCCTTAAGAGACATTTTAGGAACATTCATGACACTTTGCTCCCAGAATTGATCGTTCAGTGGAAGGAAATCCGCTTGCTTGACTCTAACAAGGTTAACGACTTCAACAAGAACATGTTGTGCCTAAAGGCACATCTTAACTTCTGTGAAAAGCATCTCACAGAAGATTATATGATTCAGAAGACCCTTTTTATTTTTCCTACTTCAGCATTATACTAGCAAACCAGTATAAGGCTCGAGTATGATAACAAAAGAATCACAACATTTAATAAGCTGATCAACCTACTGCAAGTGGCTAAAAAGCATAATGAGGTTCTTTTGAATAACAATGCCAGGCCCGTCGGGACAAAGAGAATTCCTGAGGCCAATTACGGTAAAATGAATAGAACCCCAATGCAAAAGGGGCTGGACGTGCTAATCCCTACTCACGTGGCAACAATGAACAACGTGAAAATGGATGTGAGAGTCGTGGTACGGGTCGTGGAGGTTCTTCCAAAGTATGGAGAAAAAAGGGTGTTATTGGACCTAGTGGTTAGGGAAATAAAATGAAAAACACACCTAAAAACCCTCCAGTCAAAAAAAGAAAGAGTTGGCGATGAGCCATGTTACAGGTGTGGAATTGCTGGGCACTAGTACAAGAACTTCCATGTAAGCGCTAAAGTAGCAGCGAGTTACAAGAAATATCGAGAGTCTAAAGAATAAGAATCTCATTTTATGAATGAAGAAGATAATGACGCTGATGTCAACTTCACAGTCATAGACTTTAGTGGCAAAAAGGATTTTGCCCAGACAATTGATGCACTCGATTTTAACTGATCTACTTTATTCACTTTATTTTTCAGAAATAATTGAGCAGGCATATTGCCTAATTTTTAATTAGACAATGGTTTTATCTTAAAGTTTATGATTGATTGAATGGATGGATTAGATTTCTGAACAAGGTATTGGATTTATTATCGTTGGTTTTATTAATTAAATTTCGGACTTTATTTTGATAAATTTGATATGTTCGATTTTATTTTTTGTGTCCATGGTTCGGATTTTATACTCGATTTCATTATTGTAAGAATGACTCAAGGAGAACTTGAATGTTTAGTTAATAGTGGAACCACCCACACTATTTTAAGGAATAGGCAATTATTTGTTGAATTAATAGCCCATAATTTCTCTGTGACTACAATGATCGGATCATCACAAGTAATAAAAGGGCGAGGTAATGCCAAATTTTTGTTGCCTAATGGCACATTATTTAAAGTCACAGATGCTCTGTATGCACCAAGAGCTACCCGAACGTTACTGAGTTTCAAGGATATTCATGACAATGGTTTTCATATAGAAACTCATTGTGAGAATGGAATAGAATACCTTTATATTACCACTAATGAATGTGGAAGAAAACACATCTTAGAGAAACTAATAAGTCGATCTAGTGGACTGTACCTCATTATTATTCGGATTATTGAATCGTATGCTGTCACTAATAATGAAATGTGGGACATTGATTCATACAGGCTTTGGCACGACCGCCTAGGACATCCTGGTCGTGATATGATGATCCGTATTTTAAAGAACTTAGACGGATATCCCTTCTTTCGAGTAAAAAATAAAATGGGACGAAAAACCGTCACGATTCAAGGTGTCGATTATAATACTGTTCAAAAACAGAACTTACCTTCTGAAGTACCAGAAACACTACAACCCTCCCATTATGCCTCTTTGGCTATGTCAAAAGTACATCACTTATTTTGCAAAGCCTGTTTTTTAGCAAAAACAGGATCGAGACCTTCATATGTTAAAGATACAAAAGAAAATATTTCATTCTTACAAAGGATACAAGGAGATATATGTGGACCTATCTATCCAGAATGCAGACCATTCAAGTACTTTATGGTTCTGGTGGATGTGTCGACACGCTGGTCACACGTCGCATTATTGTCCACAAGAAATGTTGCATTTGCAAAACTCCTAGCACAGATTATACGTTTAAAGGCTCACCACCCTGATCGTCCTATCAAGTCTATAAGGCTTGATAATGCTAGAAAGTTTACATCAAAAGGGTTTGATGATTATTGTATGTCTATTGAAAACGATGTAGAGCATCATGTTCCCCATGTGCATATGAAAAATGGTATCGTAGAAGCCACCATCAAAAGATTACAGATGGTGGCCATGGCACTGGTTATGCGCACTAACTTGCCTATATCTGCCTGGGGTTATGCATTATTACACGCAGCTTTACTTATTCATTTCAGACCCACTGCTAACCAACCATTTTTTGCGTACCAGTTGGTAACTGAATATGAGCCTGACATTTCAAACTTACGCAATTTGGTTCAGCAGTAAATGTGCCAATTGCGCCCCCACAACGCAATAAAATGGGTCCCCAAAAACAATTAGGTATTTTTGTTGGATATGAATCCCCAACAATTATCCGCTATTTGGAACCTTTAGCAGGCGATCTCTTTATGCTGGATTTGCGGATTGTCACTTCGATGAGACAATCTTCTCGTCGTTAGAGGGAAATAGGAAAAAGGATATTTCAAAGGAACAATAGGAATTGTCGTGGGTTGTTCCCATCCTGTCTCATTTTGAATCCTCACACTTCACAATGTGAAAGTTAAGTGAAAAGAATAATCGATCTTTAAAACGTAGCAGATTCGATGCCTGATGCGTTTACTGATATCACAAAAGTGACGAGATCACATATACCAGCTGCAAATACGCCTGCAAGGTTAGAAGTTCCCAATAAGGGGTACGGTGTCACAGACAGAGATGCTGCAACCATACTAAATGGAGGTGTGATTAAGGTCATGGCTCCCCAAAGGAAGAGGTGGAGGCCACTTGGTTCGACTGACACTCATCTAAGGAAGAAAAGGGAGAGTAAGGCACAAACCGATCCATTAATCATCAATAAAAAGAACCCTTCTCATGAGATTATCTCTAATTATAGTTATGTCCATGAATCAATACTGGAGGACACTCTAATGTTTGAAATGATTCCAGAGAACAAAGAAATCTCAATGGATTATGAGAAGGCATACGAGTTGATGGAAAGATTGGCCTAAATGGAAAAAAGCAATCCAGGTAGAACTAGATTCTCTGACAAAAAGAAAGGTATTTGGTCCGGTAGTGCTAACCCCACCAAGTGTAAAGCCTGTAGGACATAAATGGGTATTTGTCAGAAAGCGTAATGAAAAGAATAAAGTTCTAAGGTATAAGGCTCGCCTTATGGCGCAAGGTTTCTCACAACACCCTGGAATTGACTACGAGGAGACATACTCTCCCGTAATGGATGTTATAACATTCCACTACTTAGTTAGCTTTGTAGTTTTCGAAGGACTGAAAATGCAGCTCATGGATGTAGTTACTGCATATCTCTATGGAGATCTTGATTCAGATATATATATATATATATATATGAAAGTGCCTGATGGCCTTACATTACCCAAGTCAAGTGACTCTAAACCACGGAGTGCATTTGCAATTAGGTTGAAACGCTCACTTTACGGATTAAAACAATCTGGACGGATGTGGTATACCCGTCTAAGTGACTACTTGACTGGGAAGGGATATAAGAATGACGAATTATGCCCATGCGTATTCATAAAGAAAACAAGTTCCGGATTCGCAATTGTAGCTGTGTATGTTAATGACATGAAAATAATAGGTACTCTTTATGAAATAAGAGAACCCACTAGTTACCTGAAATTCGAATTTGAGATAATAGATCTTGGGAAAACTCGATTCTGTCTAGTTCTTGAACTAGAACATCAAGCTTGTGGAATATTAATCCACCAATCTACGTATGTCCAAAAGATGCTCAGGCGATTCAACATGGACAAAACGCATCCTGCTAGCACTCCCATGATCGATCAAAGTTTAGATCCAAGAAGAGATCCATTCCGTCCAAAGGAAGATGACGAAGAGGTGTTAGGAGCTGAAATTCCTTATCTAAGTGCAATAGGCGCATTATTGTACATGGCTCAATGCACTCGACCAGACATAGCATTCTCAGTGAACTTGTTAGCTAGATTTAGCTCAGGGCCAACGCAGTGTCACTAAAACGGTATCAAGAATATTTTTCGATATCTAAAAGGAACCATTGACTTGGGACTGTTCTTTTCCTACAGAGAGGCAAAAGGAATTGTAGATGACACGATAATTTATAAAGCAAATGTTGATGTCGAAAAGGCTAGCCCCTATATTAAAACACCAAATGATATTTTGGTTGGTTTTGCTGATGCAGGGTACCTCTCTGACCCACATAAAGGTCGTTCTCAAACTGGTTATGTATTCATTATTGTGAACACATCAATATCTTAGAGATCAACCAAGCAAACTCTTGTGGCTACCTCCTCGAACCACTCTGAGATCATCACTCTACATGAGGCGGTTCGTGAGTGTATATGGTTAAGGGCAATCATTACACATATTCGAGGGGCTAGTGGTTTGAGTTCTACCACTGAAGAGCCTACTTGCATTTATGAAGATAATGCAGCTTGCATCGAACAGATGAAGCTATGTTATATCAAAGGTGATAATTCAAAACATATATCTCCAAAGTTTTTCTATAATCTGCAGCAACAGGCTCTCCTCAAGATTCAAGTGAATCAAGTAAGATCTGAAGAGAATGTGGCAGATTTGTTTACCAAATCTTTGCCTAAGGCTATATTTGAAAAATATGTGAAAAGCATAAGAATGCATAGGATTTCCAAACTCCCTTGATCTATGTAAGGATCAGGGGGAGTATAGACTTAAGAAGAAGTCTAACACGCGTTGTACTCTTTTCCTTCAACCAAGGTTATTTTTTCCACAGGGTTTTGTTACTTGATAAGGGTTTTAACGAGGCAACGTGTCATACCATGTACTTTAAATTGTTTTAAATTGAATTATATTAGCTTATTTATACTCATGTGAGTGATCGTTAGGTGAGTCGGGTGGTTCGAATAGATTTTGGTTGGTAAATAAGAAGTTTTGGTCTTTCGCGATTTGTTATTTCTAGCTATCTTTAAGCTATCGTAATTTCTTCTCTATTTATCGGAATGAGATTTTGTACAAATGGGTGTCTAATATTTGTACCATTCTACAACTTTTGTATTTTGACTGACGTCCAATTCATACTCCTCGTGGGTCAAAACAGTGCGCAAAGTAGGCCCATTGCAAAATTCTAGTCATTCGGTAGCGTTTCGGCAAAGCGCTGTCTTCGGTGAATTTTTGGGAACAATATATCCAGAATTTGGGAAAATTATCTCTTATAAAGTTATAGAGCTTTGAAATACCTTTCCGTAGACATAAAGAAAGCCTCAATCGAAGTTCCGAGCGAAAAGTTATGGCCAAAACAAAAACAGTGCTCCAGGGCCCAAAAATTAAAGCGCGAACCGATATGGCGTTTTTAGCATACCGGTCCGGCACCAAATTTTTGGGAAATTTGTGCTCCGCGGACCGGTATTCAGTATTTGGCATACCTGTCCGCCAGTTAAATATTTCCACCGACTTAAGCACGTTTTTAAGCCATTTTTGGTCATTTTTCATCCAAACTTCGTGCCAAACATTTCCATACTCCTCTAGGGAGTTCTAGAGAGTTCTAGAGAGGGAAAAAGGAAGATTTCTACGCATCTATCCATTCGAATCGAAGATTCAAAGCTCCAAATCAATCAAACCCACTTCTAAAGCACTCTTCATCATCTTCTTCCTTGTTATCCGCCATGGGAGCTCGAGCTTGAGCTAGGACTACAAGGGTTGGAGTCTAAGCTTCGTTATTTGGGGATTTTACTATTCTAGAAATGCGATGTCGCGAGATATTCAGGGTTTCATCAAACAAAGCTTCGATTATCATATTTTCTCCTCTCTCTTGGTCTACAACTTGAGGTAGGGGTTTATATGACTTCAAAATTTACTTATATAGTTTAAATGTTTTCAAAACATGTAGTATGACTTGTTTGATGAAATTTATCATGTTTTCCCATATGTTCTCTAAGAAAATTATGATACATATATTGAGTGCATTTATAAATGGTTGTAAAGGTTTAAATGTGAGATTTGAAGCCATAAATGCCATACCCACATGATACCTTTGTATTATTCAACCCTATAAAGTATTCCATGGATTCTTGACTCCTAAAATTGATAAAAATGAACCGTTGTTGTTTCTACACATAATGGAATACGGGGTTGGGCTCGTGGAAGTGTATATGGCATAAATTACTTCAAATGTTTGTGAAGTGACATGAATGCATGTTTTGAGGCAAAGTATACCATTTATACTTGATGTAGTGTGCTAATTAAATTGTACGAGATATCCCTTGGATGTATGGATGATATTTGTGATGAAATTGAATTATTAATATTTTATACACATCAAGGGATATCTAATGAGACTTGCTAAAGGGTATATGGCATAAATTGCTTCATGTGTTCACTAAATAGCATGTTATGCATATTATGCATTACATTTGTGTCAACCGGAATCTTGGAGATCCTTTGGCAAGCTTAGATCATTCTTCTGGCCTATCGTATAGGCGTATATTTCTTATCAGCATGTCGGGAGCTTCTTATGATTGTTGTATCGTTCTGAATGTGACATGATCCAGATATGGATCCGGATATGATTCTATTGTGGTCTTTCAATTGTGAAGGGATGATGTATTGATATGTGCCTACCGGGATGGAAAATAAGTAGGGCCTGGTGCTCTTGGGTTGAAAATCCCTAAACCTCTGGAGGGCAGCAACGCGTCGACTGTCTAGAGCCAGCGGTGTGTAGCCCGAAAATCTAGACAACGGTAAGGCACTGATGGTTCTGTGGTTATGTTACTATTGGTTGACGTGTGGTCCAAATTGATTATGATTGAATGATATAGCCTGGGGCCGATGGGCCAATTTATGATTATTGTCGGATTTTCTCTCGGGTGGTCAGGCCCTTGCTATACTCCTGTTCGGTATGGATATATTTTGGCTACGTGGCTCTGAGGTTGACACAAGGGAGGTAACTTGCATATGCATGAGCACATATAGTTTCATATGATGACGGTTTTAAAACTAAAGCATTTGTTATAATATGAATTGTTGTTGAACTGTAAATTGTATTTTTGTTATATTATTCCCTGCTTTCCCCCTACTAAGCTGTAAGCTCACCCTGTGTTTTATTTACAATCACAAGTACACAAGGGGCGAACGATGGTAACGGGACTACGGGTTCGGGAATGAAATAGATGGCTCTGATACAAATTCATTTTTATTATGTATATGTTATCTCGGGAAGCCATGGCTAGCCCGAAGTGTTATCTATTGACTTGCACCAGCTTAGTTTGGTTTTGTATATTGGTTACATGTATGCATGATTTTGTACAGTACTATCTTCTTCTAGCTTGCATGATTGACATGTGTGATATTTATTGTTTAAATTTCTTTATATGTTTTCATATATACCCATTTTAGTAAATCTAAGATGGGTTAGTAGTACTCCAGGTCTTAATTACGGGTGTTATCCTGTAGATTAAGGCGGGGGTGTTACACAACGATTCATGCATAAGTTTTTCAAATTCCTTGATTAATGCACACATCAGGGTGAGGTGTAGACTTGAGGGGGAGTCTATCATTAACATGACGTTACTGTTACGTGCAAACTCTTCAATGGAGGAAGTTAACTGTCACAAACTATTTTCCCTTCGATCAAGATACTTGACAAGATTTTAATTTTTCCACTGGGTTTTGTTACTTGGTAAAGTTTTTAACGAGGTAACGATACGTGCAAACTCTATTGATTGAAGTAAGGATCAAATGGAAATATGGACTCAATGGAGGAAGTCTAACAGGATTGTCACAATGTTGTACTATTTTCCCTTCGATCAAGGTTATTTTTTTCCCACATGGTTTTTGTTACTTGACAAGGTTTTAATCAGGCAACAAGACATGTACCATTCTATCTCTGACTAAGCGCAAGGGAGAGTGTTGAAGGAAATTACACATAAAGTGCTATCGTATAGATAGAATATATATTATGGATTTTATTGTGTAAATTGTGCATTATGGGCCATATTGGACTTTCTTGTTAACCCTATTTACTATTGTATTTGTACCCTATTTAAAGGGCTTATCTAATGAAGGGTTGAGTAGAGTTATTCCCACAACAACTTCTTCTATTTTATTATTTTATTACAGTATAGATACTCACAAAAAATATTAGATACTCGATGTGCACCACGTGGCAATTCCACGTGATACACGAAAAATTAAAAAGACAAGCAAAAGTTGACGCAAACTCATCTATTGTTTAACGGACGTTTTCTCTTAAACTCGAAAAATTGAATTGGAGCCAAAATATTGAAGAATCTAACCAAACAAAAAAAATTACCATTGATTGTTGTGCCATTCTCTCTCTAAAGAATACATATTCTTCTTTCTCTCTCCAAATCTGCAAATTTTCCTCTCTCTACCCATTCTCCAATTTTTTTCTCTCTTCCATGGAATCCTACCTCTTCCTAATTTTTCTTTCTCTGTACCAAGCTTCCACTCAAGACAAAGTTATTTCTCTTTTTCCACAAACCTAATCATATTAATCACTGGGAATATTGAAGATTCTATGACACAAGTTTGGCCAAGAATTGTTTAGAAGGGAAATAACATTTGAACAAATAAAGCAATTTACTTCTTTTTCATTTTCGAAAATCAACGGACGCAATTAATTGTTGACTTCTTCCTTGTTTTGTAGATATTAGTTCGTTCATAATGAAAGACATTTGTATATAAAATGAGATAGAAATTATCGTCTTTATCAATTATTATCGTCATGAATTTCAATGTTTGCTTCCATTTTAGCTGAACAATAAGATTTTTATAATAACTTCTTCCTTCTAGCTTAAATTCAAAGTCATCAATACCAGAGCACAGTTGGAATAGGTTGAATTTAGATCTTGAGTCATTAAACTAAGCTAATATCATATCTAAAAAAATGGGCCCAAGCCTAGTAGGCTCAAGCACCCTCCCCCCACCCCCAAGGCCCCAACCAAACCCTCCTCCAAAAAAAATTAAATAAATAAATAACCACTCGAAAGTTTATCCACCATCCATTTACAAAAAATATATACAAGTATATTTAGCCACCCCCAGCCCCACCCACCCAAAAAAAAACAAAGAAAGAAAGAAAGCAACTCCCTTTACACATGCCCCAGCCACTCTCGTAACTTTCAAACAAAAAAGGACCCAGTCGGATGAGTACTTTCATACACCCATTAAAAAAAAGTGTGTGCCAGCTAATGTAGATACATGATCCACTGGGTGGCTAAAAGTTAACCAAGTTAAATTTAAAGTGAATAAGCTCAGCAGGATTGTTCGGCAACTAGAAAAAATGAGTGATGAAGATGAACAGTGTTAGCCCGCAATGGAGAAGTTAACATAAGATATAAAGAAGACCATATTAATTTCTTTATGGGTAGGTTCCTGTGGTGTTTCTAATTCCTAATCTAGTATTATATCATCATTTGTGTAAACAATTACAAAGAGTTAAGGTTTTGAGTAAATATCATATTTGGTCATTAAACTATTATGAAATTTTAAAAATGGTCACCTAACTAAGGTTGTTTCCATTTGGCCCATTAATACAATAGTTTGGTTCTAATTTGGCCACTCTGTTAAAACCCGCCGTTAAAGCATAACGAATTTAGAGGCATTTTCGTCCAAACAATTAAAAAAATACCCTTTCCTTCAATCTTTTTCATCTCTAGCAAAGAATGATAGGAATCCGATAGTGGCAAGCTCTTGCTCATCTAGAAACAGATCCTCTAGAACCTTAACAGCACTGTGAGTACAAAACAATGGCCAACCTCACCAATAGAGCCAAGATCAGAATAGATCCGAAACGTGTGAAGAAGATCACGACAATACTAGACACGAGTAAGATCCCTAGGGTTTCCCTATAGGAGAAAGTGCGACCAAAGACCATGAGAGGCTAATCGGAGGTGCGGAAGAGGTAGAAGAAGAGCCGGGCGGAGAAGAGGCCAAGGAAAGTGATGAGAGAGAAAAGATTTGTGGGGAGAGAGAAAGTGGGGATGATTGCTATTATAGAGAGGTAATTGACGCAAAAGTAGGAGTAGTTTTTACGGATGCATATAGAAGCTTTAGAGACAAAGTCCGGCTTAGAGAAGACGGAGATATTGGCAAGCTTTGACCAAGGGTGGCACTGGGAAAGGCTGTTCCAAACAGTGTCAGTGATGTGGGAGATGAATGCGCGGAAGGCTGGGGTAGTGATGGGGGTTTCGGATTAGGCAGATCTGCCGAAGATGAAGAAGATCCCGGAGATGAAGAAGATTGAAGGAAAGGGTATTTTTTAATTATTTGGACAAAAATGCCCCTTAAGTCGTTATGTTTTAACGGTGGGTTTTAAAATAGTGGCCAAATTGGAACCAAAATATTGTATTAATGGGCCAGATAAAACCAACCTTAATTGGGTGACCATTTTTTAAGTTTCATAATAGTTTAGTGACCAAATGTGATATTTACTTTAAGGTTTTTGCAAAAGGAAGAAAGAGAATGTATGGGAGTGGGTGTAAAGAGAAGAGAATTGAATGCCTAGTTATGAGTTTTTCCTTCCTATTTATATGTATAGGATAGGGTTATATTAAGGTTGGTAGGATATGAAAATTACTATAAAGGTTAAACTTGGAGACTACTCCAAGATAACAGTTGTCCCCTACCCTATTCACATTTTCTTAAGTAGTTATTTCCTAGCACTTATCTTCCAGCTCAGCTATCCTCTATACTGGTCAGTCATTATCGAGTTAACACACATTGGTCGGTTAACTATAGTAACCAGATAATGGTTGGCTACTAAATGATAATATCATCCTTAGTTAGGCAATTTTTCGCCTGCAATGAAGATGGGCAAAAGGATCCTGGGTTATAGGGTGACCATTACTTGGACTTCTCAAGGTGGGCCTGGCCAAAGGCCCATGTACAATTTTTAACTCCCACAATTACCCCCCCCCCCAAGCATCGGAGTTCGGCATACCTATTGGGGTTAGATATTCAACATGAAGGAATAATAAACAATCTGCTTTGCTAAATGTCCAATGTGTGGTGAACAAGGAATTGTACTTGTAGTTATCCATAGATTGAAGAATTTCAAACGGTTGTGACTTCCTTAAAAAGTTATACGCCTAAAAGTTATGGTAGTGCACTAGCCCATCTGTCACTTTTCTAATTAAATGGACATGCCATCGAAAATGGGAAGGATCTTTGCGCGAGACCCGTACATTTAATGCCTCTCATTATTTGTTGCATGTTTCCAAAGCAACACTGCCAATTGAGGAAATAGAGAATAAGGAGACTATATAAGCCACCCTCAAATTTCTTATTTTCACTTTCAATATCTCTCTAGCCAAACTCGTGCACTTTGAATTCTCGTTGCCATAAATCTTAAACACCTCGCCAGAATCCTCATAGATTTCTTCTTTTCCCCATAAATTCCTCATTCCCTTGGGTTTTCCAGTGTCGTCACCCTTGAGTCAAGAAACTCTAGAACAAGTAAGTTTTTAAAACTTTTTATGGCTTTTCTTTTAAGGTTTTCTAGTTGTTCGTCCTTGTTCTTCATATTTTCTTTTTCCCCGGTGTATAGGTAGGTTAGGTCTTTTCCAAATCTTTAATTATGAGTAAAAATGCCTTAGTTACTAATATCTAAAATGATGAATATTCTTCTAAGTATATCCTTGAAGGTTTGATTGGAGGGTTATGGGAGTTGACGAGAATCCTTTTGTAAAGGAATATAAGTTAGGCCCCAAAAACTACCCCATCCATACTTTTTTTTTTAAGAAGGCAGATCTTCGGTTGCCTTTGTGACCTCTATTGGTCAAGTTCCTTAGATGTACTTATCTTACATTAGGTCAGTTAAGCCCTAATGTAATCCGAATAATAGAGGGCATAGATGCCCTAAATAAGATACATGTACAAACTTAGGCTTAGATGAAGTCAAATACTGTTACTCTCTTTTCAAGAGCACTCATGGTTGGTCCCTTAAGACTAGGAACGAAGCCCCCAGTCTAATTCTTGCTCTTCTTGACTCTCATAAATGGGCCAACGGGATACAATTGTGGTCACTGGCGATATTAGGCCTAATCTGATCAAAAAACCCATTCCACGTCGGGCTTCTGGACTTGGTCTGCTATTATTGCATGTAACTTTCATTTTTTATTTTGCTAAACATAATTTTTTAACACTTTACAAACTTTTCTTATGTAGGTGCCTTCAAATTTTTCGATCGGCCTTCAGATTTGTGATCAAGGCTGACTAGATCAAACCCCTTACCCTCCACGATAGAGGCAGTACATTGGTTACTCGGCTAACCCATCCCTGAGCAACCCATAGCCTACTTAGCTACACCAATACCAGGTCGTCCTTCACTAAAAGAGGGAAAGGTAAGGACGATGAAGATTCCAAAGTTCGGTTCTCGACTAGATCGATTAGTCCAGAACCGCCATTTAAGGAGAAAGAGGTCCTCTTCACCAAAAACAACATCATCAATAGAGTACCCAACCAATGGAAGGTGTACTTTTGAAACAAACACAAGAAGGTTGGTCCTCCTCATATAAAGAATTTTTCAAGCCGTATGGTTGTGGAGGAGATACGAGCAGACATGGATAACATCCCTTGGTGTGAGCTAAATACAACAGAGAGGGCTTACGTCAAGATCCACGAACAATTGGCCATTTCCATAGATGAGAAGCTCCATCAATCAATCCCCACCTTCCCGAGCAGAAGATGAAAGATGAGGTATTTAAGATGAAAGACAAAGAACCTAATACTAACCGAAAAGGATCATTCAAAGACCGTTGGCCAAGGAAAGAACTGACTGATTTTTGAAGGGAAAGAATCTTCTAGCCATCAGGCCTTTATATCAATTTCTTCTGAAAAAACCTTGTCCGCTGAAAATTCAAAAGTAAACTCAAATATGCCTATTTACGTGAAGGCTCTAACATGACAACAGTTAAAGGAAGAGAATATAAAGGATGCCGAGGAGGGTTCCTCAAAAAAGACTAAGCAACCTACTCCTAAAAGACTATGGTAGGTAAACAAGCCATCATCGGCTCCTTCTGAGCCGACCTCCATTGAATCTGGGGGTAACAATCCCCCAAATGTTACCAGTATGGACAAGGATGCTCCTTTATAAGCTGCTTTCGTTGGGGTCGACGATGTTGCCCATGAGAATATAACTTTGGACGTGCTTATGACACCCTCAATCCTGTCAAGAGGCTTAGACCTACGGGACCCAGTTAATCACAGTGCTGTACAAAGACGGAGGGTGTAAAGTCACATTAAATTAAAAACATTATTCGAAACAAACCCTGTGTTAAAATCTCACATAGAAATTTTAGTATATAGAGTCTGTGAAATCAACATTTACAACCTGTAATGCGAGAAAAATTTATATCCGTACAAATATCTCTACATCCAACTAGTATAGAAAACATTAAACATCTTCAAATGTTTTTAAACAAGATTATGCGAAACCCATACTACACTAGAAAACATCCCAGTTCATTTGCAATAGTCTTTGTATACAATAACAAAAGTATGCATGTATCCAAAAATATTAGCATAAAGGACTATAACAATTGGTTCGTAGACATTAGAGGCTTCTAAATAAGACTGTATGCGTGCCACCCACAAACCTAGCTTTCAAAACTGTTATAAAATGGTGTGAGCCAAATCCGGGCTCAATGGGAACTATAAAGGTTTTGTATAAGAAAATGCAAAGAGTCAATCGAAGGCAGTTGCATTAATAATAAAATATAGTTTATTACATATTATGCATTTACACATGAAAACAATTGTATGCACTACACACCTGGCATATATGCTGAACTTAACCACTAGGATCCCATCATAGTATCTAGAAGCTACCCCTTTCACTAAGTTAGTCTCACCACTTAACCCTACCATAGGTATCCTTGACAACTCCACGGTCAGACTAAGTAAAAAACTATTCCGAATATCTCACTACTTGACCAAAACCCTATTGCTAGATCATAGAACTTCCTATTTACTAATCCCACGTATGATTGCCCGGGCATTTTTGGGAATTAGTTCTTTATATACATTAAGTCTTCAACCTTTTTAACTATAGTATATCGTATAAGCCCACTACCAATACTTGGAAAACATCGTGAAGAGTCTATGCGAGTACAACAACGGAAACTAAAGGCATATATGGCTAATTACCTCGCAACTCTAGTATTGTGCCCAGTTTCACCCCGCAGTCTGACTAGGCTTTGAGTAATAGTTCCCGAAGGATCCCGTGCTCTAAACTAATTATGTCTCCTCTAAGTAAGGGAGTCGCTCAAGGACTTCGTCCTAATAAGTAAATCATTTGGAGTACACCCACACAGGTCATTTTCTCGGGGACTATCCTCCAAATAGTTAATTAATAAGACATCGAACAAGCAGACTTGTCACTAAGACGAAACTACACTAAGAGACCAACACCTGATAACGTGAGTACTCAATACTAGTACTACTACTTCCCGGGATACACGAACCCTCGGTAAGAGCCACTTAAAACTACTATGTTAATAGAAGAATCTCACAAGCCCGAGACTCTTGGAAAATCTCTTCACCCATGGGAAGGCAACATACATCAAGTGGGCTATCCAAACAAATTATATTTTGTGAGCACTTCAACCACGCGACCGTAGCCTCCCTTTTATTTTTGCAATATGTTTTGTGGGCATTTCAACCACGCGACGATGGCCTCGCTTTTATTTTCCAATATGTTTCGTGGGCATTTTAACCACACGGCCGTAGCCTCCCTTTTATTTTCCAATTGTATACAGTCACAGTCAACATGTACTAACAAGGAAACCAACCACACTCAACCCATAACTAGATACGTGTATAACAACATTCACAGCCACATGATTCATTTCCCTTAATTTGGGTTAACTAAAACTTCATACCATAAATTATAGCATCCACTCATTAATAATCATATTATGGAGGATTTATTCAAGTCCATCCATTTATACCAACATGGTTATGAATTTTGTAATAAATACTACGCTAGCCAATTCTAGATTTTAGCACCATTCTAGCAAGTCCAAGTGTATTTCCCACATATCTGGTGTAGTTACGGTACACAAGTGTCTCACAACTACCACTATAGCAATTTACACCTTATCATTTCATATTTGTAACATATCTAAAGTGTGATATTGACAGTAAAACCCAATTTATTAGTCTAAGGATGTGTATACACTTGTACACCAAGTACTAGTTTAGGCTAGTTTGCATATTTGGGGATTTATATCAAAAACTCAATTATATAGTCATGCATGTATATCCACTTGTTTGACCATGTATTTTAACTAATTCTAGAGCATAATCCATCGTCAATTTAAGGTTTACCTAACCCAACCGACATGCATATATCACAACCTGGAGTTTCATAGAAAATCCCCAATTTGATATAATCTTCTACATGTAACAAGTAATAATTGGTAAAACAGAGTTTAAAACAAGGAATTATTGGTCAATCTTAATAACTCTAGTGTGAACTTTATTTGTTATCTTCAAATACACTTGAGAGTTATTTTATCTTGGTATTCAGTACCGAACCAATCTTATTCATCAATTTATGAGAGGTTTTCTCATAGTATAGCAAGAGTGAATCTTGTGAGAGTGTAATGAGAAAAATTACACTTGTATTGAGATTTGGTTTTCACCCATAAGAAAATCATTTAATGAAACTTCTCGGGAGAACTACTCGGCATGGATGTATGGTCTAAACAACCAAATCGCGTGAACAAAACGTCTTAGTATTCTACAATTTTAACTTTTTAAACTCAAGCTCTTTATATATTTATTGTCTTGTATTGAGTTTGCATCTTTAGTCTACTTCCTTGACATATAGTCATTCATCATTTGTTTAAACTTTCCTTAAAGTTTTTCATAATTCCGCATTAATTTTTGAAAACCCCATCCACCCCCCTCTATGGTAATTATCAGACCAATAATTGGTATCAGATGCTGAACTCTTGTTTTGATTTAACAATCTTAAACTATAAGATCATGTCTATCTATCAAGGAACCGGTCTTTCCGAATGTGCTTCTATCAATAGACCACCTTTGTCTGATGGCAAAAACTATAGCTATTAGAAAAATAGAATGAGCACATTTTTACAAGCTAGTGATTTTGAACAATGGAGGGTCACTCTTGTTAGACCCTATGAGATCACCAAAACCAATGAAATGGGAAATGTAACTCCCAAATCGGTATCCGAGTATAATAAGCATGATATTAAGAAAATTCAATTCAATGCTAAAGCTCTAAATTCTTTACATTGTGCTTTAAGAATGGATGAATACAAGAAAATCTCTAATTGCAAAACCGCCAAAGAGATTTGGGTTAAACTTGAGGTTGCTCATGAAGGAACCTCTCAAGTCAAGGATGATAACATCAATATGCTTGTTTATAACTATGAATTATTCAAAATAGAGCCTAATGTATCTCTTTTCTATGTATAGTAGATTCTCAATTATTTTTAATGCTTTGGATCTTCTTGGCAAGGTTTACACTAACGAAGATAAGATTAGGAAAATTCATAGGACTCTTCCGAAGAAATGGCGGCCTAAAGTAACGGCTATACAAGAAACGAAAAACCTCAAAACTCTTAGTATGGGTAAACTCTAGGGATCTCTCAAAACCCATGAGAAATAGTTGGGAAAAAACAAGGAAGCCAATGCAAAATCTAAGAATCCCTTGCTCTCAAAGCCAATCCACATGAAAATGATGATGGCTTAATGGGTGGAGATGAAGACATGGCACATCTTTCTAGAAAGTTCAGTCAATTTCTAGCAAAGAAGAAGAATTATCAAGGAAAGTACAACAACAACTCTTCATCTTCAAGAAGGAGCAATGATCGATCGATCAACTCAACCAAGAGTTGAAAATGAAGAAGTTAAGAAGTGCTTTCATTACCATGAACTGGGGCATTTTAAAAAAAATTGTCTAGTTAGAAGAAAGGAGGAAAGAGACAAAGCATTCAAGCAAATGAAGCATGTTCTCAAAGGAACATGGAGTGATTCCGAAAGTGGAGAATTCGACGCTGATTCTAGCGATAAAGAAACGGCAAATCTTTGCTTTATGGCAAAAGATGATGAGTTAGATTCTAACTACAACTCCTTTAGAGATGGTGATGCTTCAATTAATGATAATGTACATGATGAGAATGACTATAATGAGCTCTATGAGATGTTTGAAGAATTGCATAGTAAATTTGAAAATCTTTTAAAGAAATATGCAAAACCTAAGAAAGAAAACTCTATCATTTCTAGCAAGTGTGACACTCTTAAAAAAGAAAATGCAGATTTCAAAAATGAAATTAATAATTTGAAAAATGGGAAAGAAAAAGAAATTTCAAACACACTTGTCTTAGAAAATGATAAATTAAAAGATCAAGTGGAAGATTTGACCAATAGTCTAACCAAGGTCAATAATGGAAGGGACAACTTGTATAAACTCTATCATTTCTAGCAAGTGTGACACTCTTCAAAAAGAAAATGTGGATTTCAAAAAAATGAAATTAATACTTTGAAAAATGGGAAAGAAAAAGAAATTTCAAACACAATTGTCTTAGAAAATGATAAATTAAAAGATCAAATGAAAGATTAGACCAATAGTCTAACCAAGTTCACTAATAGAAGGGACAACTTGTATAAATTATTAGGTAAGCAATGGTGTGTATTTGTCAAAGCTGGCTTGGGATATAACCAAGTTGATAATCAAAAGGATTACAAAAATTTCTTCAAAACCTACACACCTCATGATCCCACTCATCTTTACTCAATTGTGGTAGGAACACTCATGATGTACATTCTTGCTTTTACAAGAATGAAGGTTTTCTTAAGGGAAAACTTGCTTTGATTCAAAAATGAACCATTATGTATGCTAACCCAAAGGGACCAAACTTATTTTGTGATGAACATAGTATTGAGCATAATTTTTCGGCACTTAGAACTCCTCAATAAAATGGTGTTGTTGAAAGAAAAAATAGATATCTTCAAGAGATGTCTACAACCATGCTAAATGAACATTCTTTGCTCGAATACTTTTGGTAGGAAGCCGTTAATACCTCATGCTATGTGATTAATCATGTTATTATTCGTAAAGGTTTAGATAAAAATCCGTATGAGTTATGAAAAGATAAGAAACCCAACATTGTATATTTCAAAGTTTTCAGTTGTAAATGCTTTATTTTGAATGATCTTGATCATTTACGTAATTTTGATGCTAAATTCGATGAAAGAATTTTTCTTAGGTACGCCACTAATAGAAAATCTTGTCGTGTTATGAATAAGAAAAATTTAGTTATTCAAGAATCTATTTGTGTTGTGTTTGATGAGTCTAATCATTTTACTTCTATAGTGCACTCTGATGATGATATTGAAATTGTCCAAAATGATATGCATAATCAAATTAATACATCTATGGAGGAACCATTAAGTGCTCAACCTCCTTCTAAGGAGATAGAAAAACAAACCGAGCAAACTTCAAATGATTTACCTAGGAGTTGAAAATTTGTGTCCAACCACTCTATTGATCAAATTCTTTTAGAGCCATCTAGTAAAGTTATGACTAGATCATTTTTTAGAAATGTTTGCAATAATGTGGCTCTTGTTTTTCAACATGAGACTAAAAACATAAATGAAGTCAAAAAGATGAATCTTGGATGATGGCTATGCAAGAAGAGCTCAATCAATTTAAAAGAAACAAAGTGTGGACACTTGTTCCCAAGCCGAATAATCATGCTATCTTGTCACTAAATGGGTATTGCGCAATAAAAAGGAAGAAAAATGCTGTTATTATTAAAAATAAAGTTAAACTGGTTGCCCAAGGATACAATCAAAAGGAGGACATTGATTATGAGGAAACATATGCAACTGTTACACATCTAAAAGCAATCCGCATGCTACTTGCTTATTCTTGCTTTAAAATATCAAATGGATGTTAAAAGTGCTTTCTTAAATGACTTTATTAAAGAGGAAGATTATGTAAAACAAACTCGCGGTATCCAGATTATGTGTTTAAATTATCAAAAGCTTCGTATGGTTTGAAACAAGCACCTAGAGCATGATATAATAGATTAAGTTCATTTTTTATTAACAGTGGTTTTGTTAAAGGAAAAATCGATACTACTTTATTTATCAAAAATCATGACAACAATAAGTTACTTGTTCAAATTTATATTTATGATATCATATTTGGTTCTACAAACGAAAGCTTGTGCAAAAAATTTGTTACGTTTTTGCAAAAGAAATTCAAAATGAGCATGATGGAAGAGATGAACTACTTTCTTGAATTACAAGTGAAGCAATGCAAAGAATGAATCTTTGTCAATCAAGAAAAGTACATTAAGGAACTTTTGAATAAGTTTGACTTTGAAGGATTTAAATCAGTGAGTACGCCCATTAGCTCAACATTGAAGCTTGACAAAGAAGAAAGTGAAAAAAGTGTCGTCGTCAAGAAATATCGAGGTATGATTAATAGCTTGCTTTATTTAACGGCTAGTAGGCCGGATATTATAGTGTTTGCCTTTGTGCAAGATTCCAAGGAAATCCTAAAGAATCATATTTGTTTGTCGTAAAACGTATTTTTTCGATATTTAGCCGGCATGAGCACGTTGGGATTATGGTATCCAAGAAAAAGCAATTTTGACTTGATTAGCTATTCTGATAACGACTCGGTTGCAAAATTGATAGGAAATGCACTAGTAGCACTTGTCATTTCCTAGGACACACACTAGTATCTTAGTCAAGCATGAAACAAAATTTGGTGGCCTTATGTATGGCCAAAGTTGAATATGTGGCGGCTGGTAGTTGTTATGCACAAACTCTTTATATTAAACAACAACTTGAAGACTTTGTAATAAGTCTAAGTCACATTCCGATAAAATGTGATAAAACAAGTAATATAAGCTTAACCAAGAACCCCATACAACACTCGCGTACCAAGCACATTGAGATGAGATATCACTTTTCTGTGATCATGTGCAAAAAGGCGATGTTGATATTGAGTTCGTTAGCACCAAATCGCAATTGCGGACTTTTTCACCAAACCACTACTCAATGATCATTTTTTTACTATTCATCGTGAACTTGGCATGACTAGAGCATGTGAAATCTAGTTTGATCCAAAAAGTTCATAAATAATATCAAAAAGTGCCTAATTTTAAGCATACATTCTATGTACTTTTTGTGCTCAATTTTATTTATTAACTTGATCTAAATATCTTCGCATTATAATTACATGTTATTGTCAAGATTAACAAGTATTTTGCAGCATTAGAATGACACTTGAAGAATTATCAAACAAAACTTTTGGTGTAAAAATTGGCAAATCAAGCAAGAATTTGTGCAGTGTAGTCAACTACACTATGTACCGTGTAGTCGACTACATGGTTGGTTGACTCACTGAGTTGACTCACATGACTTTCTCTTTTATATATACCCAATTTTAAATCACTTATGCTCATGTTCTCCACATCATCACCCACGAAACTCCTCTCCTACACACCTACATAACTTTCAAGAATTCCAACTCTTCCCAAAACCTTGCTCTACAAGGATTATATACCATCTATTCATCACATATACACATCAAACTGCTACAAATCCATCCAAAATCAACCCAAATCACCACTTTATTTCTCTACCCAAACTCTAAACCCAATTTTGAAATTATCAATCATACTTTACTTTTAGAGAATGGTCTACATATAACTCATATTTTTCACTAACAAGGGGCTCTAATTTCTTCTGCATCAAAGAAAATATTTACCCAAAATTGGTCCGTCTTTTCTATACAAACTTGCATCACCCTTTAAACGACGATGGGGCGGTGGATACCTCCCTTTTAAGATCTTATATCAAAGGTAGATTATTCACTTTTTTGAAAGATATTCTTGCCCAAAATCTTTGAGTTTGACCATCTTCACACAACCATTGTCACTAGCAATTATGATATTTTACTTGGTAATACTCGATATGATGCTCTTAAACCACTTTTGAAAGCGCGTCATCAAAATAGGATAAATAATTCCTATGATAGGATCTCTTGCTCTATGCTCGCTCAACATACTAGACTCATACATCACATCATCACTCATTGTATCGTCCTATGGAGTGGAAGCTACTCAAACGTTACAAACTGTGACATCTTCCTTACTTGGGTTGTAGCTAGCAACTACAAACTTGACTATGCTAGTTTGATCTTTAACAAGTTCATTGATAATATATCACACTTGGCTCGTGGACTTGGATATGCAATGGCTCTTACTCGGCTATTCAAATACTTCGATATCCCACTTGATGATGAGACCGATATATAAGAGCCTACCGAGCATGAGAGCTACACCGAGAGGACACTTCATTAAATTCACTACCACTTGGACAATGGATGGTGGATATAAAATGATCTTAATGATGTGGAAGCTAGTGATGAAGAAGAAGGGGAAGAACAACAACAACAACAACAACAACAACAAAGCTTTGAACCAATTCCACAAGCCCCTCACTCTCCTCAACAACCAAGGGCTCATCGACAAGATCAACTCATGGAGGCAATCAACAACCTATCCCTTCAAGATGCAAATACACATCAAGAAATGCATGAAATATTCACTTGTATTGAGACAGCTTTTCAACACTATCATCCGGACTATGTATTTTCGAGTTGGCAACCATGGAATCCGCCTCCACCACCACCTCAAGAGTGATTTTCAAATCGTACTCTTTTTTGGTTTCACATTAATTTATTGTCATCATCAAAAAAGGGGAGATTGTTGACCTAAAAGGTATTAATCTTGTTTTGATAATAACAATAAGTTAACCATGTGTATTTAACGCGTGTTTTAAATGTATCAAGCTTTAACCACTTTAAAAGCATCATCGATCTCCCGAAGTATCTCAAGGACCAAAACCGTAATCCTTATCAAATAATCTCACCATGAGATCCTCTCACCCCCCACATTCAAGCAATCGTGAATCAAGATGAAACTCATGCATTCAAATGAAGAATAAAAAAACTAGTTCACACACTTTGAAAAATCGTAATTTCGTTTATTTAGAGAGTGCTTAGAACTTATGTAAAGTTTTTTAATTGATCTAATAACATAGCTCAAACAATATCTTTCATTGCATACAAAATAATCTTTGAAAATCATGTTTCAATTAAACTTCATTGCAAAATTACTTTCTCACCAACCAATTTTCTATAAAAGTCATAACTAATTCATTCAAAATCCAACTCCAACATGTTTAGAATAACCCCTAGAACACTCCCAAAGTTTTCACTTGAAATAAGGTTTGAACTTGGTTGGAATTCTAGAAGAATGTAGTCACATTGGTTTCTGGTGAATCAACTACACCATGTACTAGACTACATGGTGTGCTAGTTAGTTGACTACTTGGCTAATAACTAGCTGTTGGAGAGTTGGTAAATGTCTAGTTTTGACCCATAACTTCTTGTAACCACTTCAAATGGCCATATCCTTTTACAAGCTATTTATATGAGATCTTAGACATGTTTTTACACACTTGAATGATCATGCAAACTCATTTTTCATATATCCTCATTATTCAAGTTTACAAGCTATTACATTGATCATATTTTTCATATTTGAGCTTAATTATTGATCAATCTTGATAACTCATGTGAGCTTTATTTGTAATCTTCAAATACACTTGAGAGTTATTATATCTTGGTGTTCATCACCAAACCAGTCTTATTCATCAATTTGTGAAAGGTTTTCTCATAATATTATAGTGAATCTTGTGAGAGTGTACTGAGAAAAATTACACTTGTATTGAGGTTTGGTTTTCACCTGTAAGAAAATCATTTAGTGGAACTTCCCGAGGGAACTACTCGGGCGTGGATGTATGGTCTAAACAACAGAACCGCGTGAAGAAAACGACTTGATGTTCTACGGTTTTGATATTCTAAACTCAAGCTCTTTATCTATTTATTATCGTGTATTGAGTTTACATCTTTAGTCCACTTTCTTGATATATAGTCATTCGTCATTTGTTTAAACTTTCCTTAAAGTTTTTCTTAATTCTATATGAATTTTTGAAAACCCTATTCACCCCCCTCTAGAGTTATAATTCGACCAACAACCACTTATATAAGAAATAATTTATTTTAAATTTTCTATCACTTAGTAAAATCTTGTAACAAAATTATTCAAAATTTAGGTTTACTTCAACATATTGCTAAAAAATTATCAATTGTCTAAAAAAACTTAATTTTGTTTAGTTAAATGAAAATGGACATGTCATTTAATATATATAACCTTGAAATAAACTATAGCCATTATTGATATTTATCTATAGTGCCACCTATCTCTATATATAGGTAGACATGTTTACAGTAAATGAACAACTTATAGGAAACAATATATATGCATTAAAAATAGTGGGAGATGGGCAAGAAACAAAATCATATTAGTTAGAAGTGACAATGTTAGTAGAAGAAAATCAACCCTTAGAAAAATAAGAGATAGTTTGTTTAAGAATGATAGAAGTACTCTCTTCCTTGAGTGAGGTCAAAATAGATGTGGTGGTTTACACTCACGACGAACAAAATTAAATGTCTACTTGGTCCGTACCGAGAAGTTGTTGAAGAAAGGCTAAGAAGGTAAGATTTAGTTCATACTAGATCGAGTTCTTGAAGATGAAGCCTCCACTTGACACAAGGGGGAGCTTTCATCGTCTTAAGCTTTCTGCTTTGCCCAAATTAAATCAGTATGAGCTCATACCTCTTTAACCTTTCTTCAACAACTTCTCAAGAGAGTCAAAAGATATTTCTTATTTGCTGTGAATATAAACCATACCAACTATTTCCACCTTACACAAGGTAGAGAGCTCTTGTATCTTCTTAAACAAACCAACCCTTCTTTTTCCTATGGATTGAACTTTCTTCTACTACTATTGGCAATCTCAGCTACCATGTATTTTTTCTTCCATTCTCTCTCGCTACTTATAGTATATATATATATATATATGTATTTTTGTGTCTTGAGTTTTTTAAATGTTTTTAAAATGTTTATTTAATTTATATATAATTAAAGTGAGGTGACATTACAGGTAAATATCAATATCACATATAATTTATTTCAAGTGTATAATTTGAAATGTTAATAAAATAGGTTTGATTCCTGGTAATAATGTTAGTAATTGAATTGGGTGAATATTTTGATTTCAAGTCCAATATTACAACAACGTGAGGCATGTTGTATATGGTAAGATATCGAACGTGTATACCCAGATGCACATATATTAAATGACATGTCTAATCACATTTAACGAAACAAAATAAGTTTATCAAAGCAATTTAAATGTTTTCTTAACAACTAGGCTAACTTGAATACACAACGTGTCTACAAGTCAAATATGTTTAAATTGAATTAGAAAGAAAGATTAAAATGATAAGTAGCCAGGTGGTATATTACATGTTCTGATCTTTAACATGCTAAATGTTGAAGCTTCAAATCTAGTTGTTTCAATTTTTTTTTATTGAATCAAATATGGGTTGCGAGCAAATTTTTTATTGAAAATGTAGGATTACAAGGTTAAAATAGCCAATTAAAATAAAGTTTGACACAACTTCACCCGGCAGTTGGAATCCGTCTTGGCTATTATATAATAGTATAGATAAATACTAGTGACTAAAACATATAGTTTAAAAGAATTATCTTTTGTTTTGGTAAGCTATTTTTGTTTGATTAAATGTGATTAAGCATATCATTTAATATATATATATATATATAGGATACATAAATATATACATCACACCTCACATTATTGAAATTTTGGACTTTAAAAGAAAAATAATTTCAAAATTGGAGTACAGATAATATTATTGTGCAACTAACTTATTATTTTATTTATATTTCAAATTATACCATTGAAATAAATTATATATAGCAAATTTTGATGTTTATCTATATTGTCACCTCTCTTTCTATATAGATAGCATCTTTACAAAAAGAACAACTAAGGAAAAAAATTGCACTAAAATAGTGGGAGATGGCAAGAGACAAAATCATGTTAGTTAGGATTGCCAATGACACTAGAAGAAAACCAACCCTTGGAAAAATAAGGGTTTGTTTGTTCAAGAAGATAAAAACAAGTTTACATCTTGTATGAGGTGAAAACAAATGTTGTGGTTTATATTCGGAGTGAAGGAGATCAAGCCTCTGCTTCACCATCTTAAGAAGTTCTTAAAGAAAGACTAAGGTACAGCCGAGTTCATACCATATTTGAGGAAAACAAAAAAGCTTAAGACACAAGTGGGCCTTTATCATCTTATATTTTTTGCTTTTCTCAAAATCATATAAACTCATACCTCCTTAACCTTTCTTCAACAACTTCTGAAGACAATGAAGCTTCTTCTTCCTCACCGCGAATGTAAACCACGCCAATTATTCCCACCTCACACAAGCTAGAAAGCTCTTGTCTTTACCAAAACAAACCAACCCTTCTTTTTCTAAGGGTTGATTTTCTTCTACTGCCATTGGCAATCCTAACTAACATGATTTTGTCTCTTGCCAGCTCCCACTATTTTTAGTGCAATTTTTTTTCCTTTGTTGTTCTTTTATTGTAAAGATGCTATCTATATATAGAGGTGGCACAATAGAAAAACATCAATAATTGCTATATAGGGAGAGAGGTTCCAAATTGACATTTACAATTTAAATTCCTATGTTTAGTACTAATATATAACAAATTTCAAATTTCAAAAGATACAACAAACACATACATAATCATTATCAAACAACACCCAAATTCTAGAGATTAACAAACTTAAACTATGATACGCATATTATCACATGTAAAAATAAATAAGACAAAACAAAATGCATGCTATATACAGATTGCGAAATATTTGTCTTTGAATTTCTAGTAATTAATTAATAAATAAACAAAGAATCTTGATTTTCTTATAACTTAAGTGTGTAAGTAATATGACTGAATTATCATAAAAAAAGTCAACAATGTGTAGAAATATCGAACACAATCATATTAAAAACACCAAACATTAAAACTGGGGACATATATAAGACATAATAGTAGTAAATATAGCACATAAAACTAAAACACAATCATATTAAAAAAATACATCATGCATATAAAAATAAATATACAGACCTATTAAAAAGACATTAACAAGTAAACACAAAAACACGGTCATAGAGAGAGGGGTTCAAAAGAGTTGGAAGAAAGAATTTACTAACCTTAGATTGAACGCTCTAATAACCATTATTCATGTACCAAATATAAAGATTACTAATGGTCACTTGGATCATATATTGGATGATCGCAACAACACACATATCCACAATTTATGGGATATACCGGATTGGACTACTTCACTATAAGTGAACCATAAAACCAACCAATGATTATCATTATTATATGTGTAGGGATTGAAAAACCATCTCACAATTTTTTGTTGAACAAACTAGAAGAACACGTTAGAAATCAAACTATAAATCTTGATTAATATTGTGGAAAGAGGTAGAAAAAGAAGGGCTATAGCATTTTCAATAGGCTATAGATTGTTAAATAAGATTTAAAGAGTAGGAAGTATTGTATATAAACCGATGTATTGCATATGGAGCCATTACATTGAGATTGCTAATTTGAAAACTATTCCGAGATACAAGTTATAATGGTTATATTATAGCGAAAGCAATTAAACTAACATAATATTACTTGGAGAGATAAATTAATTTGAATCCTAACAAAATAAAAACTCAATTAAAAAAGATAAATGCATGCTTATCCAATAATATAATAGATAAAAAAATTCTTAAAAAAATATAATTTGAGTGGAGGGCATAAAGCAAAAATATTTGGAAAAAAAATTACTTTCGGAATTGGGCTAAAAGCTAAACAATTGGGCTAAATCTAAAAAATTGGACTTTTCACTAATTTGTTAAAAATGTTGGCTCTTATTATACAAGGACACAAAATTTAGGGCTAAAACCTAATTTGCTTTAAAAATAAAGGTAGGAGAGATGTATGACAAATCTTGCGATACCCATACAAAAAAGGAAAATTAATGTATGAATGAAGTACAAATCTAAAGCGTACAATAACCCTATATCCCAAAATTCAATGTTTTTCACTTAAGCTACCTCCTCCTTCCCAACTCAATGTCTTGACAAGGATATCTGTATCTAAAACTTATCAAAATAGCGAAGCGAGAGAGGGATCTGATAATAAATTGTAGGATCTATGCTTTGAACATTAAGCATATGATTACATACCTTCTTGATCCATAGATCTTCGAGCTTAATTAGCAGTTATAGAGTGTTGCAATAAACACAATCGTGGATATCTCGAACTAATGTTCCTATCCTTCTTTTTACTATATCTCGCTTCTCTGTATTAATCTCTAATATGACTGATCATAGATGGAATATATATATATATACAAAAATGTAGCGGCGAATAAAAGATTTTATAGGGAATAGAGAACATAACCCTAATGGGTCAAAAGCTTTAGAGGCCTCCTATTAATATGCCCAAATAATTAACTACGCCCTACACCAAATCATACTAATAAATAAGTGAGATGAACCATGGCCCAAAATCTTTATAATCACACTTTTATTGGGCTTTCTAGTTATTTGGTTTGACCCACAAGTCCAATCTACTTGTTTTTTCTTAAGAAAAAGGAGATATTAGAACAAGCCACCTCATCTTTGTTGCTTTTAAATTGAGACGAAATTGCTCTGACAATAAATTATTACTTTGGCAATAGTGTCTCCCCCAAAAAAAAAATACACAATCAAGGAAGCCCATTACTCAAAATTTTCAAAATTTCCAACGAGTGTAAGATAATTATATTTATATATAGGTACTAGTTTTATAGCCCGTGCGATGCGCCGATATTTTGCAAATTAGTTATAATACAAAAAAATTATTTATAAATTTTTTGTTTACATAAACTAAAGAATTGTAGTAGTAAAAGATGAAGAAAGAGTAAAGTTGAATGATAATTATAAGTAATTGAAGAAAAATAAAAAGTAGAATAAAATGTTTCAGAATTTAAAAAAAAAAGGCCTTTCAATTTACTTATGAAAGATGATTATTAGTATTTTAAATCCACAAATATAACGTTTATTATATTATTAAGTAAAAAAGGATGTAAGAGAGTAATACTAACATAATACTCACTTCTTAATAGCATAATAAAAATAAAAATATGTCATCAACTTGTAGGAAAGTTCAATAAACATATAGATTAAAAAATACTATACTGATTTCATATTGTGTTATAGTGGAATGAATATTAAATCTATGAGACAAAAAGAAAATTATCTATTTATAAATCGCCGACTCTATCACAATTAATAGTAACTTTGCTAATAAGAAAGTCGGACTATTAATTTTATACGTTACAAAAATGAAAGTTGGTCTATTAATTCGAGATGGATGTAGTATATTGTTTTGATGCATTTTGACAAAGAATGTCTCACAACAAATTACATTTCAAAAAATAACTTGTTTTATTTTTTGATTTTTTTTATGGTTCATGTTAGCCAAAAACATAATAGGTAATTAATTATTACCTCTTAATTATATAGAATAGTTTAAACATTCCACTTGATTAAATTTTAATTTTCAGTATTCTTTGGGCATAAGCAATAATTAACTATGCATACATTCGGCCTCCTAACTTAATTTATGAAAGAGGCTTGCACATATGAAAATTATAGAATTGGGTTTTGAGTATAAGAAGTTCTAAAATGTTTAAAATTAATGTACACCTTCTCTTTTTTGTTAAATTTTTTTTTTTTCACATATTCTATTGTAAAAGTCAAAAACTTCAAATTATTGTAATGGAAGAATTCAAAACGTGAAGTCATGGAACTAAAAATAAAGAATTGTGAAAATACAATGCACTTGATAACCACCTGCAATTACATAAACACTAAAATAGACAAGTATGAATAAAATATTTGATTTACAGATTGATAATATAACTATTTAATAATCTGGATGGGAAAAACTAAATAACAATAAATTATTCAATAAGAAAGGGAGTTGAGAGAGGAGGAGAGAGTGAGTTGATAAATTTAACAAGATAAGCTAGGGAAGAATATGCAGAAAAATATAAAATAAACATTGAATTAATTACTGTGATCATAAATTAACTATTCATAGTTTTTACAGCGCGATTAAACAAATTTAGAGATAAGCTTTTTCGATTATAGCCTTAAGTTGAGAAGATATTGAGAATAGTAGGAAATCAATTTCATAATTTCAAGATTTACAGGAAGCACCAATAGAGAATAAGTGAGAAAGAAAATAGGAATTAATTTAACGACTCGCATCATTAGCGGATAAAAGTACTTTGAATAATAAATCTCTTATTTTTCAATAAAGACACAGTTGAAGCATTTTATCAAATAATTGATAAACATAAATTGAATACATTTTCTAGATCATGCAACACAAATTAAATCAAAATCTATATATAAAAACAAATAAAAAACCAAATTTTCATTTGACATCTTGAAAGCACAAAAAGGATATGTGTGTGTAAAAGGGGAGAAAGCAATGAATTAAAAACCTGTGGATATTTTTACAATAAGGAGATAAATAGGTGTGCAATGGATTCAAAAGAGAATGTGGAAGGTGGAGAAATAATGGCTGCGGATTTACAAAGAATTTTTTTATTTTTTTTACTTTCTGTCTATAAGTTTATATAGATTTGGATAACAGTTATATTTTTTAATTCAGAGAGAAATAGCATGCTTAACTGGATAGAAGAGAAACAAAGGGACATGCGTCAAACATAAAAGGATGCCACGTGTTATGATATTATAAAATTATGTCATTATATATATTAGTTATATGATACTCATGAAAAAATATTAGGTGCTCAATGTGCACCAAGTGGCAATTCCACGTGGTACACCAAAAATTAAAAAGCCAAGCAAAAGTTGACGCCAACTCATCTATTGTTTATTGGATGTAGGGGTGGCTTTAGTATAATACTGTATCATACTGAGTGTACTATGTACTGTATCAAAAATTTGGTACACTAAAATTTATTACCATTGTCATACCAAATTTTCGAAATACTGAAGTTCGGTATACCAAAATATTGGTATAGTACAGTGTGGTATGATACATTATCAAAAAATCAATCATAAAAAAAGAAAACTGAAAGTCGTCGGTCAAAAGTGAGCATTTTTTGTTAAAATAAAACAATTAAGTTATTTTTACTTATCTTTAATTAAGTTTTGGCAATCAATTATTCCAAAAATACTAAATCATGTATAGATATTGTTACATTATAAACCATGGTATAATATATTACCAAAAAAATTATTATTGTTACTAACTTAGCCCAGTTCATTGAGCTTCAAGAAAAGTTCAAATACAAACAGCAGAAAATTCCCTAGGAAATCAATTTAAATGACTGATTCTAGTAAAAATACATTGAAAAAGAAAATGATGGAAAAAAAATACAGTGAATTATTTCATTTCGATGAAAAAGAGCAAAAGTACATATGTTGAAAATTGTTACTAACAAACTGTAATTTTACCATTGTTACTAACAAACTGTAATTTTATCATTGTTATTAACAAACTGTTAATTATTTTTCATTTCTTTTCATACTCTAACAATCTATATAAATACACATATATATAAATATATATAAAAATGAAAAAAAAAACAAAACCAAACTGAAATTACTAAAAGCAATTAGCTGATAGACTTGTTAAAATAAAATTGTACACTTACAAGGCAACCAAGAGGAAAGTTGTTGTTTGCATACATAGAGAATCCAAAAAAAAAAAAAAAAAAAAAAAAGGAACAGCTTTGGAGGAAACCTTTGGCTTTTAAAAGGTCATCCATGAATTTGGACAATACAAAAAAATAATTGCAGTAGAATCTTAAGCAAACCATGAACCGATATATAAATACAAAGATATATATATATATATATATATACACAGAGAAAAAGTATATATATTCTAAAAATATATATGATCAATTCAAGTCCTAGATAATCTTATCATTATTACTAACAAACTATTAATTATTTTTCATTTCTTTTCATACTCTAACAATCTATACACAGATATATAAATATATATACGCACACATAGATATATAAATTTTGCTATTATTTTAGTATTTTATATAATGGTACAATACCAATTGGTATTGTACCATTACCAAATTTCAGTTTATTTTAGTAATGATTCGGTTTAGTACGAATTGGTACGGTATAAATGGTATATTTTCCCACCCCTAATTGGATGTGTTCTCTTAACTTGAAAAATTGAATTGGAGCCAAAATTTTGAAGAATCCAACCAAACAAATTTTTTTTGCCATGGATTGCTATGCCATTCTCTCTTTAAAGAATACGTATTCTTCTTTCTCTCTCCAGAGCTGCAATTTTTCCTCTCTCTACCCATTCTCCTCCTCCAATTTTTTTCACTCTTCCTAATTTTTCTTTCTTTGTACCAAGCTTCCATTCAAGACAAAGTTATTTCTCTCTTTCCATAAACCTAATCATATTAATCACTAGAAATAGTGAAGATTCTATCATTCAAGTTTGGCCAAGAATTGTTTGGATGGGAACTAACATTACAACGAGTTATTAAAAATTAACCCCTTTAAAGTTTACCTGTTTTTGCACTTTAATCCATAAAGTTTAATTTGCATAACTCTAATCTTGAACTCTAATCTCGATTTCACTTTAGTCCAATACCCCATACACCATTAGCCCTTTTGGACGGAAATTGACATGTGCCTTGCACATGGCCACTATAGTGTGGGTAAAAGGGTTTAGTAATATTAGTGAAGCTCATAAATCCTTGTGTTAAGACAAAGCTAAGGCAACTCGTAACCGAGTTGACTCGTAACCTCACCCATTTGACTCGTAAGCCTTAAAAATATATCAACTGACTCATAAGCCTCATATGCCCTAATTACCCTACTTACCATATGCCCTAATAACCCTACTTACCATATGCCATAAAGTTCCCTCTTTTCCTTTATCTTAATAGCGCATTGAAAGTTCTCATATGCCCTAATTACCCTACTTACCATACACTTTAATCTTGCCATTGTGGATGCTCTCATTACTAGACCAAATTAAAGGGGTAGATCACCTCATCAATGAGGGATTGAACCTAGAACCCGGAACCAATTTATTATAAAGACAAAGAGTATGCTATCAGGCTATAAAGTCCCCTGGAAATTTTTACTTAGGTGGTGTTCGTTTTTACCTCTTTAATGCAAAATGGACTTGCACCCAACATTAATAAATGGTGGTTTTTCTCACCTAGAATGTACTTCCATTCTGTTGAGAAGTAGAAATGGTGTTCGTTTTCTCACTTCTAATGCTTAATCAAATTAAAATTCAGCATTTAGCGTTAAGAGACAAGTCTTGTGCTGAATGCTTAAATTAACACTTGATTGAAAGTTTATTCCAATGATTCCCCTATTCTTATCATTCATTAGCTATTGAAGAGACAAGCCTTGTGCTGAATGCTTGATTGATATATATATATATCACATTTATAAAGTAAACTTGTAAAATCTAGTCTATTCAGCACTCAAAGCCAAATAAAACCAAACATATTTTTCAAAACTTCCATTCAACATTAAGCATTCGGATTTTAGCACTCAATCTTCAGCAATCATCAAAGGTTGTGTACTAAGTTATATTCTCTAATGACTTAAACTTTATAGTATTGATAAACCCATGAGTAGTTGAATTGTGCCAATGAAATCGGTCATCATCCTTGCAAATTAGGATAACACTTCCATTTTTCAACTATTTAACGCAAAAAAGATTCAAGATTAATAGATGGGGGATGGCGGATGGAGGTGCCAAGACTTGAACCTTGGACTCCCAAAAGCTTAAGTTGTTAGGAGAAGGAACTGCAATGAATATCATGCTTAACACTAGATCCTTGAGCCACTCACTTTTTGAAGTGCTATTGCCCAACATATTGCTCATTGAGGTTTTTGAGGATGGATTTGCACATGCCAATTCGATAAATATAAGTAGAATGAATCTTGGATATCATTTAGTTTGTATAGTATCAGTGATATCCAGTTGAGGTTTTCGAGAAGTGTAGTAAGACCAAGGTTAAATGTACTCGACTGAGAATTAATTAGTTATTCAATGGGTAAGGTTATTAGCATTCCAAATGGGTACTCTAGTACTCAAAAATTATTTTTATTGACATTTTACATACAACTTTTTGGACACTTTAATGCATTGAGGACACATTTTGGAGTGCTAGAGGACCCGCTTCAGAGGCGAAGAGCCAATTCTAATCATTTTTGCTTGCACATGTTAACATATTTTTTCCTTGTGACATTTGTCAGATAATTTTCAGTTCTTGGTTGTAACTGTTCCCATATGTATCTGATTCATACTGTCTTCGTAATTAACATTCCTTGAGGACTATCAATTATCAAGTCATTTTTCATCAAATTTTTTGCATCCCTATAGATGTTGATTTGCATTATCTTAATCAGTCATGGAGTTCCATATGGCATATAATTACCCAGATTGTTTCCCCTTTTTTCAAGAAACTTCATTCATTTTTCCAAGCTTTTTTGATAATTGATTTATTATGAATGAAAGGGATACAATTTTTGCTAGTTGAACATTAATTACAATGATCACAGAAATCTTTGAAGTGGATAAAACCTTCTTTAGAGGCATTTTTTCGTGCTTGTTTGCAGACATGCGCTATATCTTTCTTTTACTTTTCATTGCTGACATGTTCCCTATATCATATTTTCGCTATATCTTTCAGTATTTTTACTTGTTTTTCTTTAAATGGCGAGGAGCAGATGTATAAGCAACAATTCTAGATCAAAACTCACGATGCCCTTCTGCTTCTGTGACTGGGAGTATATCTATCTCCTCGTGTGTATCTAACAAGTGCACCAAAAGTTCCAGAAAAGGCAAAAGATGGCGAGTTCAAAGAAGGAAGCAAAGGGCAAGAAAAATATTTTTGATTTAGAAGAGATGAAACTACCAAAGAAACCAAAGAGACTACTGGAAACAAAGAGGCTGCCAATGAAGAAACCAAAGAAAGTAGGGACGTTCCAATTGAAGATGCAGAGGATGGTGGGCACCACAGCTAAGATATTGCAGATAAGGATAGTGTAAAGGACACAGAGGAGGAAATGAACAAGGAAGAACCGATTACTGATGAAGCCATTGCAGATAAAGATAATGTGAACGAGACAAAATAGAAGATGAGTGAAGCTGAAGTGGTAAAAGAGGAAGTTCCAGCAGATAAAAAGCAACATAAATGATGCTGAGGAGAAAACGAATGAAGATGTAGTGGTTAGAGAGGAAGCTGTTGCAGATAAAGATAACGTGAAGGACACGAAGGAGAAAATGGACGAAGATGAAGCCATGAAAGAGGAAAATATTGCAGATACAGATACCAGGGAGAAAATGGAAAAGAAAACCGAGGAAAATAAACCTGTCAATGAGGAAACCGGCACTACTACTAATGCTATGGAAGAAGATGCGGGAAATAAATCGGATCCGGTGCTAACTAGCGTCCAAGAAAAATACTGTGGGAGCTGAACCAGAGCTACAGGGGGCCTGAAGATCCGACCTGTTTACCCGTGGCGGGTGATGCCACCACAGCTGCTGATGTGGTAGATGAAAAGGTTGTAAATGAGTCCGAGGATGCCAATGTAGGCCAAGATGATGAAGGTGGTGCAGTGGAAGCAAAACCTGATACCAGGTGTGTAAAGAATGAGGAGAAAGGGAAAATCAACGGAGGAACCTTCAACGAGTTGCAAAGAGGCTCCTGGGCATGGGCCGAAACGGACATCTTGATTTCCAGTTAGCTATTGAAAATATTTGTAGAAATTTCTTGTGGCATTTTTATAGTTACACTTGATCATTTTTGCTGTTCTTTCCGGTTAGGGTTTATGCGTAAATGTGCATGTCTAACTAAAGTCTGACCAACTTGATCATTTAGTTTCTTGTGGCATCATGGTAATGATGTATGATGTTAACTTATTAGGGCCAAGTGTTTTAATGTATGGAGTTATACTCTTTTATTTAATGTAAATCTAAAAATATTTTGTTTAAAATCAAGGAGCATATTTATCTTCACAACAAAAATAAAAAAACACTTACGTTATTCGTACTTTTATATATAGTATAAATAAATATGTGGTTGATGTTGTTATATAGTTTGACTATAGTTATTTAGGGGTGGAAATTCGTGCTATAGGGTCCTTTTTTTGCTTTATTCTACCCAGCACGATAGGAGAAACATGGGTCCAGACACAACAGGACTAGAAAGACAAGATTACAATTTTTACATCTAATAGATGTCCTAACATGAGTAAAAAAGATATTTATTTCTCATTAGAACAATAGACACAATTGACATGACAAAATTCTAAATCATTCCAATATTTGAATACGTGTAAAAATTCTAGATACATACACTAATTCTCATGTCAATTTCATGCCAAGTTTATTACTTTTGTAACATATTTTCGTTTTGTTTCTAAGATTGTCAATCGCTGTGGTGGTTGTTGAAATTTAAAGATATTGACCACCCTAAAAAGTAGGGCAAACAATTCTGCTTCTGCTTCTTGAGAATCTAGTACATCTAAGTAGCCATTTTAGAGTAGCTGTCACGTTTTGAGCATATTCGATTACAACTTCCTTGAATCAAACAACTTTGATACAAACAAACTGAAAGCATATATTTTGCAAATCATGAAGTAGACGCATTGAATCCGAAAATGTTCAAAAAAAAGAAAAAATAATCTTGTCATTCAAAATTGCGGACGTGCATTTAGCTATCCTGCACCAATTTGTAGATGCAATTCAAATAGAAACTTGTTACTTCTTAAAACAAACACACTTGAATCAAGTGCGGAACGATTAACACTTTGGAACACAAATTATAACCAAAATATAATGTCAAAAACAAACCATTCTTCTTTATGAAGTTCAAATTATCCACTTGATGCAGCTCAGAAAATAAAGCTAAAGCCTCATTTGGTTCAACAAAAAAAGTATTTTCCACCTTGTTGAAACAAAATGGTGAAAAATCATTTCACCTATCTTGTGTAGCCTTTTGATCTCTCCAAAAGAAATTATGATAAAGGCATAAACTAAGGTCATATAATCCGCAGACAGAAATAGCAACCAGATTTCAATGTGGAATAAGTGAAAAAATTTCAATGTTACTTTTCAGTGAGGTGAAAAGCATTTCACCACAAACCAAAGAACCCATAAAAAGTGAATAAGATGTCAAAACAAAATTTAGTACCCCATGTTTGACTTCAAAATGCAAAGATCCTATATAACTGCTGTTATGCACAACAAAGTACTCCCCTCAACCACATGTAATCTTCCTAAATGTCTAGGGCATCGATAGTTCACATGCGCGTTTGTGTGAGAGAGAGACACACAAACACACACACACAGAGAGAAGCAGTGCAAGATCCTGTGCGCCCAAATAAAAATGAAAATAACGAAAGAAATTACGGCTACTCCCTAATTTGGAAAGATATTATTTTACTGCAACTTTCAACTTTCAAGCATAAACCCATGAATACAAGTCATGAAAGTCCACATGCAAGCTCAAATCCTATCAAATGACAAAAGAAATAGGAAAAAAGTTGCACTCGAAGAAATCGCTTTATCCATGGAAAAACTTACTAGCGAAAACTAACAGTTAACTAATTTTCCAGCAACAAAACATTCACCTCCCCTTTCAACAAATCACCGCTTTATGCTGCTTTAAGAACTCAGTTGGGACCCAAGTACAGCTCTCTCGCCTGAGACAGAGAAAGTAAATGAACAATGTTAATATCACTATAACACCAATCTCAAGTTCAAGTTTTAATCATCTTATCTATGATTGGATTACCATGTAATTTCGTTAAATTGGTCATTTTACCTCTCAACAAAAAGAGTGCAGTAAAGAATGTATACAACACACTTCGATAATAAACAATGTATACTGCATGCATACGAATCTATCATCAAATTTTATACGTGCCAAAAGCCTTGGATACTGCAGCCCATAAAGAAGCTTTAAACCTTACTTTTTATTTTTGTTCTAAAGATCAGATCTATCCGCAAAAAAGTCTTCAAAATTCCTATCACCTTCCCCCTCTCGTCCTCTCCTAATGAAAACCCAGTCTTTAGTTTATTCTTTTACTTATTTTACCACATATTTGTAATACAAACATCAGTTGAAGCAATGGTGAACGACTGTTGTACTTATCATAATGCGCAGTTCTAATCTTTCAATCTGTCTGAAAATGAGGGGAAGGATAACCGTCAACTCTCTAATAATTAATAATTACGGGCGAATGGAAATATGTTAAATGTTAGACCCGAACCGATAAGATAAGTATCATGTATCATGTGATAATGACTATCTTGCTTAAGTGAGGTTCCTAAGGACAAAAAATATACTCGAAAAGATAAGGGGCTCTGGATTTTAATGATTGAAAAGATTTAGCAAGAAATCAAGTTGACGAACAGAGGATTAAACAGCATATAAAGGTTCGCAATCTGGATAACACTTTTGACTCTTGAACTATCCATGTGGTAGCTAAAAGCCTAAAATGCTTATGTAATAAGTATTTATTATGTGCTCATATACATATCCATATATATTTATCAATATATACACGTGTTTGCATATGTAAATGTAAACATAAGTTAGTAACATGTATCATTCTAATAAATAATATAAAAAGGATATTTTTAATATTTGGCCTTCAACCCCCCATTCATTATATGGAAACTAATCTTAGACCCCAAAATTACAGGTATTGTACCTTTAGCACCCATTTTGGATGGATTCCATCCATTTACAAGTTTGACCATTAATTGTATCCTAAAATTCTGGAAAATATATATATATACCCGTGACATACAAAATGATCAAGTAAATTACTTTATCATCATATCTCCACATTATCTTCTCTGACAAGCAAAAAGCAAATGTCAGTACAAAGAAGAAAATTAATATATTTAATATACCTACTATTAATAAGATATTTTTCACATATTTCATATCTTTAGTAATTAACAGTCAAAATAAACACTATAAATTGTGTATATTATTCTCAAATATCAATTTCATAATTTTTAAACACACTCAATATCAAATCTCAGAAAACCATGGAATTATACCAAATTATAGATCATGTATATTTTCAAGTATCAATTTCACAACTCCCAAACAAAACACTCAAAATCAAATCATATTATATGAAGTATACAACAGACCTGATATCAAATTTAATGGAAAAGTAACAAATATAGAAAGAAGCTACATCTCAAGAAATACAAAATAAATCCTTAAAAAATAAAGCAAAAGAACCAGGGGAGTTAAAAACAAACGAAATTACATATCGAGAAAAAAAAATAGTTGGGCGACGAACCTTCTACAAAGAGAAAAATAGTTTACAATAGATTAAGCTTTTATAAAGAGAGTAAGAAACGATTAGATGTATTTTACAGATCACTAAGAAATAAATCAATATTTCAAGACCTATATATTTCACTATAATCCAAATTTGCCGAGGACAAAGGGAAACTGCAATGAATGAAGCCACCAAAGTTGAAGAAGAAAAAAAAATGGACTGTGGTTACTAAGATTGTCTGCGTAAATTATGCATGTATTCTACAGTTTACATTTGCTTGCTTGTGTTTATGGGTTTCTGCATTTTCTTGGAAAATTTATGTGCGGGAAAGTGCGTAATTATTTCCTAAAAGAAAAGTACAAAAAGTACTATTTAGTTATCATGCATTGCCGTTGACTCACAGAAAGAAGAAAGAAGCTTGCCTCTCACCATTGAATTGGTAGAGAGGAAAGATAGGAGGTGAAAATATTTTGGAAATCAAGATGGGCATGCATGTCTTTTTATTAAAAGAATGAAGGATACTGAATTTTTATCTTACAATGAAATTAAATTAGATATGGTTTTAAACATAAAAGTCTGTTTTTGTGGGAACCATTACTGTACTTCCCCATTCCTTTTACTTATAACTTAAGTCATGAATTACAAACAAGAAGGCGATGATTGCAAAATTATCCACTGTTGCAAGGAGATGCTTGGATCCCAACCCGAATTGAATACCATAGTTCTTCTCCCCATATTTAAGCTACAACTCATACAACAAAAAATTCAAAGTGCTTTCCCTTACCTTAATCATTGCTTGCTCCAGAGTTCATCCGCATTCTTTTCAAATCCCGGACAAGGGTAGGAGTGCATCACCAAACAAAACCAAATTTCATAGACTTCTCTTTCACTACATAATCGTAAACCATGCCACCATGTCTATAGTCTTTGTCAAAAGAGAATTTTTTTTTACCCTACTTTTCCAATCAAAGATTTCACTCTCTTTCTGTCTATTTCTCCGGTTCTTCCCTCTTTTCTTTTATCATATCCTCTCATAGTTGTCTCCAAAATATGAATAAGACAATTCTCCTCTATATCTATTTTCACCTTTTCCTTTAATGCATTTTACATTGCCCCTCCTTTATATATCACCCTTGCACTCTTAAACCTGCAACCTACTTTTCATACAATAGGAAGAAGCTCCGCCCCAGATTTTAGAAGGACCCAACACAGACTGAATTCAGCCCACGCTTTTGCCCATATGAAATAAGAATAAGGACAATGCAACAGAATATGACTTAATGTTTCTTCATTTTGCTTACATAAAACACACCAGGATGGGGATAAACAATAATTTGGTCTTCTCTTTTGCAATAAGTCACAAGTATTAACCCTCCCGTGGGCCCATACAATCTGATTTTCTCCATACAGCACTTCACTGAGAACTTATCGCTAACCATTGTTTTCCCAAGATGGGTTGATGATGTCCTTTGTCAAGCCTCTCCATGCATGACCTTCGAAATCTATAGAAATTATCTCCTCAACTGGAAACCATAGTAATAGATATGAATACTGATTTAGATCTTAAATTTTCTCAAACCACAAACACTTGCAATTCTAATCCACTCTCGTGTTTATCGCATCATCCTTGCCATCCGCAAGGACGACTCCACCAACACTAGTTCCCATCAACTGGCAGCTATCTGCAATCCTAATTGGGCCATCAAACCTAGAGAATCTTCTACATACAACTACAACCAAACGGGTGTAATTGCAATGTGACGAAAGTGGAAACATGTAGAGATAGCATTCTTTCAATAATACCACCAGCATTGTCAAAGTTCTCAGCTGCATATGGTGATCGCGGAGGCACTGTACTTATTTCGACGCTGGCACCAATGCAAGCTAGCCGACGCTAACATCGACAAGTTTTAGCTGTCCCTGCATCCTCCTCGCTGTCTAAAAGGATAACCATTCCACATCCCATGACTACTGATGCAAAACCAACTCGATTGACATGTGCACACCATGGCTACAATATAGCATAAAAAGTGGATGAATAGAGTTCCACATATCCAACAAACACTAGTGGATGACTACAAAATAGGGTTAATTTGACTAACATAGTTAAAACCCTTCCTCAAGTCCTCCTTCAGAAGTTGGTGTAACCACTAGGTTAGTGATTGTATTAAGGCAAACCCTAAGGTCAGTGTATCTATCCTAGTATGTTGGCAGACATTGTACATGCTATAGGTTAACTGCCATACTTGTAGTTGCAATGGAATTGAATCTGGTCTAAGAGCTTAGCACTATATTAGTAAAGAGGGAAACATTGTCCCCATACTGATAATTATCAACTTTACACCTATAAACATCAGTAATTCATATGATTTACCTATCTGATGATATTTACACAAGAACTCTACAAATAAGAATCAGATGTGGTGAATGGCTACATTAAGACTGCATTTGGCTAGATGTGACGCCATGCATGCATTTATCAGCGAACAGTACAACAAGGACAGCATATGAGTTTTAGTGAAACCTTAAGAAGAAGAAGTCGGTATCTCTGTCTTGGTGCCAGAATCTGTAGTACTTCCAGGTGTTGGTGGTACGTAGATTCGTGCTTTTTTCAGAATTTCAGCAACAACCCAATGCTTATGCTTGCTTAATGGCCTCGAAGGATTCAATTTAACCTGCAGTTATATTTGGACATTAAAACCCAAAATCTTGTTCACTTAGTACTCAAATAAAACAAAAGGAAATGATAGATATTACTCGATTATCAATCAGATATTGTATTGATGAAATTACATATTCAATTATTATTTGCAAGGCAAAAAATGACATAAGAAAACAAAAAGGGAAAACGGAAATATGCATCTAGTTTCCGATCTTTCCTAGGGCATGCTTCATGAAAAAGATCAAATGTTCGTCTCCAAAGATATTATTCATCACCAAGGAAATTAGTTTAGGGTACAAACGGAACAGGCCATATGAAAAAGAAAAAGAAAAAGAAAAAGAAAATCTATCAGGAAAGAAAACAAAACAGAAATATTACAATTCAATGAGAGAGACGGGCATGAGCAAGAACCAAAATAAAAAAAAAGCCGAGGCTCTACATCATCAAGCCATATGATGACCAGCTCCAACCCTCAGATACACAGCTCATCTGTTGAATCAGTTGTTCCCTGTTCAGTTTCTTCCAAGTCTAAGAAAAATGCTGCCAAAAACAAGCGAATGCACCATAGCACTTCTTTTTACATACAACATAGTCCCACCCCATCCTCTAGCAGATCTCTTCCCCACTTTAAACAGAGGTTCCACAACCAATTTGATCCTATTGCTAATTGGGAAGATGATGGTGAAGGTGAAAACTGGGATATTTTTGGGGAATCTGATGATGATATTGCAGAGACAGAAGTGCATCATGCAAAGCACCAATCTTTTTAACATTCCCACTGACATAAAATCCATGAAAGACAACCCTTCCAAAGGCAGAAATTGGGCATCTTTAGTGGAAGAGGAGCCTTTCATGTTATGGGAAGCAAGAGCAGATAGGACTTTTAATGCTGCCATAAACAATATTGATGCATACAATGGTTGCATACAAGTGGAGCAAGATGATAGATCTTCAATACTTGCACAAGATTTTCCTCCTCTTCAAAAGCAACAATTGTCTACTGGCACAACTCATCCTATTTCATCAGATAGCAAGCTTTGTTCTGCTACCAATAGTAGTAGCCCTGAGTATGTTCCTTCACCTTTGAAGACAAGAGCACAAAGGCAAAAAACTGTTACCACAGTTCTCCCTTTGCATAAGCAAAGGAAGATGTCTAAAGCAGCCAAAAGAGAAGCTAATGCAATTTCTAGGCTAGCTAAATCCAAACCTTCCCTCAATAATCATGACCCTGATGAATTCCAATGGCAAACTCTTCTGGCAGATCAAAAGAAAAGACAGGAGGAAGAAAAAGCTATAAAGAAAAATGAGTTAGGAGCAACTGTGCATATTGATGCTACCGCAGCATTTAATCAATCAACAGATGACAATGAGGACAATAATGATGACAACCAGGGATCACAATCTGTTAGTTTTTAGGCAGTTTGGTCCTGCTTGTTCTCAATTTTACAGCAACAGAAAGCCCTTCAATGCCAACCACAGTTTGCTGTATCTCTTGCAGTTGTAGTTGGTTTAGTTTAGTGCTGCAGTGCACAGCCAGTTTCACTGCAGCTCATCTTGAGTTCCAGCAGTTTATTCAGTTCTGTGCTCAGGTTTTGGTGCAGCAGTGGGTTCTTTTTGGTGATCCAGTGAATAGTTTGCTTCTTAATTACTGTTTACAGTTTATTTTCTCTTTTTTCTGTTTCTGTTGGCAGCTTTGTTGGGTCATCTTTGGCCTTTTGTCCTGAATTTGCTTGGTGGACTTTAGTTCTTAGTATTTAGTCCATTTTGCAATTTCTTCTTGTAAGTTGCTCATTTCATTGTGTTTTTAAGGTCATTGGGGAAGATCTTATTGTATCCCCCTCCTTTTGTTACTTTTTTCTTTATTTATGCTACTACTCTAATGTCCTAGTTTGGACTTAGAGAATTTAAAAAAAAAAAAGAATAAATAGTCTTATCACCATAACTAGGAATCCCAAATTGAGAAAAATTCTATACATTGTGAGCATTGTGGCAGATAGCAAGTTTGCAACCAGATGAAAAACAGTAGTTCCTTCGTAAAACTCTGAAATTCATCATCCACGGTTAAAATTTATTTGTGAAAACACCGTGAAGATAAATGTGAGTGTGTGTGTATACCAATACTATTATATAAAGCCATGATGGATTTCAACCGCCTATGTCATGCTTTTCCTTTCCATTTTTACCCCTGAATATTCTTTTCATAAAAAAATATGCTTGCAAAAGGAATTGAACCCTGGCAATTAAGAGAGTTAAACCTATGTCTAACCACTACGCCAATCATCATTTTGATTTTTGATTAACAATTTTCCTCAAAGTAATCGTAAATGAGTATGCAGGATAATCTAGTAGATATATACTAACACGGTCACCAATGTTGCATTGGTTGAGGTCGTCGTGGGCCATGAACTTAGAAGTGCGCTTAACGTAGCGATTGTAGAGCTTATGGTGGAAGAGCCTGTCAACAGCCACCACCACTGACTTCTGCATTTTGTTCGACACCACCATCCCCACCACCGGCTTCATCTTTCTGATTTTTTTAATAGTCTACAGCAACTACTATTTACTACCAGTAGACGGTCGGATGTTGAGGACACTACGTTGCTTTTCAAAACCTGCAGAAATAAGCAATGAAATGAACAAAGAAGAAGATATTCAGGGGAGCGATCGACTTTAAACCAAGTGTTTAACAGATCTCCTCGAGTATTTGCTTCAATTGCATTAAAAGCTTTCGAGTCTCAAAATTCTGAGCTAGCATAAACAAATTATCTAAATTAATAGCAGAGCTTATGAAATTACGTTCAAACCCTTCACAACAAACCTCAAGTAAAATTTACACTTTATTAATACACAGTGACAGACACGGGAATTTAACCAATGGGGCAAAATTTAAAACACACAAAATATATTTAAAGCCATAAAATTTAACCACAAGCATAATCGCATTAATAGTAATACTTGATAAAACTAAAAGTCATAAATACTTGATGTCTACAAATTACAATAATAAATTTCTTGACAATTTCGAAATAATAAATTTCAAATGTACCATCTACATAATAAATTTCATGAATAAAAAAGATAATATAATATCTCTCCAGAAATATAATTTAATACACCTAATATAACTAATATTTTAAATTAATGATTTAGACCTAATTCCAAAATCACCAAATATTCAACAATTAATCAATATTTCAAGAAATACAATTGGTGTAACCATTACATACTGAAACATGAACACAAAAAAAAAAAAGAAAAAATATTCTTTGTTTTACAAAACAAAAAGAAAAAAAAATTATACTGAAGATGGCACCCTACCAAACATATAAATTGCTAATAAATGGGGGCATTGTCAATAAAATCTGACTTTCTCATACTAATTTAAGAATAAAGCTATTTTACCACTATTAAAGAAGTTTTGTAAGCATCATCATGCGTGCATGTTGGTCCTCAATTCATCAAATGCAGAATCTGCATTCAGCAGAGAAAAAAAAATCTTAGTTTCAAAGCAATCATGAATCCTAAAACACGAAAAGCCCGAAAGAAAAGCTAATAAGAATCAAAATCCAAGGTAGATAGTCATCTACTGTACATAAATTTAAAACACATACAAATTCAAAGGGAAAAAAAATTATGCAGCATATACACAACTACATACATATTACATATGACATGTCTTCGACCTCAATCGAGGTCAATGGCAAACCTGAACCTCATTCTCCAACGGATTACATGTAACACTATAACTCAAGAATTCATAGCAACCCTAAAGTACAATTTAAAGGAAATAGAATTAGTGGACTATTAAGGTATCAATTAGCACATGTCATAAACTTATCATCAGGTTGATCAATATCAAGTTAAGACTACATGTTGGATCAGTATTGTTATGCCAGGATTTAAAGAAAAAGGTTTACATTGTCTGAAAATAAACCTTCGAATCAGAACAATCTCAATTGGTAAACTAAAGTCATAGAAACTGTTTATCAGGTTGCTCTGAGAATGACGAAATTACAAAAGACAAAGATCAGAATTGAAGAAAGCAAATAGAATTGGTAGAATCGACATGATGTTATAAGTTAATGAGTGGAACTTAACGAATTCAAGTGCTTATCGGATTCGCCATTTTGACACGAAATGATCAAGAATTGGTTACAGGTTTACACTTGACAAATTTGGGTGACCTGATAGACCCTTTATCATGGAAAGCTTTGTTTTAAGGTCTGCCTCAACACAACATAGGTCATCAGAAGGATCTCAGAGACCCCCAAAGCACATGCTCAGCTTCGCCCCAAAAAAGGAACTAACTGGAGGGTCAGTACGCAAGATTCACGAATAGGTTAACCTTTCAAACTGAAACAAAATAGGTGGGCACTACTTTTAAAAAAATTAATTAATGGAAATAAAGTTTATCAAATCAAGAAAGGTAATTATCAATTTTAGGATCTATCTCCTTAATTAAATCATGAGAGGGGGGGGGGGGAGGGGGATTATGTACTTAAATGGTAAAATCGGCTCGTGTTTGTTTAGAGCTATGAAGCATAGACACGACACGCATTTTGACAGGACAACTAACACGCAATTTTTTCAAAATGTAGGACCTGACACGTGGGGGAAACACGTTCTTAATTAATTATATATATATGCAATAAACATTATAAATATAAGAATTCCACCACCCTTGTTTGTTTTGTCAACATCCCTTGTAGTGTAAGCCCAAAGTGGCTTAGTTGGCTCACCCTTGTAGTGTAAGCTCCAACAATTATTTAGGTTAATTCTGTTTCATATGGAAAAGAATTACTGGTGTACACATAATTCAAATCCAAGTGCTTTAACATTTTCGAAAATTATTAAATGAATCAAGCTTTATCAATTATTTCTCACATATCCACATAATTCAAATCCAAAATTTTCGAAATAAATCAATTTCGAAAATGATTAGATGAATCAACCTCCATCAATTACTAACTTAGTACTAAACCTGCCCCATTTAAAAATACTATGGAAAAAGAGAGAAAGACAGCTGTTGTAAAACACAGAGCAGGTCGCCGATGGAGATAGAGATAGAGTGAGAGAGAGAGAGAGAGAGAGAGTATCGTACCTTTTATGGGATGCCGGAGAGAATTCGTGGACTGTAAGTTGGGGCTGACAAGTCGTCGATGGCTGAGAGTTGGGGCTAGGGTTTAGTTTCGATGGTGTCTGGGGAGTGGGGGGTAGGTTTTCCGGGAAAGAGAAAGAGATTGACATTTGTTATATCAGTTGAACCCTTTTTTAGTTTCGATGGTGGCTGGGGGAGTGGGGTGACATTTGTTATACAATTTTTAGTTATTTCTAATTTGAACCCTTTTTTGTGTCTTTCTTGTCTCTGGTAAAAAAAAATATAATAAAATATATGACACTCTTTGACACATGTGTCGATCACGTGTTCGAGTGTATCTACGTGTTAGAGCATATCTAGGTGTCAAGCAAGACATCCAAGCCTCCAAAAGAGTGTATGTGTATCATAAATTAATAGTAATATTTGATACAACTAAAAATTTAAAGTACTTAGTACTTGTTTGGTTGAGATTTTAAAACATATTTTTTAAATAAGTTTTTGAAAAGTGTGAAAGTAGGTTGAAAAGTTAATTTAATTTGTGTTGGAGTTTTTTTCAACCAATTCAAAAAAACTCATGAAAAAAATTCAAAAAATTGCCACAATGGATCTTATTTTATAGATCTCGATGAATAGGTTTCAAATATATATATATTTTTAACCAATTCCGATTTTTGAATTTAAAGTTATGGTGTTTTAAAAAATTTATGAAAGAGAAAGAAATAAGAAGTGAATTTTAAGAAATGTGAAGTAAAGTTGATTTTTTAGTAGAAATTTTAAAAACTTAATTTTAAAATCTCAACCAAACACCACCTTAATACCTACTAATTACAATAATAAATTTTTTGACAATTTTGAAATAATAAATTTCAAATGTACCATCTAAATAACAAATTTCATGAATAAAAAAGATAATATAATATCTCTCTAAAAAGATAATTTAAAACACCTAATATAACTATTCTTTTAAATTAAGGATTTAGACTTAATTCCAAGATCACCAAATATTCAACAATTAATCAATATTTCAGGAAATACACTTAACATTATACAACTAATCAAGAAATACAACTCACATTATGCAAGTAATCTAGAAATAAATTTATACCTAAAATTAAAAAGTAGATGTAACAAATAAATACCTTAAAATGAGAAGTGTAGTGTGGGAGGGATGGTTGGATGGAGGAAGAGCAGTGGCCGGTCGTCGGAAGAAGAAGAGAAATACAAGTAAAGAAATGGAACTATGAAGAAATGGAAGAGTGAAGGATGAGAGGAGAGAGAACCTGAGAGTGGGTGTGAAAAGATGAAAGACGGACGGGTATGGGAGCGGGTGTGAAGTGAAAGTTTGATATTTAAAATATGAAAGGCGTATTCGAAGCGTTTTGCTTGAATGAGGCGATGCATACACCTCGAGGCTAAACGAGGCATAAGTCTTAGGTTTTTTGAAAAAAAATATAAAAAATTATAAAATAATAAACCAACACAAAGTTCAATAATAATAACTATAACTAATAATACTAAAAGTTCAACAAAAACTAAAACAAAAACATAAAAGTCATCCCATGATTCATCATCAAACACTACAAAACAAGTGTCTTCAAACAAAAAGTTACGACAAGTACAAAATAAGCAGCACAATCAAGTTCTCCTAATCAAATTTAAATATTGAATCATTCGTGACCAATGGTTTAAAATACTAACAATATTAAATATAAGTTATATAACAATATTATTTGTCTTACTAGTTTAAAAATTAAATAAAATAAATAAGAATAACAAATCCACAAGTATGTAACATATGTTATACACAACTATATTATTTGTCTTACTAGTTTAAAAATGGGTAAATTGCCAAAAAAATACAATGTACTTTACCCGTTTTTACAATTTGGGTAATATACAATTTTCTCGACATTAGAAACATTGTACTTTATTTTTTTTTCATTTTGGGTAATATTTTGGGGGTTATTATTACCCAAAATGAAAAAATAAATAAAGTACAATGTTTCTAATGTCGAGAAAATTCTATATTACCCAAATTGTAAAAACAGGTAAAGTACATTATATTTTTTGGTAATTTACTCTTTAAAAATTATTTGTCTTACTGATCATATGCATGTACACAATTACAAACCATCAATCACATAGAGGGAGTGGAGAGAAAGCTCATAATCGAGTTCAAATAATTAGTTAACTACAAAAAAATTACTTAAAATCGAGTTAAAAAAATTACCAAATAGGGATGCTCGGAATTTCTGGACGATCGGACTATAGGAAGGATTGAGGGAAGCTCGGAATTTCTGGAGGGATGAAGGGAGAGAGACGATGGGCGTAGAGAAGGATAGGCAGAGAGAAGGATAAGCGGAGAGAACGAGCAGCATAGAGAAGGATAGGCAGAGAGAGATGGTGTTCGTCGTAGAGAGGGATGAAAAAAAATTTGTTTATTAAGGGCTTGCTAAAAGCCTAAAACTAATAACATAAAGTAAAAAAAAAAAGTAAAAACACACACTATTAGACTCGTCCGCCTATTACGAGTCAACTCGTAACTGAGTTGACACGGCCGCCTCACTCATCTGACTCGTAAGCCTCGAGGCATGACTAACCCGCCTTGCCTCGACATGTGAATCGACTCATACAAGTCGAGCGTTTTTCAAAACATTGGTTAAACATACACTGTTTCGGCAATGGAAGTAACTTCTAACCTTCAAAATACGTTATTCGTGCCCCTTGTAAGTTTTTCTTGCAAGATATATATATACATATATACTGATCATAGATCAAGAAATCCAAACTTAATGTGGTCACTGGTTAGTCCTTTGAAGCTCTATATAAATCAAAACCAAGTAAGATCCAGGTTTAAGTTCAAGTATAATAATTGGAAATTTTTAGGAAAGATAAAAAAAAAGGTTTCATTAAGATTTTGTTCTCAATAGTGTAAAATAAAACCTTAATTTAAGGTGTTGAATACTCTAAAACCTAAAGCATACCCGCTTTTATATGTCATTTATGGCCTTTGTAATTATTCCTTGCAGGTGTACATATATATATATATATATATAAAATTATATATTGATCATTGATCACGAAATGCAAACTGAATTTGATTACTAGTTAGTCATTCGAAGCTCAAAAACATAATGTTCTCTCTTTTCCTTATCTTAACAGAGCATTTAAAGTTCTCGTATGTCCTAATTACCCTACTTACCATACATTTTAATTTTTCCATTGTGGATGCTCTTATTACTAGACCAAAGGGGTAGATCACCTCATCAATGAGGAATTGAACCTAGGAACCCGGAACCTCTTTATTATAAAGATAAGGAGTATGCTATTAGGCTATAAAGTCCCCCAAAAATTTCTACTTAGGTGGTGTTCGTTTTTACCTCTTTAATGTTGAATGGACTTGCATCCAGCATTAATAAATGTGTTTGTTCTTAACTAGTGTAATACCCCGTTCCTTCATTTCCTGCTAATTTCGACTCTAAGTCGTCATTAAAGTCAGTTCGAGTTTCGCGCAATGAAATTATGTTCCGAAAGTGTCGGTGTAGTTTGGGAACTTCCTGTATGTTGTATTAGAGTCATACGACTCCCTTGTGTAGTCATATTATGATTCAGGTGATCCAAATGGGAATCGATTCCTAAATTGCCTAATATCACCTTACGAGCAAACTGATGCTTCATTTTTCAAAAGTCCATAACTTCTTCATTTGAAATCCGAATGAGTTTTCATTTCGTGAATGGAAAGGTAATTCAATTACCTAAAACTTTCGTGTTTTGGCCGAAAACAAATTCCTACTCCTTGGTGGAGAAAATTGAGCGCAAAGTAGTTAAACTGCCAAAAACCAGCTCAGGGCAACCTTACACGCGAACCAGTCTCCACATTTACCATACCGGTCCGCCCTCTTTGAAATTGGGGAATTGTGGTCTGCGGACCGGTCCCCAAAATGGGCATACCGGTCCGCCAGTCTAAAACTGTGCACCGACTTACTCATTTTAAAAGACGGGCTTCACACATTTTTCCCCATTTGCGAGCCATACTTTGGAAGAGGGTTAAATAAAGTTAAGAGCTTCCTTATGAGGGTTTTTAAAGAGATCATCATCCATTTTTCATCCCAAGAACGAAGCTCTATCTTCATCATCATCTTCATCTTCTTCATCATTCTTTCCTCCATTGCTAGGGCTCAAAGTTTGGATTTGGGGATTTTGCGATTCTGTGACTCTTAGCTCGATTCATTCCTCCAAGCTCGATGATTTAGCTTCATTGAGGTGGGAATCTAGTATTAAAACTTATTTTATAACTTATTATTGATTGATTGTAATTTTTGCTACTTGTTTATATAAAAACCTAACATGTCAAAAGAGAGTTTTGATTATATGTTGGGATTTGGCATAAATATTGAAATTGATGCTTTTAATGGCCTAAATATAGTTCAAATTACATGATTCAACAAGATACTATGACTGATTACTTGATTTGCACAAAAACCCACTTAAAACCCTTGTTATTGTTGATAATTAGTATTATAAAGTTAAATGTTCATTCTAAAGGGTTCAAGTGGTGGTTTCTATTTTACAAAACACTTGTTTATGAGTTATTAAACTAGACGGAATGGTGTATATGAGATTTCTTCCGCTGGTTACATGTTGATGTTATATTTAACCAATGAAAATTATGGATATGGCACAACCGTTTCTTAAATGAGACGGTTTATGAGTTATTGAGATTACACGTTGGCACTAGTCCATGATCGGTCCCAGGTGTGGTCTCATTAGATGGGGCCGAAAGTTAGGACACAGTCTCCTGGATGCAAAACCCGAAACCATGTACAGAATTAACGGGAGGCCCTAGTGCCGGATGGGTGAAAGGCCACGAAATACAGACTTGGTGTACGCTTGGATAGTTACATGTGCTATGAGATTACGGCTCGAGGTTCATGAGGTGAACGTACGTTAATTGTGCCATAGAATTCCTCTTAGTATTGGGTATGCGTTATACATGGTTTTAAAAGTATTTTAGCAAACTAAGATAAATAGGTTTCTCCCTTAACTATTACATATGTGTATGGTTTTATGTTATTACACAAAAGAATCCTAAATACTATTTTTACAATAAATCTATTATATGATTCCCACTAAGTCCGTTTGACTCACCCTAATTATTGTCCATACAGATGCTTCTGCAGGTTCTTCTGGAAAAGGGAAAAAGGGAGGACGCAGCTCCATAGATTGCGTCAATACTTCTACCTAATCACTGGTCCTTCACGATAGAAAGACATGTGCCTTTAATGCTTCGTAAACGATATATGTATTGCTCTCATACTAGAACTTATGTATTATTTTAAGATTGTAGACCTTATACTTAGGACCTCGTTGGAGGCTAGTTGTGTAATTATAGTATCTCTTTTGTTTTATGAAAGGCTTGCATGAAAAGGAAAAGGTTTTTACTTATTAGAACGTGGATTTTTAAGTCTCTCACATGTATTATGTTTTGTTAACCCGCCATCAACGTATATCACCCGTTATTAATTGGGTCTCGGAAGATAAATCCTCTTCATGGGATTCGTGGCGTCACACCTAGAATGTACTTCCATTCAGCATTAAGAAGTAGAAATGGTATTCGTTTTCTCACCTCTAATGCTGAATCAAATTAAAATTCAACATGTAGCGTTAAGAAACAAGTCTTGTGCTGAATGCTTAAATTAACACTTTAATGAAAGTTTATTCCAATAAAAAAAATGGTATTCTTATCATTCATTAGCTATTGATATACATATATATATATATCAAATTTATAAAAGTAAACCTTTAAAATTTCATTTAGTTAGCACTCACATCCAAATCAAACCAAACATATTTTTTAAAACTTCCATTCAATCAGCATTAAGCATTCAAATTTCAGCACTCAGTTTTTAGCAATCATCAGAGGTTAAAAAACCAAACGAACCCTTAAATTCTTACCATAAACCCAACTCCAATATAATTAGTTTGGTGTAAAACAAAACCTTAACCGATGTTTTAAAATACGAGAGGCATATTCGAGGTGTTTTGCTCGAATGAGGCGAGCCGTACACCGCGAGGCAGAACAAGCTGTAAGCCTCAGTTTTTTTTAAAAAAATATATAAAATAATTATAAAATAATAAACCAAGAGAAAGTTCAACAATAATAACTAATAACACTAAAAGTTCAACAAAAACTAAAATAAAAACATCAAAATCATCCCATGGTTCATCATCAAACAACACAAAACAAATGTCTTCAAACAAAAAGTTACAACAAGTACAAAATAAGCAGCACAATCAAGTTCCCCTAATCAGATTTAAATATTGAATCATTCGTGTCCAATGGTTTGAAATACTAATAATATTAAATATAAGTTATGTAAGTTATGTAAGTTATATAACAATATTATTTGTCTTACTAGTTTAAAAATTAAATAAAATAAATAAGAATAACAAATCCACAAGTATGTAACATATGCTATACACAACTACAATATTATTTGTCTTATAATTTAAAAATTATTTGTATTACTGATAATATGTATATACACAACTATAAACCCACGATAAATCATCAATCACATAGAAGGGTAGAGGGAAGCTTGGAATCAAGTTCAAAAAATTACTTAACTACAAAAAAAATTACTAGAGGGAAGCTCGAAATTTTTAGAAGATCGGACTATTGGAGGGATGGAGGGAATCTCAGAATTTCTGGAGGGATGGAGGGATAGGGCATAGATAGGTGATAGGCGGAAAGAAACAGGCAGCGTAGAGAGAGATGGTGTTCGTTGTATAGAGAGATGGAGGAAGTTATGTTCGTTTAAGGCTTGCTAAAAGCCTACAAATAATAATATAAAGTAAAAAAAATAGAGAAGTTAAAAAGGGTAAAAACACACAATATTTGACTCGTCCGCCTCTCACGAGACAACTCAAAACCGAGTTGACTGGTCGCCTCGCCCATTTGACTCATAAGTCTCAAAAATATCACTTGACTCGTAAGCCTCGAGGCATGATTCACCCGCCTCTCCTCGACTAGTGAGTCAAGCATTTTTTAAAACATTGCTTATTACTGTTTAGCCAACAAAATTTAGCGAGATTAAGTGGTTGATTGGTGTGGGTGCCCAAGTGGCGTGCCAAGCATGCACAAAATGGGTTTTCTTCATAACTAAGAGCTTATTTTTATTATTATATCACTATTGTTGGTGTGAAAAACTAGAGAAGGCTAGTTTCGATCACACAGTCAAACAATTGGTTCAAATGACTGGAACAACAAATAAATTAGCAAAGGAAGACAAATATATAAATATGAGGTTCACCTCATATGAAGATATGGGTTAGTCCTCCTCTTGATGAATGGAGATAGGAGCTCGGGTTGCTTTGTATTATAATGACTGAATTGATATTACAAGCTTACAAAATCTCTTCTAGCTATTTTATTTTCACGAGGTTATTACAGGAGTATTATTAAGCCAATTGAGTTCTAGACTTTCAAAGCTAGGAGCTCTGCTATGGGCTTTTTAGCTCTACCTCTCCATCTCTCTTATGACGGAGGATTGGTGGCTCAATTCTCTCTTAGTCGCTCATTGTTTGTTGCTTGATTACTAAATTAATTGATTGTTCTTCCTCTTTTGAGGGAAGTAAATGCCTCTCATATATATATGACAGAGAGGAAACGTGTGAAAGGAGCTATGTGGAGCTGATCGACCAATTGGGCGATCCGAATTGTGGTTTGAACTTGGCTTTCCACTAAAATCTAGCCTTTAAGTTTCCCTACTATCAAACTCTATCATTAACTATAGCGTATGATAGTCCACAACTAGTGAAAATATCTGATGGTAAGATTTTCGACTTTTAAAAGGTTAATTTAGACCTAGTATTGCTAAAGCATGACAAAAACAAACCAAGTTTTAAGAATTTTAGTAAAAATAAATAGCCTAAAAAACTCTTAAGTTTTGAATAGGTCTGAACGTGATTCAAAGCAAATCCAACTTAGAATGAGTGTCGAAAGCCAAAACCAATACTTTTTTGATACTTGAGATTTTTTGTACGAAAATAACACCTAATTGAACCAATTCATTTTAATATCAAACCAAACTAATTATAAAGTATAGATTGGTATCGAATTAGCCTAGCTATAGTTTTAGTGCAAAATTCCAAGAATTTGTGTTTTTTGATTCTTAATCGAATGAGATTTGGGTAAACTTATAAAAATATCTTGGAAGCATATAAAAGTAAGAGAAACACCCTAAATTAGTAAATGGTCTCTAACTAATGGGAAAACAAATCAATCTTGCATTCGAATTGTATTCATAACCTATTTTCACATTTCTTTAACTACAAACCTCTAACTACAAATTTATGCAGACATGGACGAATTAATCATGCTTGACATATTAGAAAACATGGAAAACAGTGGGTACTTGCTAAATATCATTAACTAATCAAATACTAAGAGCTATGTAAATGAATCAATTGATTTTTCTAAACTTATCTGACCTAAAAATTATTTTACTTAGTATTGTATACTTTTTAACAAGACCCTAAGTCGTGGGTCAAGTTGTAGCTTTGTGTTTTAGGTCTAACTAGAACCGAATTAAAGTTTTGGGCTAAAATAGGCCTGAGATCAATCCGTAGGCCATTTTTCAGCTACCATTGCTTTTTGCTGCATTTTTCCACTTTTCGATGCTTTAATGAATCTTTTAAGGTACTTTGAAATCTTATAAACCTCTAGGACTTTGCTTCACACTTCCTACTCATAGCTCAGGGTTGGTTTATGGATATTCTACTTCTCTTTCTTCTCGAATTTTGCGGTGAATTTTCTTTCAAAAACTATTTTCATGCTCATCTTCTCTTAGATTTCATTATATTATCAACTCTCAACTGCTTAGTCTCTTTTGGCTAGCAAATAGTTTAGTACTACATAGATACCATGTAAATCCATAATTCCATACTTAAATTGAATTAGTATGCAATTGTGAATTTTAAGAAATAAATTAATACACAATGAGCCTTCAAAACACTGTTTAGAATGCAAATTCTAAGTGTTGACCTAAAAAGATATTAATCTTGTTTTGATAATAACAATATGTTAATCATATGTAATTTAACATGTGTGTTGAATCAATTATAGCCACACTTCAATATTTATCATATGTGGAGCGAAACCGACAAAACCAAACCGAGATCAATCTTCTATAAGTATTCATATCACAATGGCATGCCTATCTCAACATCTTTGATCAAAGAAAGCATTGACATTCAATTCATAAAGATCAAAGATCAAAGAAATAGATGAAAAGCTTCAAGGCAAATGATGCAAGTGAAGATCAAATTGAAGAAACAAATCAAGGCACTCGGAGACTCGTTAATTTGAGAATTGAATAAGTGCTTAGGATTTATGTAAAAAAATTTTGATTGATCATTATATAGCTCAAACATGTTCTTGCATCATTTATAGATTGATTCAAACAAGCTTGTAGTTGAATTCTTTTGAAAACATCATCTTACAAAAATCGATTTTCAAACAAATTCATATTAATTTTAAATGATCATATTTTGAGCTCTCTTAAAAATAGGTGTCTTAGGAACATGTTTTTGAAGTTCCCAAAGCATTAGGATTAATTTTGGAGCAAAATTGCAAAAATCCAAATTTTAGGATTTTGGTCTAATGGACAAAGCTACTCAGTTGACTGGTGAGCCTTGGCTTAGTCGACTGATGCCCCAGAATATAGCATTTGGACTTCTGATTTTTTACCATTTTTGGTACCAAACTCGTATCAAACCTCTCAAACGGCTATATCATCTTTGGGACTATATATTGACATCTAAGACACATTTTGACAAGTTTGAATACATTTTATAAAGCTTGAATCATTATTGTTGACCTAAAGGTCTTAATCTTATTTTGATAATAACAATAAATCAATCATTTGTAATTTAACATGTTTTTTATTTAAGATTATAGCTTTCTTATTTGAAAAATCAAATATAACATGATTGCTCAAAGGAAGTTTAACAATGATCATTCAATCAACATCCGATCAAGTCAACAAAGCAATGGACTAGCAAGAGATCATTCTTATCACACATGCTAGAAATGCATTTCATGCAGCACAAAATATCAAGGATCATATGCCAAAGCTTCAAGGGAAAAGCTTCAAGTGAAAAATCAATTTGAAGAAACAAATCGAAGCATTCAAAGACATACCTATTCGGTAATTGAATGTTTGCTTAGGATTAATGTAAAGTTTCTTAATTGATTGATTATATAGCTCAAACATGAACATGCATCATTCTTAGATTGATCAAAACCAAGTTTGAATCAAAATCATTTCAAAACATCATTCTTATAAAAATCGGTTTTGAAATAAATTCTTAATAAATTCATATGAATGAATTTTGATACAAAAACAAATTTAGGAGATTTAGAAACTTATTTGGAACACTCCCCAAGCATTAGAATCAATTTTGGAGTCAAATTGCATAAAGTGAATTTTTGCAAAAACCTCTCCCTGCCAGAGCAATGTAGTCGACTATGAAATTGCTGGGAGTCGACTACACTTGAGAAATATCACCGTTGGAGATTTCTTGCAAGCCTAGTTTTGGCCTCTAACCACCCCTAACTACCCCAAATGGTCATATTACTTCTTGAACTATTTATATGACTTTTAAGACTCATTTTGCACACATTGAATCATTTATATACTCTATTCTTCATCTATCTTCATCATTCAAAGATTCAAGAATTATTTTGATCAATCATTAATCATTTGAGTTATATCATCTTGATCAAATAGGATAACTCTAGTGTGAGCTTCAAATTGTATTCTTTACACACTTGAGAGAGTTATTGTAAATTAGTGTGAATCACCAAACAATTAGAATTCATTGTGAGATGTAAATCTCATAGGAAAAACAAGAAGGTAAATTATTGTTTAGTTTTTGTGAGAGGTAAATTTCACAAGTTTAGCAAGAGAGAGATTCTTGTGTGAATGTTGTGGTCAATCAATATTTGTAAAGAGTGTATGAGAGGATACACTTGTAGTGGTTTGATCTTCACCCGGAAGAAGATTGATTTTAGTGAAAATTCTCGGGGAACTAACCGAGCGCGGACTATGGTTTGATAAACCAAAACCGTGTGAAAAAAAAAGTCTTGAGCTTCAAATCGGTTCAATTTTTCTAACTCAATCTCTTTATTTACTTGCTATATTTATTGATTGAAGTTGCATTATATTGTTGCTTGTTCTTGAGATTGATTGTTTGATTGATTATTTTCCTTGATAAACTTGTTTAGTTAAATTGTTTTACTTAAACATTTTGAAAAAAAATTTAATTCCGCATTAAAGTTTTTAAACCCTATTCACCCCCTCTAAGGTTGAAATCCGACCAACAATTGGTATCAGATGGTGTACTCTTGTTTTTGATTTTACAATCTAAGAGTCCTCGATCATGTCCTATTATCAAGGAACTGGCCTTTCCGAATGTGCTTTTATTTATAGGCTACCATTGTTTGATGGCAAAAACTATAGCTATTGAAAAAATCTCATGTGTACATTTTTGCAAGTAAATGATTTTGAACAATGGAAAATGACACTTATTGGACCTTATGAGATTACAAAAACCGATGAAAGGGGAAATGTTATTCCCAATCATATATCCGAATACAATGAGCATAATATTAGGAAAGTTCAATTCAATGCTAAAGCTTTAAATTCATTACATTATGCATTGTCTATGGATGAATACAATAAAATCTCAGTTGCAAAACCGCAAAAGAGATTTGGGACAAACTTGAGGCTGCCCATGAGGGAACTTCTCAAGTAAAGGAGGACAATATAAATATACTCGTCCATGATTATGAGTTGTTTAAAATGGAGCCTAACGAATCACTTACTTCCATGTATAGTTGGTTTTCTATTCTCACCAATGCTTTGGACCTTCTTGGCAAGATTTATTCAAATAAGGAGAAGATTAAAAAAGTGCTTAAGATTCTTCCAAAGATGTGAAGGCCTAAGGTGACGGTGATTCAAAAAGCCAGGAATCTCAAAACCTTGAGCATGGATGAGCTCTTGGGTTCTCTCAAAACCCATAAAAATGAGTTGGCAAGACAAGAAGGAAAAGAGAGAGCAAATCTAATGACAATTTTTGCCTTAAAGCCAAACGAAGGAAAAGATGGAAAAGGCTCAACAAAAGGAAATGGAGACATGGCACTTCTCTCTAGGAAATTTGAGAAATTCCTAGTTAAGAAGAAGTACTTTCAATGGAAAAACAACCACAATCTCTCATCCTCAAAGAACTTTAATGATAGATTAACCCATCCTAAAGTTGACAATGAGGAAAGGAAATGCTTCCATTATTAAAAACCGAGACATTACAAGTCAAATTGTCCGGTTAGAAAAGAGGAGAAAAGAGCGAAGAAAGCAAAGAGGGAAAAGCTATACAAAAGATTAAAGCATGCTCTCAAAGAAATTTCAAGTGAATCGGAAGAAGACGAATCCGATACCGATTCAAGTGATGGGGAAACGGCATACCTTTGCCTTATGGCAAAAGATGAGGAGGCATACAAATCATTGCCTCATCGATGAAGCACTCTTGGAGCTACCATTTTCTCTCCGTGGCCTTGATCCATTTTTGATGTTGCCATAGGGGGAGAAAATGTGTGTTGGTAGCAATCAATGTTAGTAAGGCTTTAAATGCTTTATGTCTTCAACATTAATACTTGTTTTCTTTTGAAAACTTTATTTGAGATCAAAAATATTTTATTGGTTTTAAAACTATCTCAAATATTTGCAATGCTTTTTACAAATCATTTATTTTATCTATGCATAAATGGAGAGGGAGCATATATCATTTATTCATATGCTATTTATGCTTGTTATTGAAAACACACATTAATTTATTGTCAACATCAAAAAGGGGGAGATTGTTGACCTAAAGGTCTTAATCTTATTTTGATAATAATAATAAATCAATCATGTGTAATTTAACATATTTTTAATTTAAGATTATAGCTTTCTTATTTGAAAAATCAAGAATAACATGATTGGCTCAAAGGAAGTTTGACAATGATTATTCAATCAATATCTGATCAAGTCAACAAAGCAATGGACTAGCAAGAGATCATTCTTATCACACATGCTAGAAATGCATTTCATGCAGCACAAAAGATCAATGATCATATGCCAAAGCTTCAAGGGAAAATCTTCAAGTGAAGAATCAATTTAAAGAAACAAATCGAAGTATTCGAAGACTCACCTATTCAGTAATTGAGTGTTTTCTTAGGATTAATGTAAAGTTTCTTAATTAATTGATTATATAGCTCAAACATGAACATGCATCATTCTTAGATTGATCAAAACCAAGTTTGAATCAAAATCATTTCAAAACATCATTCTTATAAAAACCTGGTTTTGAAATAAATTCTTAATAAATTCATATGAATGAATTTTGATACAAAAACAAATTTGGGAGTCTTAGAAACTTATTTGGAACACTCCCCAAGCATTAGAATTAATTTTGGAGTTAAATTGCATAAAGTGAATTTTTGCAAAAACCTCTCTCTGTCAGAGCAATGTAGTCGACTACATGAAATTGCTAGGAGTCGACTACTTCATGTAGTCGACTACATGGATACTAGGGGAGTTGACTACACTTGAGAAATATAGCCGTTGGCGATTTCTTGCAAGCCTAGTTTTGGCCTCTAACCACCCCTAACTACCCCAAACGGCCATATTGCTTCTTGGACTATTTATATGACTTCTAAGACTCATTTTGCACACATTGAATCATTCATATACTCTATTCTTCATCTATCTTCATCATTCAAAGATTCAAGAATTATTTTGATCAATCATTAATCATTTGAGCTATATCAACTTGATCAAATAGGATAACTCTAATGTGAGCTTCAAATTGTATTCTTTACACACTTAAGAGAGTTATTGTAAATTGGTGTGAATCACCAAATAATTAGAATTTATTGTGAGAGGTAAATCTCATAGGAAAAACAAGAAGGTAAATTCTTGTTTAGTTTTTGTGAGAGGTAAATTTCACAAGGTTAGCAAGAGAGAGATTCTTGTGTGAATATTGTGGTCAAGTAATCTTTGTAAAGAGTTTTTGAGAGGATACACTTGTAGTGGTTTGATCTTCACCTGAAAGGAGATTGATTTTAGTGGAAATTCTCGGGGAACTAACCGAGCGCGGACTATGGTTTGATAAACCAAAACCGTGAGGACAAAAAGTCTTGAGCTTCAAATTGGTTCAATCTTTTTAACTCAATCTCTTTATTTACTTACTATATTTATTGATTGAAGTTGTATTATATTGTTGCTTGTTCTTGGGATTGATTATTTGATTGATTGTTTTCCTTGATAAACTTGTTTAGTTAAATTGTTTTACTTAAACATTTTGAAAAAGTTTTTAATTCCGCATTAAAGTTTTTAAACCCAATTCACCCCCCTCTAAGGGTTGAAATCCGACCAACAATTATACAAACTCATCTTTCATCTATTCACAATATTCAAGAATTCAAACCTTTGTTATTGATCATATCATTCATCTTTGAAGTAAATCTATTGATCAATCTTGATAACTCTAGTATTAGCTTCAATTGTATCTTGTAAAGACTTGAGAGTTATTGTTTCATTGGTGTGAATCACCAAACAATCCTTTATTCATCAATTGTGAGAGATTTATCTCATAGGATATTAAGAAGGTTAATTCTTGTGCTTAGTGTGGTAAGTAGAATCACACTTGTAGAGTATTATGAGAAGAATAACACTTGTAGAGTGTAGTGAGACAATTATACTTGTAGATGTTTAATTTTCACCCGGAAAGAAAATCGGTATTAGTGGAATTTCTCGGAAGCACTACTCGGGTGCGGACTTATAGTCTAAACAACCGAACCGCATGAATAAAACATCGTTGGATTATTTGGTTTAATCTTTTTAACTCAAGCTCTCTATTTTATTGCTATATTATTGCTTGTGTTTTGAGAATGCATGATTGAATTGCTTGTTTCTTGATAAAGACTTGGAATTTATTTGAAATTTTTTTAATTCCGCATTTAGTTTCATAAACCCTATTCACCCCCCTCTACAGTTGTTTTTCGACCTACACTAAGCTTAATGACTATGGGATGCTAGTACTTTTTTGGAGTAGCCAGCCGATATTGTAATGTTACTAGAGCTGTCCTTCTACGAGTGTTCGCTAGACGTTCCCCTGAGTTTCGATTGAAGAGGATTCGAATATTCGAGGAAAGAGAGAGTTATTTCTCACACTCTCCTGCAATATAGTATTGGCTTCTTTTAGAAAAATGTATATATATATATATATCTTTCTCGTCCATAAATCTTATGTGTGGATGTGTTGTCCTTTTATATATTAGTTCATCTCTCTTTATTAGTTAATTCCTTTTATTATATGGTTTATATTGAAAGTATAAAATAACTTGTAAATATCTAAACTATGAAGACTGGTTAACGAGGTGGGAGCATAGTGCAGCTCTTCTAACTCATTTCTTAACTTATGATGTTGAAGGCGAGTCAAATGAGCAAGATGTTATTTTGCTTGCTCCTTTTGTGGGAGTGGGTTATTTTAAGTATAGTAGTTTTATATATACATACTCCTATAATAGCTATATAGTATTGTAAGAACCGATACCCGTACCTTGTCGGATCTAGACTTACTACTTGCTTGTCTTTGAGTTTTCATTTTAGTTGGTTTTACATGCCAACATTTACTAAATTGCGCTAGTCTATTTTAACTAAAAAATATGAAAAACAATTAGGCTCTTAACCGATGAGAAACTTGTAAGCTGTCTACGAAATCATTATCTGAGTCCAAGGACTATATAATAGAGAGGGAAGATGTTAGGCACCCACTTCGCCCTTTCGGTCTCTTAATATATTTTTGTGTGTTATAATGGTAATACGTTTCTTTAACGTCCAGATCTTATTGTTAGAGTGATATACTAAAAGTTCATAATTTTCTTGTTGGTTTGGATATGTTATAAACTCGATTTCGTTATTTTAATAAGAATCTTTATGGGTAATGGTTGCATTATATTATTTATTTAAATATTATGCATGTGTGTCTTTTATTCCATATAATAGCTGATTTGGCGTGTAGAGTTTAGCTTACACACAGATGATCATATCATCGGTTCTTATAAAATAAAAGTTTATTGATTCACAGTCTTCAATAAAATTAGACACCTCATCGATAAGATTGGAGTATAAATTTTAGTAGTTTATTATGACTATAGGAAACGGTATATATAGTTTTAACTCGTTGTGCTAGTACACTTTGTGTGCATTAAACATGATTAATTTGGGTCAATCTTTTTTATACTGACTACATAAAACAATTTAAAATTTCATGGTTATTATGATTATTTATACTCTTAATCTTGAAATAATTAATAGACATATATATATATATATATATATATATAATGTTTGTTGTTTATACTCATTTAGAGTGACATTCATTTAAGCTCCTGAATTGGATAACGACACTATATGTATGATTAATATTAATTATTGTAGAATCATCGCCCCGATTATAGGAATTGATGACAACCCCTTGAGAAGTTTATAAGATTTGATTATGTCAAACCATGCAAGTGGATAATGTTAATCCAACATGTCAAATAAGTTAAGTGATAGCCTCAAGGATCAAAGAAGTCATTTAAATATAATTGTCAGTAATTTAATTTAAATGAAAATTATTTATAATCTTAACGTGGGGAGCAAAATAAGCATTTAATAACAAGAATCTCGAAATATAATTTTGAGATAAGGACCGGAGTGCAATTATAATTCTTTAGTGGTACGAATTATAATTTATAAAAGGAATTAATTTATAATGGAATTATGATTCTAGCTTTCCATAGGAAGCACAAACATTTATTTATCCTTAGGATCCTTATCATAGCCTTATATATACGCCGGCTTTGGCTCTTCTTATGGTGATTAGAGTTTATGCTATTGAGATAAGAAGTTGAAATATTGGTGATACCATAGCCCACACACAGTGTAAAATTTGATGGGGGAAGGAATACAATAGAAAATCTTGAGGTTTTCGGTACTCCAATTGTAAATCAATTGTAACTTTTGATCGTACTGTTGGATCGGGTAGATTTTTGGATATGTTGTTTGGAACGCAAAGTTATTGTTATTTCGCGAAAAATCAAGATAATCAGAAATAGTTTCGGTGGTGAAAATGATCAATTTCCACAGGACAGCGGGAAATCCCTTTCTTTAAATGTTGTTGGTGTGAAAAACTAGAGAAGGCTAGTTTCGATCACATAGTCAAACAATTTGATACTATCAAGCCCTAGTCTCCTCATATGAATCCTCTACACGATCCACAAAGGTGAAATCCATTTCTTTTTATAGGGTTTTTTAAAAGTATTTTGTTTGGTCTATACGTAATATCAAACGATCCTTGAATTAAGTTTCCATCAATTATGCTCATTAAAACACTCATCAAGCTTAACAGAGAAGGAGTTTTACTGAGTCGCGCTTGGATCAGCTTTTGGCCTGGATAGGCTCTAGAGAGTAGAGCCGGCCCTAGGCCCCATAACTGACCAAGCCTTTTGTATATATGTTGCCTGTTGTTTTCAATTTATCTTCATACATATAATCAACCATTTAAATTAGTTTATTACTTTATTGCATTTACATATACGCTACGTTCTTTATTTATTAACGTATCCTCCTTCTTGTCGAAGCATCATTAATTTCTTTATCGTAGAAGAATTCAACAAATAAAGGTTTTGTGCATGATTCTTTTTATAAAAAATTCTGCAGCGTAACAATGGCTTTTCATGTTCTGTAATCCTTGTTCAAATGATTCCTCCTCTTTGATGATTATGAAACCAACAACCAGGCAGTTGGAAGATCTTGTCCATAACCTTTTTACTTGAAATCATCCAGTGGTGTTTAGTATGTGTCTAGATCATAGATTATATACGATGGGTGCTTAACGTCACCTTTATACTTACAGATCTACATTTTACTATCATTAATATGCCATTAATGATAATACAAGAGAGAGGAGGAGGTTACCTTGTGCGGTGCACTCATATCTGGTCTCCTTCCTTGAGGCTTAGAGATCCTAGTCCTTTTTTGTTACTTCTACTTTAATTAACACATTTAATTCCTTACTTCACTCAATTTGTCAAATGAGCAATATCTCTACATGATTATTTTCTTAGTGCTTAGGCTTGATTTTCGAATCCCCTCCCAATTATACTAGTTAGGGTGTATTTATAGCACCATAAAGTGCAAGAGCGGCTAGTTCATGTCAAAGGAAGCCGACCAGCTGTCAAGCCACCAACCAATCATGTTGTTTGGAAATTCTCCTCGAGTCTCGCCCTGTCAAGGGTTTACCTACTGGAACTCTTATTTTTTTTTTAGCAAAATGCTTTTACTATCATTTTCTAACTTAATACCAAACAAAACCTAAAAGAACAAACAAATAATTAGCTAATTTAGGACCAATGAAATATAATTTATCCTCAAACTTTTGTTTATTCATTTAATTTTACCATACAACTTTTGCTTAGCTTTTCTAAGATGAAAATTTATAAATATGTATTATTTTACATATCTATATTATATATTAAATGTTAATGTGCTAGTTTTGATATACTTATTTATTCAAGTGTTAATAAACCAATGTTTTTTATGCAAAAAAATAACACGTACATTTGTTCGAATTAACCAAACACCATCATATACTTTTAGTGGTCGTTTTTCAATTTTTGTTCCCCTACTTAGAATCTGAAATAATAATTTGAACTTATAATTTAATCTCTTGGTATAAATTATTGTAACTTTTACTATAAATTTATCAATTTAAAATTTCAAAAACAATTTAAATCTCAAACCAAATAATCATGTAATTTTTATTTCATATTTTTTGAATCGGAATCATGAATTCAAGTCAAAAAGTTAAAATAAAGTCTTTAAAACTTTATCTCGAAATTGGATTGTTTTATGTTTGATGTCACATCTAAACCAACAAACTACGCAAATTTCAAATTCAGGAAAATGAAAATAGGAAGATTATGTTACACAACAAATATTTTATAACACTCTGGAATTTTCATGATTATCCCAATCAAATTTTAAATGTCATTTTTGTAGGGGTGTTGTGACCAATTAACCCAAAAATCAAATGCCTGTAAAAAGTTAATTGAATAGAAAAAAATCGAAACTGAATAGGTTCAGTTCGGTTTGGGTCTAACCAAAAATAACCACTAAACACAAGACGATGTTGTTTTGTTTTTTTTATTAATTTTCCCAAACCCTAAATTGCTAAAGGCCTAAATTGCTTGTATGTGTTATGAATACTGCTTTTTAAACTCTTTTTTTTTTTTAAAAAAGTTGTTTTTATTAAACTGCTTTTAAAAACTGATTTTTTAAAAAATTGTTTTTTAAAATTAATTTTATTTTAAACTGGCTTTTAGTTGTAAAATGCTTATGAATATTTCATTTAATTTTTTGAAAAAAATGAACATCAAAACTGAATAAAATTGAACTGAAACCGAATCAAAAAGTTTGGTTCGGGTTTGAGTTTCAAAGATTTTTAAATTGAAACCAAACCAACCGAAACTGAATTTTCATATTTGGTTTGGGTCTGCCTAATTCTTACCCTTAAATCAAACCAAAAACACCACTAGTTTCTTGAAATGTTTAATGCAATACTAAATACACACTTTTTTATTTAACTTTACCTTTTCATTGCGTACTCGTTGTGTATGTACAGTAAAAAAGTGTATTTAACAACGGCTATGTTTTATCAAATATAATATTATATATGTGGGCCATTGATACAAACCACTTTATTTGGTAACACTTTATCCTATTTACTCGGTGTACATGAACTGAATAAATGAATACATTCTCGCTGTATGTGCGTTGAGTCAATGTTGGATGGAGAAAAAAAATATATTAGATCGACAAATGCACTAAGTAAGTGCTCATTTACTTAGTATAGTATACACAAACTCAATAAATATACATCGAATGTGAAATCTTAAAGTAAAGCGAGATTTATAAATAGTGCGGTATGTATAACTAGGGGTGTGCAGAAAACCAAAAAATTGAAAAACCGAACCAAACTGGTTTGAACCGAGCGATTTTTCAAGTTTTGCAGTTTGATTCGGTTAAGAAATCGGACAAACGAAGTATGTCGGTTCGGATTATCGATTTTTTAGTGTATAAAACCGATAAAAACCGAACCGAACCGACTAATACATTAATTACATTTCTATTGGTTTGATATATTTAACTAATGAGCTATTTTCTTTAAAATAATATAAATTAAATAATTACAAAAAAATTCCAGCTATAATAAATATTAAAAAAAAAACCCAAATAATCAACAAAAAAAGAAAGTCCAAAAAATCGAAAAACATATAAATTTTTGGGGCAATTAAAAAAAAGGGCTTATTAGAGAAAGATTTTCACACTAAGGCCAAGGAATAATTTTTTTTTAAATAAAGGGCCTATTTTTTATTTTATTGATAATATGACATGTGTCTTTTTTTTTCATTATAAAATGACATCCCAACCCTTAAAATAAACTAAAAAAATATCAATATGCATTAAAATATGGACTGCAATATGAACTTTGCAGTCTATATTTCACTGCAATATGAACTTTGCAGTCCATATTTCACTGCAATGTGAACTTTGCAGTCGATATTTTTAGTGCAAAGTTCATATTGCAGTCCATATTTTACTGCAATGTGAACTTTGCAGTCCATATTTTTAGTGCAAAGTTCATATTGCAGTACATATTTCACTGCAATATGAACTTTGCAGTTCATATTTTATTGCAATATGAACTTTGCAGTCCATATTTTTTGTGAAAATTTCATTAAAAGGGGTAATTTAGGTAATACATAACATGTTTTTATTAATTAAATGATATTTAAATTTATTCAAATACATTCATTTAAAATATAAAACAAAATAGGCATCTTACACTAATTACCAATTAAAAATAGGCCCTTCATTCAAATTACCAATTAAAAATAGGCCCTTCATTCAAAAAAATATTATTCATTGGATTTTTGGTAAAAATCAATGTATAATAAGCCCTTCTACCTAATTTCTAGTAAATTTTTTTAAATAATATAAATCCATGGCCTAAAATAATAATTTAGACTCAAGATACAAACCAACAAAAATTAACCGTTTGAACCTAATGAAACCGAACTAAATCTAGGCAGTTGTAATCGCTTTGACGGTTCAATTGAATTTAAGTGTAAAATCAAAAAATGAGTTCCATCAACAATTTAACCGTTCGGTTTAGTTAATCGAACCAACCACACCTCACTGTATAACCTTTATTAACCTGGTTCATGCCTCTACCCAAGTCACCCGTTTCGTCTTTATCTCTTTTGTTGTTCCTTACCCGTTCCTCTTGCTCTCTCTCTTCTTCTTCACTTGGAGTTGACGATGGTGGTGCTCTCTCTCTGCGCTCCATTCTCCATCAAACTCAGCACTAATTCTTCTCTCTTTTCGCCCTCAAATCTCACCCTCTTTTTCTTCTTCCATCATTAAATGCTCTTCTTCACTCAATCATTTCCCCCAAATAACTAGTTCCACTAAAACCCTAGGTAATGGTGGATTAGGGTTCAACTTTGTACCACCACCAAGTGCTTTTATTTCGGCCACTACGGGGCCTAGGGGCACCCTCGAAACCGGAGACCCCATGGGGCTGTTGCTGAGGGAGAGAATGGTATTCGTACCGAGCGATATCGACGATTTCGGTGCTGATTGTCTTATCAGTCAGTTGCTGTTGTTGGATGCCCGGGATCCTGAAAAGGATATCAGAGTTTTTGTTAATTCTCGTGGTGGTTCAATGAGGTACATTACATTTACAATTACATGTATTGTGGGTTTCAATTTGTTATGTTTGTTTCTGGTCTTGTTTTTCGCGTTCGTAATGATGATTGGATTAATTAGGGCTAGCAATTTGGGTTCTTGGGTTGGGTTCGGGTCATGTCAACACGCACACAACCCATTTAATTAATCGTGTCATTTGTAATAACTCGAACACAAACTGTTTGATGTACAGGCAATTAACCCATTCAATAAGCAGTTAAATAGGTAATCTGAACTAATTAACTTGCATACTGCATTTGGGTTATGCATAATCTACGTGACTTTTAAGTAACCGTAAGTCTAAATGTGTCGATTGCGGGTTAATTTCGAATCAGATTTACTGACTTGGATATGACCTTTTTATTAAACGGGTTAGTTATGTCTGCCTCGAATTTGATGCGAACCCGCTAACTTGATGTCGAGTTTGTGTCGGGTTTGCAGATGGTGTGAAATGTTGGCAGCCATATGATGGAGGGAGAGTGTTTGGTTATTTTATTTGTATAGTGCTTGTTCTTTACATTGCTTGTTCAGCCCTACTTCTCACTTGTAAAATTTGCTACCAAAAAGGATAAATAAATACTTGAATTGAAATCTCTTAAGTATTCTAAGAAGCGGTAAGTGGGGGGAATTTTAGTATACTGAAATTGTTGGGGGATTTATTTATAAACAAACCAATATTTAGAGGAATTAAACTAGGTGTTTGTTTTTTTTTTTTGGGGGGGGGGGGGGGGGGGGGGGGGGAGGGGCTGCCACCAAGCTCTTAGGCAGATATTCAGGAAGACACAGAAATTTCAAAAGCATTGGTCAAATATTGATTTCACTATGATTGGACCTTGTTGCTTAATGTCCTGGAAAACGCTATCAATCCATATATATATATATAACATACTTAAAGGGTAGGAACTTTCCAAGAGGTAGTGCTGGTGTGAGAATGGCAAGATTCGTGGCTCTGTGTATTTAGATAGAAGATTACATAAAATTAACTATTGTTTTTATGGGGATAGGAATTAAGTATTAATGCGTACATGTTATAGTCTTATTTCTCTGATCCTTATGTATAGTCACATACCCGCATCACACTTGCATCAGTACTCGCACTTGCACTGCTTGCGATGTCACTCCCTGGACTAATTGGTCATGTAGCACATAATAAACTATTAAATACTATAGGTTTGTTAATTATATTAAATTTATTATTGGCTTGCTAAATAAATTACTACTCCTCTGTCTCAATAAAGATAGTCCAACTTTCCTTTTTTTAGATGTCTCACATTGATAGTTCCGCTTCCTTTCAGGACAATCAATGTCCCATATATTCACAATAGAAAATGAGTTGTGGTCTTCACCATTGATTAGGTTGAAATAGTTGTTTCCGTTAAAAAGGACCAAAATCAAAGTGAGACTATTGTTTTGAGAGGAGGGAGTATATAATTTAGCCCTTGATAGTATGTTATATTAATACTTGTTAATGGTATTGTTAAACTTCATACTACAATACTACCGAGAAGTCTTCAACTGAAACATTTGGAATAGCTTTTTTTGTGGTTCCATTAAACTTTCTTGGACCTCTCGTGGCCCGTCTTGCTGTTTTTCCGCTTCATTGATCTAGAAATTGGTGGTTGTCTCCCCATAGACCTCTCCTCATCTATCCTTATTTGACCTCGTTGCATCTCTCCCTATTCAATTCCTTAAAAACTGAGTCATCAAATCATTTCTCAGATAATGGAAGACCCATGAATCAACTAAGATAGTTGAATTCACAAACACCTCCAACTAATCTGTATATCTATATTTCAGTCCGTGTATGAACCGGTCAGTAAATGGACCAGCCTTAAGCGACCAAAACATTGGGAGATGTTTCCAGCAATGAAAAAAGGCCGTCTGCATCAGAACATATATATATATAGAGAGAGAGAGAGGGAGAAAGTTGATTTGATTGCACAAAAGCAAATAGGAGGTATAAGTTGTTTCGATTCACAATCAGTTGTACCTGTAGACAAATAGAGAAGGTTGAACATGATAGTATGATACTCCCTCTGTCTCAAATTAACAGTCCCACTTTGACTTTAGTACTTTTTAGTTTTTAATAGCACACTAATTTCAACAAAGATTTAGTACGTTGATTATGTCCCCAAAAGGAAGCGGGAAAATTAATTTGAGACAACCGAAAAAGGGGAATAAGACTTAGTTTGAGACGGAGGCAGTATATACATAGCACATTCTACATGGGCTAGAGTAAAAAATGCTTCATCTCTTTCTATATGAATGAGTTGTAGCTCACATGGTATCATTACCCACCTTTCAAAAGTGGGGGCACGGTTCAAACCATCCAAGTGGCAGCTTCCAATCCCTTTCGGAGACAGTTGATGGTTACCCCAATTGGGTAGCTCAAAAAAAAATTTTTTTTTTCAAATTCCACTCTGGTCCTTGACTAGAGTTTTGAGAAAAAGGAAAAGAAAGAAGGTATGTTGTCACGCCATATGTAGAATCTACCGAATCCTTGCAGTTGTGATCCCAAATCTTGGAACTTGTTCTGAAGTTCTTCTATCCCTAGTAGTTATAGTAATCCATTGTTGGTTGATTTGGCGACTCAAGATCTTGAAGCATATGTGAGAAACTGAGAACTGACCATGCCGAAAGGCACGTGTAATCCCCTTGTTTAATTAAGATATTGTAGGATTATAATTTGCAAATTGTAGTGATTTTGTACTGAGAACATTATTTGGTATTTCCATATCACATCAGCCCCTCATGTTGGTGGATTAACACTAGAGGATAGAGGGGAAAATTGGCAAAACTGGGAAAATAGACTGTTCTTAAGTAACGCAAACCATTTTCAATTCCCAAGCAACTTAAATTATTACTACAAATTATACAGTAAAAAGAAGCAATTGTTAGTATAAATAATGTCAAATGGGTTATCCATCTTAAGCTTGAGTGGTAGTGGTAGAAGATGCGAGTGTTCAAACAAAGCGCCCAAAGTTCAAGTCCCGTCCCTGCCCCCTCCCCCTTTGAACCACCAGGATATATCCTGCGCGTGTATCAAAAATTAATGTCAAATGGATTTGTGAAAAAAGGCTAGAAAATAGGCAATGGTATAACCTTCATTGAACCCCAATTCTAAAGAAAGTTTAGGCAAAGGTATAACCTTCATGGAACCCCAATTCTGAAGAAAGGTTAGTATCATACTGCAAGAATTTAAGCTTTTCCTCTTAGGAAGGCATGATAGTTCGATAACTAAACAATCCCCAAACTTCAAACATAAGTCAAAAGTAATTTTCAGAAGGTGTTAAGAAGTTGGTTAATGGGTTCCACAATTTCTGCTTGTAGAAGTAGAACAAATGTCTTTAACTTTCATATTGGTTTTGCGCTTTTTCTTTCTAGAAGAAAGGGCTTTTGTAGCAGTTCTATATAGGCCTTCTAGTATTTATTTTGTTAATGTAGTGCTAGTTTCATTCCATGAGTAGTATCCAGTAACTAATGAAAGCCACAGTTTCATAAGCATTTTCTTTTCCTTTCATCTTGGGAAGGATTCAATATCCTTGTTTTGCGCGATATTCTTGTTGTTTCTGATACTTAATAATTCTCTTTATTTGATATATGATTTTGTCTCTTATTAGATGGAAAACATTGGTCTAGAAAACATGATTGGGAAATGAGTTTTAAGTCTAATATGTTATTATTAATAAACTCAATTAGTACTGCACCTGTAATTAAGATTCCAATTTCTGGAATCAATATACCAAATCTCGCTACAACTTAAGAAGTTCTATTGTTGATTATCATTGAGTACGTTTAAATTAGTGTATCCTTAGAAGTGCATCAGGCAACTAGGGGATTTAATTTTGGGACCGAGGGCATTTGTATTACAACCTTGGTTTTAAATTAGAGCCTCACTTTCCTTCATGGCACGTCTTGAATAAAGAGTCATTTTTCTAAGATATGCTATAAAGTAATTTGGTGTACCAAAGCTAACCGGTTATAATGCAACTATCATGACTAGCAACTAAGGTATATCTCAAGACTTATTAAATGAGAGGTATTAATGGAAGTATATAGTAATCTTTAGAATGTTTAACCTTCAAACAAGGGTTTTTAATTTGGGACGTAGGGATTGTCACTTTTAATTTACTCCCTCCGTCCCTATTCCATCATTCATTTATTCTTTTTCCCAACGATATAGAGTCAAATCGGTTTGTATTGGCGTATGAAACTATAGAAATTGTGGTGTGTTTTCAATTGTCTGAGTGAGGTGAGAGGAAGAGGTGGGGTGTGGTTTGTAGTGAGGGAGCCTAACATGTGGCTAAAGAACTGATCTGCGAATTAACTTTCTGGGCTGAGGTTGACCATCCAGCAGAACTTAGAACATATCATGTAAAAACAAGGGATTTAAGTGATGAAGGAATTATTATGAAAACAATATAGCACATTTGCTGATATGTATTTGTTTTACTATTTTTATTTTTCTTTCTTGCCAGTTCAACAATGGCCATCTACGACGTGCTAAAGCTCGTGAGGGCCGATGTATCCACGATTGCCCTTGGGATTTCAGCATCGACGGCTTCCATAATCCTAGCGGGGGGCACGAAAGGGAAGAGGTATGCGATGCCCAACTCACGTATAATGATACACCAACCGCTTGGAGGTGTGGGCGGACAAGTATTAGATGTTGAAATTCAAACCGAAGAGCTCGTGGTTAGCAAGAGGAATGTGATTAGAATCTATTCAGAAGAGACTGGTCGCCAGCCCAGACAGGTCGAGAAAGATTTGGATAGGGACCGATATCTGTCTCCGATCGAAGCGCTCGAGTACGGCATAATTGACGGTGTTATTGACAGAGAAAGAATTATCCCACTTGTGCCCGTGCCCGACAGGGTGAACGCTACAATCACGGTCGCCTCAGTCAACAAGGATCAGAAGAAATTCTTGATTCCTGACATCCCTGATGATGAGATATATTAATCTAAATTGAGTTGTTGGGGCAGCTTAAGCGCAGTTATACATTTTTTGAGTGGTTTGAAAATTGGAGCATGAGAAAAGCCATTTCTAGTTTCCCAAAACTTTTAGTTATTATAGTTGTACTTGTAAACTGAAAATGAGCTTTTAGAGATCTTGGAGACTCTTTAGTTGATGTAAATGTTGCTTTTCTGCCTAATTTTAACGCAATTAAGAAGAAAGCAAGCAAATTTGTTTTTTCTAAAAGTTCACATTGTCGTCCTGGAAAATGTTTTTCTTACCGAGTAATGCAAACTGGGAAGAATAACCGATAAGTGAAGTACTAGCAGTGAGGGAACGGGAATGCCTTTTTAAATTTGTGCCTTTTGGCCCTTGGACTAAGAAGTTATAGGTATTGTACATTTGAGCCTACATTTTGGATGGTTTTTGTCTTTTTACCTGTTTGACTATTATCTTTTCAATATTTTTTTTAAGCGATAATGTGGTTCTTTGGTGAAGGAGGTAGGGAACGAGATTGAACCGTAGTGCTTTATATAAAATACATTTGACCATATTCATATTCAGGCTTATTGTGACCCATGAACTAGGGGCAATGTTCATGGAACATAAAGTGGAAAATTAATACTACCTGCAAATTGATAATCTAACTTTAGGAGTATTTTTGGTTTTCAGTTCGGAGTAGAAATTAAGAAAATCTTAAACCCAACCTTGAATTTAAAAGTTAGGTTTCGGTTGGGTTTTATTAAGTTTTTATATTATTTTTTTTAAAATCAATCTAATATGATAATGCAATATTCAAAATTTACAAACCTTGATGCAAATCAATATTAAAATAGTCTTAAAGTTGGTTCAAATACAATCCACAAAACTACCTAAAATCAGTCCACAGAACTGGTGAAAAAAAATTCTCAAAACTTACTAAAAATAATCGACAAAACTGCCTAAAAACAGTTCCAAAACAGTCCCAAAACTGACTACAAACAAGCTCAAAATAATCTACAAAAGTGTCTATAAAAGTGGCTAAAAAGGTCCAAAAAGTGGCACAAAATAGTGAAAGGCACCTCAGGCGTGAAACCTTAAAGTTGGAGATTTGAGAGAAACAACACAGATGTTAGAATGAAAAGAGCAAGAGATGGGTGTGTAATTAAGTTAGGATTTGAAGCAGAAAAAATAATTAAAAAAAAAAGGGCTAGATATAAAACGAAATAATTTTTTGTGTTTAGTGTAAAGTTCGGTTTGGTTCGATTCTGGAATAGCCTAACCCAAACCAAATGAAAACCTCTTCGATTTTGGTTTAGTTTATATGTTTTGGGTTTTTTTTTCTTCCAATTCGGTGTTTTTTAGATCGATGCAGGTCGATTCGATCTGCTAAGTTAGTTTTCGGATTGACCACAATACCCTTAATCTAACGTTGACACTTGACACTGGTATTTTCTAAGAAAATTCTTAATTTCAAATTAGATGCTGGTCAAAAATTAGATTTGTTTTATATTATAAAATTAGGTATATCAATTACGTTTAATTTAAGACATTAAAATAAAATAAAAATTAAGACTATCGATTTTACAAATTTTCTAAACTCTTTACTTCAAGAGCTCCTCTACAGAGTGCTCCTTTTTTGGAGTTCTCCAAGAAAAACAATACTCTGTACGGTTCGGGATAAATGTATTAATAATAAAAAGGAAAAGTTCAGGGTCAAAATTATAACTTTTGAAAGTTAAGGGCCTTTTTCTTAAATAAAGTAAAATGACATGCTTCAAATATTGATTAAGCAATTATTTTTATCTGAATATTGAAAACATATTAACAATTTTATTTACATTAATTTTATATTTTACACAACTCATTTACGATATTACCGGCGTGTACCAACTCCGTAACTCTACAGGGTCACAGATTGAAGTGCCCAGTAAGAAAGAAATAAAAAATGAGAAACTACAAGAAGTTTAGAAAAACAAAAATTACTAACAATTAAAGATTAAAGAGAATAATAACGCAACGGGATTTCTGCGGACAGAACAAAAATATATTGCACAAGGCGCAATAAAAGTCCCATCACTATTCCTAAGCATACAAATTGCAATCCTACAATTCTCATCCAAAATCACATATTATTAGAGAGGGAACACATTACGATACTAGTGATGAAAAAAGCAGCTGTTATTTGTATTTCAAAAAACATTTGCTTCATATTTCACTTTTCATTCGTCCGATGAGAAGCGAATAAGTGCATGTTACTTGTCCGATAACAAGCGAGAATAAGCCTACATACTAAGTGCTTATGGTCCTGAGTAAAGTATTTTCAAGCTTATACTAGCTTGTCATCGGGTAAATGAAAAGTAGAGTATAACCAAATAAAAAATAGTGTGTAACATGAGAAAATGTGATTTTGTATTTATCTACGTAATCTTTTTATATATCTGCCCTTAATTTATGAGATTTTTTAAGGCACTTCTAAAACATTACTTTTTAAAAATTTAGAAGCATACTCACCTTATTTGGTATATTAATATTTTTTTTTTAACTTTTACAATTTCTTTAACTTTCCTAATACAAATATAAAAATAAATAAAAACTAATTGAATGTGAGATATTTTGCGAGGAATTTGTTATGGTGGTTGTCTTTCATTGGTTATTGGTAAAAAAATTAATTTAAAATTGTCAGAGAAAGAAATTAATTTATATAGTAGATATATAATTGATAAGTGTATATTAGTTTTAAATATTTTAGTTAATATTAATATTAAATAATTAATAATTTTACTTTTTTAAATTTATCCCATCACTTAATAAGCAACGCGGATTAAGTTAACAACGTGGATAACAAGAAGTGGCAAATAGAAAAACCATCTCACTAGACGAAGAGAAGCACGAGGTTACCCGTTAGATGGAGCATACAACATAGTAACCTTTCGATTATTGGTATGCTAGGAAGACTAATGACGCTTTCTGTTAGGCTAAATGCTCCAACAAAGGGCAAATAAAATATCATCATTGAAGTAATTAACTAAATCTGATTTTGATTATATTTTACTTATTCATTCTGAACAAAAGTAATTTTTGCATAGGCACTATGGGATTTGGAATTTCCTTTTTGTATGTATGGTATTCTTTTTTTCTTATAGGGACCTTTGTGTAACCTTTGCAAGTACGAAGCTGGGTTTGTAATTTCTTAAAACCTTAGAGCTCGTTTGGTTCGAATTTTGGGAATGGAATGGGTATGGAATGGGCATATTTGATTGTCTGGAAAGTTTCTTTCCCGGCATCTAAGATGTCATGCCGATGTTTGGTTCAACCGGGAATAGGCAAATGAATAAAGTCCCTAAAAAATATGGGTCAACTCCACTAATTTTTCAAACCCCAATTATCTATAATTTACAAAAAGCACCATTTAACTATCCTACAAAAATTACAATTTTTGTAACCGTTAAAAAAAAAATTACAATAGGAAAAAAGAATAGAAAAAAAATTTTTTTTTTATCATTTTTGTGCAGCAGTGTAACTAAAAAAAATAGTTTCAAACAATATTTTCATACATGGATGGAAAAAGAATTATTTATTCATAAGGAAGAGTGTTATTTTGGTCCTAACATGAAAAATTAAAAAAGATGCCCATTGGTAATGGTTTATTCCTTATGATTTAAATGGGAGAACTTGGGGGGAAAGGTTTGTTCCTTGAATCATTTATTCCGGACTTAAAATTTGAACCAAACGCGGGAATCGTTTATTATGTGTGTATATATATATAAACAAGTAAATTTCAAATCAAGTCTTAACTTAAGGATCTTAAGTTACAAATTGGGCATTTTGGGGGTCAAACAACTGAGTTTTTTGACAAAACTTGTTGGAGATAATCTTCAATATTAGTAAATTATCTCTACAAAATTTCATAAAAAAATCAATTGAAAAGTGGTTAAGGACAAAATTGAAATATATATGTCCAGTTAACGGAGATATATATTTCAATTTTGTTGTTAACTTACTTCACGGTTGAATTTTTTTATGAAATTTGGTGGGGATGATCTACTAGTCATGGAGATCGTCTTTACTAAGTCTGGTAAAAAAAATCATCCGTTTGACACTCCAAAATATCCAATTCCTAACTTAAGGTCCTTAAGTTAAGATCTTTCTTAAAATGTACCTTATACGTACATATATATATATATATATATAGGGAAATGGTCTTAAGATGACCAACTTATATACGTTATCGCATGGTATTGTTACTCGTAGTTAAGTCTTTTTTCTTACTTAGTCAAACCTCTACTAAGTTGAAATCCTAACTACGCCGCATTACTTACTAGTATTATAACTTGCGTTTTTTTTTTCTAAGAATGGAGAACGCTGTGTGCCACCTACTCGCTTGAGCATAAGAATCAAGAATGCTTTCTATATGCAGTACGCTAAGTTAAATTATCTCCCAAGGAGAAAGATTATACTGCCATAGATGTAATGAGCTAAATCTGATTTGATTAAATTTTAGTTATTCTTCCTGAATAAAAAAGTAGTACTTAAGGAAGCGAACATACTACCCCGTGCAGTCCCTCAAACTCGCACTAAGCACAATTTTAATCTTCGTTTTTGGGATTAGATCCTAACTTTTGCTCAAGTGATTAAGTGTGTAGTATTTCACACGGGCGCCATGGATTAATTTCCCTCCCTTCTCCCTTCTCCCCCAAGAACTAAACGGATCTATAATCGTTTGGATAAAAAAAAAATCTTCATTTTGGTATCCAAATTTACTAGCCGCAATTTGACCCAACAATGCATCATGCTTTTCACCTATAACCTATATTTTCCCCTAAAAATCGAATATTGTATGAGGAACTTCGTTTAAGGGCACCATATTAGTTTCTTGTCTTATTATTGGGCATGTCAATTTATCGGATTTTTACTCGAATTTGATTTGAATCAGATGCAATTAGTTGGATATGGTAAATAATCCTAAATCTATTTATTTATCTAAATCAGATCTGAGCCTTTTAATTAACAAATCTGATCTTAACAAAGCGGATTGGATTTGTTAATTAGCATGGCAGGTAATAAAAATTTAAAACCTTCTAGCTTTAGGTAGACAAGTAATAAAATGAAATGATGTCACTTATTATTCATGCTTGGTTGGCATTTAAAAATTTTAAGACGGATAGTCGTGTTGTGTCGTGTAATGTTTAAATGACAAAAAAAAAGGTGTTTACGCATTTTCTCATGCTATATCACCTGTTACAGAGCGGAAAATGTAATTTAGTCTATCATAGAGGTACGGAGTTCAAATGCATCACGTTTGTGGTATCACTAACACAATCTCATGTTGTGTGAGTATCTCGGTGATTCTTGAGCTTGTGTCGTGTTAATAAAAAAATACAATCCAAAAACCCGAATCGGCACCGTGTATACATCCGAGTATGAAACGCTCCTACTCCTCCCCTAACAGGAAAGAAAATGGTAAGTAGGATTTGAACCAACAACCAGTCGGTTAACAGCCGTAAGCTCTACCACTAAACTACTGGGGAACAGCGAGGGAGCAGCTCTATTTCATTATATTGTAATGTAATCCATTTAATATCTGTTTGGTGTATTTAATATTGTTTGGGACTTGAGACAAAAAAAAACGCATAATAGTATAACATAATATTAAGAATGAAAATGAATCTTTGTATAATATAGACATTTGAGAAATTGCATAGAATAGAAAGACAACTTTGAGAGAGAAGATTTTGTACAAAGTACAACAATTAAGGATGTTTCCTGCACCAAATTTTACAAGGGAAACAAAGAGACCATGAAGGCCAAGATGTACACCATGATATATGTATATAGTATATACGGGTGTGTGTGAAGAAAAAGAAGTTTTTTTTTTTTTTTTTGGGGGGGGCTAGTCCGAAACCTTACGAGGAGACGAGTCGCTGTGTATGAGTGGTACTGATGATCGGGAAACCTGAGGAATAATGTCAACAGCCACACTCGCTTGTCTTTCCCAATATGATGCCCAAGTCACCACATAAAGCCCACCTATTATCAAAACTCCTCCCAAAATACTGTTTCCACATGTAAAATTAGACCATGGTTATTAGCGTTGAACCCAACCTTTTGGTGTTCTACGTTAAAAAACACATATACGTTGGTGCAACATCGTACAGGTGTAGCGATTCAAAGAAATAAGATGCAGAAACAGCAGTGTAAAACTATATAATATTAACCCTTAGTGTTTTACTGCATGATAACATTTGCGCTAGGAAAATATGCATGAATTATACTAATCACTAAATTCGCTATGGTCAAACGAAGATAATGCTACTCTTAGTTTCTTGTTGGCTTATAGATTTTTTTTTCCTTATTGAACATTATCATATATCCCGATTAATTTTAGGATTCGTCAAGAATCTGTAAATAAATTCAATTAAATATTAGATATAGAGTTGGTGCGAATCACGAAACAATTTGTGTTAAACTCGGAAGCTACTTGGTGCGTTGAGCCGTTGAGCCTTTCAAATAAACCGTGCTTCATAGGCTCTACTGTTCTCAAAATCAAATTCACTTTTCCTAAGTTCTAATTTTGAAAAATAAAAAAGTCACGGTTTGATCAAACCTGTAAAATGTATTTTCTCAAATCACGAAATCAAGTCATTTAATATGCTGGTTGCCAAGGGCAGTGAAAGTTATTTTTGAACAACCCACCTGTACTACCATTTAAGACTCGATTTACAATAATTTTTAAGCATGATGTGGATGTTGAGGACTAAATTCTACAGTGCCTTTAGCATATGCCAAATAAACCGTTCAGATAAAGTGGAGAATCTCCATATACGTATGATCACAATGAAGCAATCTTCCATCGGATCAAGGCCACGTTTATTTATGGGCAAAGGAAACAATGCATTTTATGTATATCAAAGGAAACACTGCCTCCTACTCATAGGTAAACTTTCAAGATAACTCTAATGCTGAGGGCAACGTCAGATGATTATAGATACTGGATGTAAGTTTTGTTTAACATTAAGAAGAAGGAACAAACTCAAGAAAGGCCCTTTATTTATCACTAGCTTGCCTCGGAGCACACTTTATGTGTGTGCAAAATGATATCTAATAATTCCTAACATTACGTATAGATATTGAAATAAAATAAGCACATCAAATGGTATTTGGTCAGGCGGCAGGTAATAACAAGTGTCATTTAAGTTTAAAGTCGTACATTCAAGTCCCTGCTTAAGCATTATTTTTAATGTAATTTCCAAAGCGATGAAGGGTAGTTTTATTAATTCATAGAGTTATCAAACGTCCTGCTCACGCTTTATGCATGGTATGGATATTTTACGAAACAAGAGACAATATTATAAGGAGAGGACAATAGTGTTTGAATCCAAACCTTCCCAAATAAACAGGGCTTCCAAGGAAAACTTTTGAGAGAAAAGCAGATGCAGCTGGTTGAAGTGGAACATAAAGAGAGACCAAAGCAGGTCCAATGATTTTGTTGGACCATGCCATGAGTCCATAGATAAGGGCAGATGCCACAATTCCCTGATAAAACAAACAAATAATAGGTTGTAGTAATCAGATACGTTTCCTTTATAGCCAATTTGCGCATTTATGATTTTGAACCAAACATAAACCAATGAAATTAAATAGAAAAACCGAGGATAGAGAATATGTTGATAAGTTTACCTCTCAGCATCCGCACATGATGAAAAAAATTATATATATAGCCCGGTTTTGAAGAGGGACTCTCTCTTATTCTAGAGGACTCCCTCTCACATATGACATGGCAAAGTAATCATATCTACCTTGTGTAGAGTCTCATACACAATGTGGGTATGATATATCACGGAAAAATGGGTCCCAGAGATCTCCTCTACTCTCTTTTTATATGCATATATGATTGTGTATGTACATATTATACAGAGAGGATAGACGAGGAACCACTGGAGAGACTTCCTTTTTTGGAGAGTCTCTATGGACATAAAAATGACGTCAACTAGATATAAAAACATCTAAAATGCTTGAAACTTAGGATAGAGAGACCCATCATAGACAAGCCATTGGCGATGGCCTTACTGTCTACTTGTTTGGTACCCAGTTTTGTTTCAGCCAATAGCTGCTGCTGCTGCTTTTATCATCTCTTCCCTTACCCAGACAAACCCAACGCTCACATACCATTTAAATTAACTCAAACTAGGGAAAATGATAAAAATGAACAAAATATACGATACTACTGAAAGAATAAAACCAAGAGAAAACAAAAGAGCCTAATACATATGGGCCGTTGGGCATAACACGTGGGTGAATAACCCGCTGTCTAATATCACATTAGAGTTAAGAGTGTCCAACCTAAAACCAACTGGCGGTGGTGTAGCCACTTTATCTAATATATTGCTTTGCAAGGCTTTGATTTCTTGATGTGTGATTTATAGCCTCAACAAGTCTCTTATAGAGTCTCTTATAGTTTATGTTGAGAGGTTGAATCATAAGTTGGATGAAGCTCGAACTTTCCATATGAAATTTACCATTTCGGATTCCTGGAACGAATAAGAACTCCAAGCAAACGAGTACCAAAAGTAAAGAAATGGAGATTAGGTTGAGACTACTTCCGAGAGGACCAACTTTGGAGAAATTGACAAAACTAACATAGTAGTAAACTCTTATGATTCTCTTCTTTAAAAATCATATCATAATGATCTAAAATAGTTTTTGACTAATTATCTGTGAATGTGGATGGTATTAAAAAAGCCGAAGTGCATGGTTTCGTTGTCCGATGAGAAAATAAAGGATTAGGCCATTAGGGTAGAAAAAGTTTTGTTCCTGAATATGAATATTGCCAGAGTCAGATTTTTATTAAAAAAAATAAGGAAAAAGAAGAACTCCAACTATAAGCAAAATGAGAGAAACTTACAGCATAACATACTGCCAAAACCTCAGATTGTGTCAAGCTCCAATCGGTAGACTGATTGCTCGTAAAAAATGCTGTGACTAACATAAACAGAACACCAAAAAAGTACGAGTAAGCTGTCATTGACAGGCTTGCGGGATACTTCGCTAGAAGTGGAGCCTGAAATTAATATAGCACAAACAATTATCAATAAAAATGTTATCATGCAAAGAGGATGTATTGAATTCCTAGATTCAATAAAAGATAAAAACTTGCTTTGGCAGCACGGACAGACGGCTTGTTATTGTAGTAAAAAGCAAGAGACTTTAGACCTTCCTTTAAAAAAAAGAAAAAAGAAAATTAAATTGAATCTCATAAATGAATCTAAGTCCTATAAAATATGGGAATATGGATTTTCCAACAATTACCATAGCGATTCCCTAAGGGTATGATATTCAGACTTAGTCTATATAACTTGCCTGAACATCTACACTTGCATGCCCACAATTCTACATTATTTTCGCCATATCAAAGACCAACGCAGACGATTAACTGTAACAACATTTTTGTTAAGGACAAACTCTAGATGTCCTTAAATATACCAAGTAAATAAGTTAATGGCCCATTTAGTAGACAATCGGATTATAGACCCTTTTTGCAAGAGGGCTTTATCCTTACCATTCTTATACATACAGAATTTACACTTTTTTTGTAAAGATCTTCACAAACTCTAGATGTCCTTAAATATACCAAGTAAATAAGTTAATGGCCCATTTAGTAGACCTTGGTCAATCGGATTCAAGAGCCAGCACCGCGATAGACAGATGATATTGTCCTAGTTTCTAGAGAAGAGCTAAATGGAAGAGGGCATTATCCTTACAGAAGTAAGACAGAATATATGGAATCAAGTTCAGTAAAAGGCGGAGCACTCCTACTTAGAGGTAAAATGGGGACAGTCATACCACAAGTCATTAAGTACTTGGACTTACAAGAAGATGGGGAGATAGGGAAGAAAAACACAGGGTGGTTAATGGAGGAAAGCTTCGGGTGTGTTATGTGATAAAAAAACACTCAATGACTATGATCGGTTAGAACGATGTTGTATGGGACTGAGTGTTGGGCGGTCAAAAGCCAAACGAGAATAAACTAAATGTTGAGATGAGAACTGAGATGGATGAGTCAAGAATAGGAAAGATTCAGGAATGATCCAGAGAGTTGGGGTGGCACCTATTATAGAAAAGATGTTGAATATATATTGATTAGGGAGGAGATATCCCAAAAAAGGCCAAAGTTAGAGGCAGAGGAAGACCGGAAAAACTAATGAAACTTAAGAAATTTAGAGGCAAATGTTTCACTATAGATAAATGACAGGAATGGCGTTGTATCCATTAGCCGACCCCACCTTGATAAAGGCTTTGTTGTTGTTGTGTGTATGCATATTTGTATGTTATTTCGAAATGAGTACTTATAATTGTATGTCCTTCCATTTTCATCAGTTAAAATGTCTCATCGAAGTAGCAAAAGTGACAGCTATTAGGATCCAGAACCAGAGATAGAAATTTTTTAGGATGCAGTCCACAACCCTTTTTTTTTAAAGGATGCGGTCCTTGTAGATACAGATACCATAGTATCTGCCTCTAGCTAGGACTCAGACACATAAATAATATTCGGTATATATTTCTCAGTCACAAATCTGTGACCGAGAAAATTAGTATATGTGACTGAGAGATACCAAAAAAAGTGTCTACAAGGACCGCATCCTAGTATATGTGACCGAGAGATACCAAGAAAAGCAACTTATATAGCTTCCACTCTGTGTCTACAAGGACCGCAAACTTTAAAAAAAAAAAGTTGGAAGACCGCATCCTAAAAAGTTTCTATCTCAGGAACCAGGTCCTAACTTTTTCAAGTGATTTACCTGAAAGGCTATATAAGCCGCCATGCACATACAGTTCCCTATCAAGCACAAGACACCAAGGTGCCACTGATCGAGCCCGAAGTCAAGAAAACTAGACATCAACCATCGGCTAGCTCTGCTTGATCCCTCTGACTTATTTCAATTGGTGCGGTTAAATCTGAATCCTTGTTATACCCAAACACGGCTGGACCCCGATACATAACCATTAAAACGGCACCAGATACACATATAAGTGTACCTCCAACCTTAGCCTGTCCTTCAGTTTTGAGCAAATTTAACTTTTCTGTACTGCACCATGAACAACGTTCACATACAATAATTGTGCATGCAACAGCAATATGTATTTCAATTAAGTTTCCGTTTGGTTCGTTCTTTGGATTATTCCTGGAATCGGAAATTCCCGTTCATTCAATGGTTCAATGTTTGGCAGAAAGGAATCCAGGATTCCCAAGAAAGGAGAATTCCCTTCATCCACTCCCGGCAATCTTTATATACTTCATTATTTTTGAACTAAATATTGTTCTTTTGTATTACTCTAAAGTAATATTTAATAATATATTATAATGTAGTAACTAATTTTACCTAAATAATTTTTAATATAATAATACATTTGCAAGTTATTCTCAATATGAGGAGATGAGATTTCCAGTCTTAACCAAACATTGGCAAGGAATCTCAGACGCGAGGAGATGATGTTTCCTGGAATCCAAAATGCCAATTCCTCTCCCAACAATTGAACCAAACGAGCCCTAATGTACATACATAATGCCATATGCAAACATATGTGCATTACTCATGCACCGGCACAATGATAATTATTTTATGTGAAGGTTTGAAATATATCAAACTGACCCCATCATCGTAGCTAAAACGAAGGTAAAGGCGGGAATCGAAGGTTGTATGGCCGCAGCATAAGTTGGATTTGTGTAGCCAAGACCAATAAGAAACAAAAGCTGGTTTCCAAATATCCTATTCAAATATAAAGAAAATGGATTTAAATAAAAAAGATTGATCAGTAGGGAGTCAGCTCAGTCGACCAAATATAATAAGATTGTGCAATTAACTAGCTCAATTATATCAGCACTGGAAATTTTAGTCCTTACCCTGTTAAACCAAGAAAGACGAACGACATGAGGAAACTCCGAGACATGGGTGGTCTGGTTCTTCTACAAGGAGAAAACAAGAAATATGTCACATTTCCGCATTTCAAAACACACATATTAGGCATAAGTTGAGAAAAAAAATTATCTTAAAGAGTAAGGCGATGGTTGGTTCCTTTTTCTCCCAAGCACATGTAAACCCTCTCATCCGCATACCATGAAAAACTACAGGTGGGGTCGTTTACACATCCATGGGGATTCAAACACTTGATCTATGAAGCGCTGATGACGGCCCGTCTACACAGGACTAACTACTAGGGGTTTGTTGTTGGTCTCTTTTTTACACAGCCTCTTCAATAATACTAAAACTCAAAAGTTTTTTTTTCTAAAAAAACTAATTCCAAATTTTTTTGACGTTGGGAATTAGGCAGGATTTCAGTGAACATGAGAATGAAGATAAGACAAAATGTGTTGTAAACTATGACGAAATATTAACAACTCAATGACCAAAATAAGAACATAAAATTTATCAGTTGGCGATCAAGGCTACTCTTTGACAAGAATGACCTTTAGAAAAATTTGGACACATCTCTTGCCAAGAGACACTACTCAATTTAAAGACATAACCTTTCAGAATGGCACTTTAAGAATCTCCTAAGAAAAATTACATTATCAATTCTGACTTGTCTAAGATTGTGATGTATTTAACAATTCCAACAAATAAGGGTAATTTCAAAGATAAATTGTAACTTTGAGTTCAATTAGACCATCTTCCTTTAAGTGTGTTTAGTCATTGATTAAAAAATTAAGAAGTTTAATAAGTGAATATAATCAAGTCATATCCATTGAATTTTGACTTATTAAGTGATCTCTAATTATGTCTGATCATACACACTTTATTGAGAGAACACTTAATGAGGGGACCAAGCGTCCCCACATAGTACACATAACAGTGAAACAGAGTTCTAGTTTTATTAGTTTATACTCCCTCCATCTCAAACAAATAATCCCGATTTCCTTTCCTACTCCCTCCGTCTCAATATAATAGTATCATTTCCTTTTTGAGACATCACCAATGTACTGAATCTCACAATAGAAAATAACTCATATCCTTGACCATTGATTAAGTTGAAGTTTGTGTTTTCTTAAAAAGTACATAAGTCATTGTGGTACTATCAATGTTGAATACTGTCAATGACCCCAAAGAACAGCTCGTTTACAGAGTAAGACAAGCAAAGCAGGCAAACAAAGAACAAGAACAAAACTCTCCATAATTAGTGCATTATGCGCTGCAAGTTCGCATATGTCAATCACTTTTAGAGCAGAAGCAATACTAAGGGGAATAACATGCTATCATATATTCATGTGTAAGAATATGAAACTCCTTGTAAACAACTAGTTTTGTAACATTATGTGGCAAAAAAACTAGATTTAAATATTGGGAATATCACCAAGAAGCTGCAAATAAACTTGAGGGAGTGGGTATACACATATGAGTAAACTACCCATTTGGCCCTTAAACTATTGACCTAGTTCCACAGGCCCCGCAACTTTAGAAAGCTCCATTTGACCACTCAAACTATGGACCGAGTGTCAATTTTGCCTTTCCGTCCACTTTCGCAGTTAAGTTGGATGAAACAGCACATGACTACCACTTTGGCCAGCACTAACAAATGCTTTAATTGTAATTGACTTCAAATTAACTTCTACTTTATTGAATGTAATGAGATCCAGAGGAGAAGTGAGAGAGAAAATTAGATTCATTCAATTCTTCGACACCAATACAAAATGCTCTGCTTACTACATATAACTACATATAACCATTCAGTCATTCTCTCACCTCTAACAAAACTATACACGTGGACCAATAAAGACAAAGCAACAAATTACAACTTAAAAGGATAAAACACTCCGTATCTAAATTGAACAACACCAAAACAGTGCTGTCCCACTAGACCCCAAAACAAACTTAAAATCAATTTCAAAGAGATGACCTTTGCCCTTTTTTCCCTAAATCCAATTTAGGGTCTTATTACAAATCATGACAATACCTTCCCCATCAAAAGATCCTTGTCCTCAAGGATCAAACTGAAGAAATTCTAGTTTCGTAGTCCTACCAAGTTGGTTGCTCACATGTAAGATCAAACCATTGAATCAAGACTTGAGGAATCAACTTGTTATCTCTTTTAATTATTTTTCTAGCCAATATGGCCAATGGTTTGTTGTGTTGCTGAATCATTTTCCCCTCCAAAATTGCTATAGGCTCCACTCTGAACTGGCCTTGAGCATTAGTAGAAGGTAAGGCAGTATCAGGCGATGTCTGATGTCCCAAATGATTTGTTAACAATTCATTCTCTCACCTCTAAAAAAACCAGACACATGGACCAATAAAAACAAAGCAACAAATTACAACTTAAAAAGATAAAACGCTCCGTGTCTAAATTGAACAACACCAAGGTGGTGCCTTCCCACTAGACCCCAAAACACAATTGAAATCAATTTCGAATTGATGACCTTTGCCCTTTCTTCCCCCCTAAATCATATTTAGGCTCTTATTATGAATCATGGCAATAAACATAGAAATGTATTGTTATGGACATAGTAGGTAAAGGATAGATGGGTTTTTTGAAGAGAGAATACCTTAACACAACAATTATTCTTCACGCTCACAAACCATACAACTTTGGTTATTAATAGATCCAACGCTAATTGAAATAACAACTTCAATAGCACTATGGACAAAGTCAACAAAAAAATAAAAGTAAAATGGAACTGCTTTAGCCATAAGAAAAGGAAAAGTGTTTCCACATCCTCCTAATTATTTCAACATGCTCAATTTGGAGCTTGGCCATCAACTTGTATCATTGTTAAAAAAAAAAATTGAACCATTGCTACTGGCTCCTCCTTAAGCTAATAATGAATCAACAGACAAAGATATGTCCACGAAACCCTTTAGTCCAATATGTGAGTTCCAAAATTGTCAATGTTCTGAAAATCCCTAGGTGTTCCTATGGTGGCCCGGGGGACTAGTGCCTAGGGGATTAATCAGACAAATGAGTTTTATATTTGTTAATTATTTAAATAACATAATACAAGAAAATTCTAACTTTACTTTTAAAACTGACATTAAGAGCTTGTTAAACAAATATTTCCATAATTCAAACATGAAAAATAATAGTTTTTAAAACAAAAAGGAGTGAAAGACTCGATTATTCCTGCCAAATCACCATCCCCCAAGACCAGGCTGCCGCCTAGCGCCTAGGTGGGAACTAATTGGCACCAGGCGGGGATTTTTAAAACACTGAAAACTGATCATAATATCCCTCAACAGAATCATTTGAGTGTGTTTTGATAAGTCACCACCGACATCAATCCTCGTACACATTGGAGCCAAAACGGAGGGGCATCATATGAAGAGGGCCATACAAGACCGCCATGGCTGCTGCTTAAGGCAACAAAATCCCAAGGCCTTAAATCCTCCAAGTGAATAGAAGCTATATGCTTTGTGTATATCATCTACTTTTGTTTGAATTCGAAATTGTTGACCCCAACTAGAACCACTCTTTGGATCATGCGAAGGGTGAAAACTCAATTATAAGGATAAAATTGTAAAATGGCATCTATTCAGTATTAATAATCTAATAAATCAAACACATTTTTCAAAAATTCATTTCAAATGCATTCGGAGTTCATTTTCCAGAAGTTTCTTCCACCATTAACCATTCGGAGTTCAGCATTCAGTGTTCAGTATTTAGAGTCAAATGAAACTTAA